>OZ010692.1:17074258-17655360 GCA_963932265.1 Thymelicus lineola | reverse complement strand
ATCTTCTGTTCCGGAGATGTCTTCCATGCCGTCGCCGCCCGCCGAGTGTGCGCGCGCGCCGGTCTGCGCTGTTTTTATAAGCCGTCCAGCTACGAGAATCCACTCTGCACGACGCGATCCTACGCCGGCATTGGTGGCGCGACAGAAACATAATACGATCTCTCTCACACTTGAAGATTTATATTATTTACTTTTACTATTATTATTGTTTAAATGTTATTGGTAAATATTCTAATATTCTAATTGGCTAATCAAATTATAATTAATTTTATTGGTAGTTTCTCAATGTAGCCAGTAGTATAAATATAGGCAGGGTTTCCAATAAAAGCATTCGGTACTATACGCACATAGTAACAACCTCAAGACTAGTAGTTTCATTTCTCCTCCACTAGACCACTCGGAGTCTGATAATAGTGGACCCCTTACAGACCACTATTACAGTGGTGACCCCGTGAAGAACACCGTGAAGGAGAATCCCTGCACGAACGCCGAGGAAAATCCCTGTCCAAGCACCGCGGACTAAAATCCCTGGAGGAAAATCCCTGCAAGACCGTCACTGAGGAAAATCCCTGCAAGATCGTCATCGAGTAAAATCCCTGCAAGAATATTAAGAAGAATATCAAGAAGGAAGATCCACGCATTGGAAACCCTATCAAGAGCATCGAAGGACTTCAGTATCAAACTCAGCGTAATCAAAAAGTCACTATGGAGCGAGAATTGAAGAAATCCGACGCATCAACATCAAACCCGGCCAAGGAACAAGAAATCGCCAGTATATCTCTGTCATTGAGAATACCACCGTTTTGGAGAGATAAACCTCGACTTTGGTTTGTCAGTTTTGAAGCCGCAACGAACGATTTGAAGAAGAGTCAAGCACAACTAGCACAGATGGTTATCGCCCAACTTGAAAAGCAAGACATCGAACAAATTTCGGATCTGTTGTACAACCCACCGGCAACCGACCAGTATAATTCGCTGAAGAATCGTCTGATATCTGCGTACGAAGAATCCGACAGTCGCCAGCTACAGAAACTTCTATCAGAAATAGAACTTGGAGACCAGAAGCCTACACAACTCCTACGCAGGATGCGTACTTTGGCGCGAGATAAAGTCCCAGATTCGACGCTACGGTTAATGTGGGTGAACCATCTACCCCCACATGTTCGATCGGTACTAGCAGTGAGCGAAACATTCAGCACGCAGACGAAGCTCGATGAACTGGCACTCCTGGCAGACAAGATGATCGAAAACAGCAGCAGCTCACACATATCGATGATCGAAGGCACTTCAACCAAGGCCAATGATACCCAGTTTCTTCTCGAAGAAATTCGGAAGCTATCATTCGAAGTCGCCGCGCTCAAAGCTTCCCAGCATCAAGCCTGTTACCAGCAACAGTACAATCAGCGCAATCAACACCATCGAAGAACACCTTTTCGTCGCGACCGCTCTGCAAGTAGAAGTCGAACAAGTTCAAGAACAAGATCTCCTTATTGCTACTATCATCGACGTTTCGGTTCCGAAGCAAGAAAATGCACAACACCGTGTACTTTCAAAAATGAAAATATGAAGTCGGAAAACTAACTAATACGCTCGATGCGACGGGATCCGGCGTAACAGAAAAGTCCTACCGTCTTTTTGTCACCGATAAGAAAAGCAAGCTTACCTTCCTTATCGACACCGGAGCGAATGTATCACTTCTACCACCGAGACAAGGAGAGAAGATGAAGCCACTGGAATTTCAACTCTACGCCGCGAACAATACGGTGATTCCGACATATGGAGAAAAAACAATGGAACTGGATTTAAATCTACGCCGACCATTCAAGTGGAGATTTATCGTCGCTAAAGTCAGTAAACCAATCATCGGTGCTGATTTTCTTGAACATCACCAATTGATCGTCGACATCAAAAATAGAAGAATCATCGATGGGAAAACCAATCTTGCATCTCAGTCTTTCGTCGAAGCAACAAATCTACCCACAATAAGAAGCATAGATGTTCGACAATCGTATCACAAGATCCTTGAAGAATATCCTGGAATCACAAGACTAACTTCAATGAAGCTAACGCCGAAGCACAACGTTGAACATTATATCGAAACCAACGGACCACCGCTTCATTGCCGTGCACGTCCAATCGCACCACACCGATACGAGCAAGTTCGAAGAGAATTCGAAAACATGATCGAGCAAGGAATATGCCGTCCAAGCAAAAGCCCTTGGTCATCACCACTTCACGTTGTACCGAAGAAGAATGGAGAATTACGAGTTTGTGGAGATTACAGAAGACTGAATGCCATTACCACTCCTGACCGCTATCCAATACCGCGAGTCAAGGACTTCACTCATCAACTATCAGACAAGACTATATTCTCCACCATCGATCTCAACCGAGCTTACCAACAAATAAAAGTACGCGATGAAGACATAGAGAAAACAGCAATAATTACTCCAATGGGATTATTTGAATTTCCAAGAATGACTCCTGGACTGAAGAACGCTGGTCAAACATTTCAAAGATTCATACACGAAGTACTTCATGGACTCGATTTTGTCTTCGCATTCATTGATGATCTTCTTGTTGCAAGTCCTGATGAAGAAACGCACAAAACCCATTTACGCACCGTGCTACAGCGATTAGAAGACAATGGAATCACAATCAACCCTTCGAAATGCATATTTGGACAACAAGAAGTTCAATTTCTTGGTTTCACCGTCAGCAAGGAAGGAATCAAACCGCCTGCTGAAAAAGTCAGAGCAATCATCGATTATGCGAAACCAAAGACAATCGAAGAATTAAGAAGATTTCTTGGAATGATAAATTTCTACAGAGAACACATACCTAAAGCCGCTGAAATTCAAGCACCACTTCACGCCTATCTTCACAATACGAAGAAAAAAGATAAAACATCAATCGAATGGAACGATGAAGCCACGAAGGCATTTGAAGCTTGTAAAGTTGCGATACAAAATGCAGCTTTACTCGCTCACCCATCACACGAGGCAACCCTTGCTATCTTCAGCGACGCGTCCGATACCTCAGCAGGAGCTGTACTCCAACAATTCATCAATGGGAAATGGCAACCACTTGGTTATTTTTCGAAGAAGTTCTCCGATACTCAACGTAACTACAGTACATTCGACAGAGAGCTACTCGCTATCTACATGGCTATCAAGCACTTCAGAAAAACGTTCGAGGGTCGAAGCCTGATCGTTTTTACCGACCACAAGCCATTAACATATGTACTTCAGAAGAAACCATCACTATCGGAAACACCAAGACGAGCAAGACAACTCATATTTATAAGTGAGTTTACGACCGACATCCGTCACATTAGTGGGAAGGACAACATAGTCGCCGACGCACTCAGCCGCATACCAATCGACAGTGTAACATGCCCTACATCAGTCGACTATCACAAGATCGCCGAAGCGCAAGACAGAGATAGCGATAACATCAAGAATTTATCGAAGCAAAGTAACTTATCCATCAAGCAAGTTACAATGCCAACGACGCATCTACCTATTTTCTGTGAAGCCTCAACGTCAACCATGCGACCATACCTACCAGAAGAATGTCGTCGCGAAGTCTTCAATGCACTACACAACATAAGTCATCCAGGTGTTAGAACAACAAGAAAACTCATCACTGAAAAATTCTTTTGGCCTTCAATGCAAGTGGATGTTGGCAACTGGGCGAAGCAATGCATTCAATGTCAAAGATGCAAAGTTCAAAGGCATACATCAAGCAGCCTAGCTTCATTTCCACCTACGGAAAGATTTGAACACCTGCACGTAGACATCGTCGGACCATTACCTACGTCACCGCAAGGATATCGATATCTCGTAACGATGATCGACAGAACAACAAGATGGCCAGAAGCAATACCTACCGATGACACTTCAGCAGAATCCGTTGCGAAGATTATTTATGAAAATTGGATTACTCGCTTTGGATCACCAAAAACCATCACAACCGATCAAGGAAGAAACTTCGAAAGCAACCTATTTCTCAAACTTCTTCAAACAATGGGAATACAGAAGACACGTACAACGGCATACCATCCTCAATCAAACGGAATAGTCGAACGATGGCACCGTACATTGAAGACAGCACTCAAAACTCGTTTATCGCAACATACAAAGTGGATTGATGAGCTACCTACAGTGCTATATGGACTACGAGCAACACCGCGTGCAGACACTAGTCTTAGCGCCGCTCAGCTAACCTACGGCCGCAGCATAAGACTACCGTGTGACTTCTTCACTTCAACATCGTCAAACAATCAAGAAATGAATTACGATTACGTCAGTCAACTTCAAGAAACAATCAACAAAGTTTTATCGTCGCAACGCATATCATCACATGAAAATAAGAAATCATTATTCATTCATCAAGATTTAAAAACATGCAAGCAAGTTTTTGTAAGAAACGACGCGGTGAAGAAGCAATTTCAACCTACCTACGATGGACCGTATAAAGTCTTAGAGCGAGATAGCAAGACTTTTAAATTACAAATACCCGGAAGAAAATCAACAGTAGTATCAATCGACCGACTAAAGCCTGCCTATATTATCAATGAAGATACTTCAAAGGACTTATCATCATCATCAACATCACATCAGCCATCAGCGAAGCAGCATGAAAACTCATCATCATCAACCCATATCAAACCTATCTTGAAGACTACAAGACATGGGCGAGTCGTCAAGCCTCCGGTACGCTTTCGCTAGGGGGAGAGTGATGTAGCAGCACGCTAATCAACCCCAGAAAGGAAAATAAATAACAAACCCTGCTACTACCATATCGCAGAAGGCGAGGGTATCATGAAAACTTTTATTCTCAACTACCCCGGCCACTGAGTACTGCGAGCTGTATATCGACGCAAGATAATTGACGCATGTGACGTTCTGTTCAGAAACATAGAAACAGCTGCAAGTATCATCAGCGCCGCATCGTCTTCACACGCAGACTATCTTCATGCATTCGTCGACCATCTTCGAGCCGTATTTCTTCATCAACGCAGTCAATTCTTCGCTTGCCGATCTTCTGTTCCGGAGATGTCTTCCATGCCGTCGCCGCCCGCCGAGTGTGCGCGCGCGCCGGTCTGCGCTGTTTTTATAAGCCGTCCAGCTACGAGAATCCACTCTGCACGACGCGATCCTACGCCGGCATTGGTGGCGCGACAGAAACATAATACGATCTCTCTCACACTTGAAGATTTATATTATTTACTTTTACTATTATTATTGTTTAAATGTTATTGGTAAATATTCTAATATTCTAATTGGCTAATCAAATTATAATTAATTTTATTGGTAGTTTCTCAATGTAGCCAGTAGTATAAATATAGGCAGGGTTTCCAATAAAAGCATTCGGTACTATACGCACATAGTAACAACCTCAAGACTAGTAGTTTCATTTCTCCTCCACTAGACCACTCGGAGTCTGATAATAGTGGACCCCTTACAGACCACTATTACAACATAAAGGGTAAAATTTAAATTGGTCTGTAATTGTCAATAAGTGTTGGGTTGGCAATTTTAGGGATGGGAATAACAAAATCTCTTCTCCACAAAGATGGAAAAGCTTCAGAAGACATAAAGAAATTTAACTCATAACTTTAACTGATGACCGGGACCAACGGCTTTAAGTTTCCGCATAAGCATTGGAGTGATCAAGAAATTTTGCCACTAGCGTTCATCCATCCAATAACAGCAATTAAAATGTCTACGAATATTTAACAGGATTAAAATGTAGGTGTAGGTACCTATCTATTGTAACGATGTAATCAGTGAAACTAAATGTTGTAGGAAAATTGGAGATGAATCCATTACAATGAACACAATAGAACGAGGGTGGCGGCCGAGGGATGTATGTGAGATTGTGGAACCAGGCCTCCAGGCCTCCAGGCGGCCCGACTGGGACCATTCAACGTCTTCTTTTGTCTTGATGATATTGATAAATGCGTAATGCCATGTTACGCTCAGAGAAATTATATTTAATTGTTCCAGACGTTTCCAAGTTTAAACTTGTAATATTTAAGGAAATTAATCAATGCAAGAGATGAGATTCCAGTCAACGCAATGATCAAGTCGAAATCTACATGTGTTTTCTTTCTAAGAAATCATTGCTCTTCATCATCATAGTGACGCATCGATGTCCAATCCGGCCAGCCGGCCAGCCGGCCAGCCCCGTCACACTGCCCGTGACACATGCGATGCGAGCGAGGCCAACATTACGACGAGAGGGACCAGTCCGTGCACAACGACAGACTATTTATCGCCTGTATATAGGCCGTCTATAAACAATTTTAACGGCCGGCGTTCTTCTATTAACTTTTATCTGCGTTTTACGTCCGGCCTCGGTGACCGTGCGTCACGCGTCATGCGTCGTGCGTCATGCGTCGCGCGTCGTGCGGACGCGGCTTGTGTTGTGTTGTGTCTTGCCTGTACAGTTGGTTTATAGGCTCAGATTAAAGACTGAAAGGTTTATAGGTATGTTTGCTGAAAACAAAAAGGCAGGAATTTTTCAAATATTAGGTAAGATTAATAGTTATTTGGGTAAGTGATCAACCGGAAGGAGGGAAACTTAAATAAGGATTCTCTCTTCATGAAAGATAATAATGTAGTTCATTGGATTTTATTTGTATTGGGTGTATGACATTTTGTATGTTATATTTTGTTTTAAAGAAACTCGCACACCTACGCAATTTAAGATATTTAGGTATTCAATGGTAAAGTTCATGAACATATTTTTTTGTCTGTTTATTTGTGTTTGATTGTCCTTGTTTGCTTGGCTCCTCGCTCAAAACTCTTAGACTTATATATAAATAAATAATAGTAATAATAAATAACACTTCACACTCATAGCCCCACACTAGGATTCCCTGTGTCGTGGGTGCCATGGACAACACACAAGACAAGGACATTCACACCCAGACCGAGAACAGAAATTCAAACTCATCATTCAAATTTCTGCCTCGCTGGGAATCGAACCCAGAACCCTTGGCGCGGCGATCCGGCATTGCGCCACACGGGACGTCAAAAGAGAAGTTGTCGTCAGTTTTCTGTTATGTTGTATACAACTGCCTTTTTACTAGGAAACCGTTAAGCCCATAAAGTTGATTCTGAGAAAACTGAAAAACCTAGGAATCGTCTCTAAAAAGTTTGATACTTAGATTTATTATTGGACATATTGACATTTATTTATTAAATCAATTTCAATATGTTAGACTCCGTCATAAAATTAATACTTTTACATGTTTTACTAAAGAAGTTGGATGGAGGCGACGCGGCGACGTTACAACTCCACAATATCTTCTATATGCATGAATCCGGGATAATATTTTATGTGCAACTTTTAGTAATAGGACAACAATAAAGTTTATATTGCTAGGAAAATCGGCCCAAAACAATAGCATAGAGTATGCATAGAGTAAACATGAAGTATCTGATGAAAAAATGTGTAGTTTTTAGTAATTAGTGAGTGTATTTTGAATGGATTTTGAATGAGATAAGCATTGCTAATTTTGAGTTATTCCCAATCGCAGAGTTCAGATTACCTACCAGTTTCATACGTGAAATACCAAAGCACTCACCATCAGTACAAATGATTATCATAAATTCGTTGGCCCTTCACCCGCGCGGCAGTGATTGATGACGTCACTCCCCACGTATCATACCACTCCTTGCTGCCGAGTGCCGAGTGCCGAGACGGCGGCGGCAAGTACGAGTATAATTCACTTATTATTGTTCCTCTCCGCGCCTGATGGAGGATAATTGGATCTGTGACATATTGCATGTTTTTAGTTTTACTGCTTTCGCTACAAGTGTTCGTTCTCTCGTTTTAAATCCTCGTCGTCTATTAGGATGCTCAGCTACCTCACCTGCACACACTTCACGCATCCTATATTAACACTCTATCATACATTGAAACAAAGCGGATCGCGGGAGGCTCATAATGTATGTATGTTGCAGTCACCTCGTATAGTGTCTCATCATTACCAAATTGTATACCACATACCTTCTATACAATACTATATAAGTACTTCCTATAACAATTTTATGTCTTGATTGTTGCAGGTGAGACGCACGTTTCAAATTTTAATGTGCCCAATCGAAAGGAGTACTCCAGTTTACTACTGTATACCACAGTATACACAGTATACTGCCAGTATACTGCCAGCCAATAGGTACGTAGTACTGAAAACTCTCTTAATTTTTGTAGGGTTGTAGTACTTCATGTACCTTTTCATCAGTCGTAAAAAGGAACCTTCATTAGTTGCGTTCCTGTCGGTACTCGGTCCACTACACACTGTCTGTTCCACCCGATTATCTCCGAATGTCATCATCATCGTGTGAGGGGCAGGCCATAACAGCTACAGCTTCTACTTCCACTGACTTCACACACCTTTAGTTAGGTATAGAGAACTATGGAAGTTTCCTCACGATAAGCACATTCTTAATCTCATAGCACTTACATTGAAATATGAGGTGTGTACAGGATTAGAACCAAGGCCCCTTTTTATAGGGAACTAGGTGGGCCGGAGATCAGTGGTGGAGTGGGGTGTGTGGGTGTTATCTGCCTAAAGCTGACCTAATTGGTGCCTTGACCGCAGCGGTAAATTAGTAAGGCGAGACGTGGCGCGTGGCGGAGAGAGTGGACGGCCATTAGGTACAGCAATGTATCGCATCTTATACTGAGCTCGGAGCGAACCTAGTTATCGGGTTGGGGAAAAGTCTTTTCGCATATACGTATAGTATGTATAAACTTGTAATAAAATTTCTTTGGCTGTACTGTTTGTATGTAGCTGGTTTTGATGACATTGAAAAGGTTACATTATAAAAAATAATAATTATAATAGTAAAATGTTATTTCCCGCTGTTTTTAATTTGTTTTTCTTTCTGTCAAAATAAGTGAAACTAATAAAAAAATTAGATTTAAAATTTTAAAATTTTATTACAAAAAAGGAAAAAATGCAACGCATGCCGCAAAAAAAATTTCTGACTTTTATGGATCTAATGCCGTGTTTAAGTGCAGCACAAAGTTGGTTTAAGCGTTTTCAATCAGGGAATTTTGATGTCAAAGTTGTACCTACCTCGCTCTGGTCGCCCTGTTACGGATAAAATGGACGCCATTTTTTAAAAAGTGGAGCAAGATCGGCATATCAGTAGTTACGACGTAGCTGAAGAACTGGGAATAGGGACGTTGACTAATTTTAGGATTCAATTTTATTTTATAGATAGAACCTCAATATTCACGAAAAAAATATTATAAAAATAATAATCTTCAATTTAAAAACGAAAATTGATAAATAAAAATCACTATCCCCAACAAAAACGTCACGTGACGTCACTATACTATATTCAATACTATCTGTCTGCTAAGTTTGTTGAATTTCCATATAAAATTGTTCCAATAAGGTCATATTCTCAAAATGGCGTTTGAGGTCACGTGACAGTGAGTAGGTACAATTTTTAACATTTTAAATTAATGATATTTAATTTATTGTGATTGATTTCAATAAAAGAATCATATTTTACGCCTTTCAATGTTACCACTAATATTTTAGACATAAATTTATAATTAGTGTCAACATCCCTATTGACCACAAAACAGTTTTGACCCATTTGAAAAAAGCTGCGTTCACAAAAAAGCTCGATATTTGGGTGCCACACGAGCTCACTGAAAGAAACCTAACGAACCGTATACTCATTTGCGATTCTTTATTGAGACGTAATGAAACCGAACCATTTTTGAAGAGACTGATAACTGGCGATGAAAAGTGGATCAAGTACAACAAGAACGTGTGTAAAAGGTCGTGGTCAAAGGTCGGTTAGGTTTCAGAGTGTGGGAAAACCCGGATTAACTCGCAATAAGGTGATGCTGTGTGTATGGTGGGATTGGAAGGGCATTGTTCATTATGAGGTTTTACCGCCGGGCAGAACCATCGATTCGGATCTCTACTGCCAATAACTGATGAGATTAAAACAAAAAGCGTCCGGAATTGATCAATAGAAAGGGTGTGGTTTTTCATCACGATAACGCTTGACCTCACACATCTTTAGCCACTCAGCTATGGCAGGGAGGTGTTAATACATCCCCCATATAGCCCTGACCTTGCATCTTCAGCTTGCCACCTGTTTAGATCTCTTCAGAATTGTTTAGGCAGTGTCAGGTTGACATCAAGAAAGGACTGTCCAAACTTATTGTCGCGTTTTTTATCAGAAGTCCACGGCAGAAGTCCCATATAGTGACAGAATCATGTCACTACCGGCAAGATGGCATAAAGTCAACGAACAAAATGGCACATATAAATATATTATAATATAATTAAAAGTTATTTTTGAGAAAAAAGGTCTAAAGTTTTCATAATAAAATGCGAAGAAACTATTTCCCCGACCTAATGTTATATTATATACGATACTTACGAGAAGCTTTTGTAAAATAGGTCAGATTAATGGCCCACACGCCCATGACGTCATGGGTTTCACATTTATAAGGTAACCGAAGTAAAGTGACCTATAACTACCGTGAAATATACACGGTAGTACCGGTATACCGGGAAATATAACTACCGTGTAACCTACACGGATCACAGTAAATGTGGAGCCTTTGCATTTCAGAAAATTATATAAATAATTTAGACTACAAGTTACAAAATGTTTGCTCGCGTGCCGCATGACGCGTGACGCATGACGCACGCCGCTTCGCGAGCGCCACATAACTTCACAGACAGGAGCAGACAGGTACAATACATTAGTATCACCAACCCTCGTTTTCCATTTCTATGTGTCACTGTTTTGTTTGAAAATTATTATATTAATACGCGAAGGAAAATCTTTGTACCTTCACCTTTTTACGACAATTACGTACGCGGACAGAGGAGTATGAAATTTGGCACAGAAAGTTTACAAACAGAAAGATAATTTTTTTCTATCATACTAGCTGTTGCCCGCGCTTCGCACGCGGAAATTATGCTTATCATAAATATCCCCTATTTCACTGATATCTTTAAAGTTGGATCAAACTGCACACGGTGTGTAAATTATACTTCGATGTTGCATCCTCAAGATTTAAATACCATGTAGTAGTTCCTCGAGATACTGCATCGTCACACATTTGGAGTTATATGAAATTAAAACAAAAAATACGTGTCAGTTATTTAGTCTGTGTCGTTGCCATCACATCACTACTGTATATACCCAGCCCTAAGACGTCATTCAGTTTAGAGTTTCGTCCTAGTTGGTCATTCTGCAACCATACATGGGGTGGCAAGCTGTAGTGCTTTTGAGCGCTAGTGCGTGTGCCACAGGGTGGGCGGGAGTTTAAATATCTTCGGATGCAACATCTCGTATAATCCCGGTTGAAATTCACTTACAGGTAAGTTCTTTCAACCATACATTATACTTCGATGTTGCATCCTCAAGATTTAAATACCATGTAGTAGTTCCTCGAGATACTGCATCGTCACACATTTGGAGTTATATGAAATTAAAACAAAAAATACGTGTCAGTTATTTAGTCTGTGTCGTTGCCATCACATCACTACTGTATATACCCAGCCCTAAGACGTCATTCAGTTTAGAGTTTCGTCCTAGTTGGTCATTCTGCAACCATACATGGGGTGGCAAGCTGTAGTGCTTTTGAGCGCTAGTGCGTGTGCCACAGGGTGGGCGGGAGTTTAAATCTCTTCGGATGCAACATCTCGTATAATCCCGGTTGAAATTCACTTACAGGTAAGTTCTTTCAACCATACATTATACTTCGATGTTGCATCCTCAAGATTTAAATACCATGTAGTAGTTCCTCGAGATACTGCATCGTCACACATTTGGAGTTATATGAAATTAAAACAAAAAATACGTGTCAGTTATTTAGTCTGTGTCGTTGCCATCACATCACTACTGTATATACCCAGCCCTAAAACGTCATTCGTTTTTCGTGTGCCGCATCGTCGTTAGTGTCATTACTTATAAATAAGTTAAATAATATTATAATAACGATGAAAACTTGCGTTTTAGACTGTTTTAGCTCATATTTAATAACGGAAAACATAAGAAAATAATAGATGAAACTGAATCGGAAAATATATGCAATTTTCGCAGAAGAATTAAAGGCTGGCAGTCTAATATCTATCGAACTGATATGTATGATTACTTGAAAGGCCAGTAATTTAATAAATCTTGGTGTTCAATCTGATTCTGATTCTTAACAAGGAATCTTTCATTATTATGTATTATTCGATTATTTGATACAAATTAATTTTTTCCAGAGTGATGACTGATGACACATGATGTCATTCGAAAAGTACTTACTTAATATTATTTTGTAAATCAACCTCGTTGTATTAAGCCTGTTGGCTTGCCAGTGCAGTTACCTTGTTCCATAAAGTGATAATACGCGATATTATCCAGGAACAAAATATCTTACTTTCTTAATGTGGTGTCACGAGATGGCATCCTGAAAGTAAACCACATACTCATCACGTCTTGCACTATACTATCCAGAAACAACAAGATCTTACTTTCCTAATGTGGTGTCACGAGATGGCATCCTGAAAGTAAGCCACATCTTTATTACGTCGTACTCTATACTATCCAGAAACAAGAAAATCTTACTTTTTTAATACGAGACGCCACCCGGAAGTAGGCCACATGCTTACCAGACCTTGTGGTATGTTTTTAGAAACATAAATAATATTATTATGTTACTTTCTTAACGTGGTGACACGTGATGTTATCCGAAAGTTAACTACATAAGTACCTAGTCTTGCAGAACTTCCATTCGGAAACGCCGATATATCCTGCGAGGAATGCGGGCATTATAATGTAATATATTTGGGGCAGATGAACCAATACCCCTCAAAATACCTGATAAAATCCTAGCTATCTCAGGGGAAGCTAAGAAACTGGAACAATAACCAGGGAACAGAATTAGAGAACCTGATTAAGTCTCTGAACATTGGGAAAAATCCTCCAGGTTTGGCTAACTAAGGGGCATAAAGAGTTTTTTATTAAAAGTAAAATGTACTAATGAGATAGAGATAAACGACTAGTCAGCCAGACTAGACAACTACAATATCAAGAATATATATAAAAACCATAGGAGTAACACTTTTGCTACTACGGCGAACAGACAGTGGCTGCACCGAGGAGGAACACCAGGGGGGACAATTTGTTGGACCTGTCATTATGTTTATGTCTTACCGCACTTGATGGTGCATCGAAACTTATTTACAAAAATTACGTAAGAGGGCTTTCTTTACCCAGTACACTATTATATTCCTTGAGGAATATCTACACGACGCGGCTGCGGGGCCAAGCGCCGTAGCTGCCTGCCGCGCCAAGCAAACCAGTGACGCAGATAGAGGTACCAATTTCCCGCTGCATACAATTTTATTGTAATAATTGGTGAGCAATCTCACTGTACTATTTATTTATTTATTTATTTAATCTTTATTATACCTAATACAGTTGGTATAAAAGGCGAGCTTAATGCTAAGAGCATTCTCTACCAGCCAACCTACTATCCTATGTATGAGGATACCAGATCCTCTTAAGTCGTCATCTTATTCGAAAAATGGAAATAATAAACCCACCATGTTCAAATCGGAAACAAATAATGACATTACATTGACATTAATTTTATAATTTGAGGATTTCGTCGCACCTGCTCAAATTAACTCTTTAATACTCTTAGCACCCAAGAGCTCAGTGCATTTCTTTAGATTAATTTTGAATCTAAACTGAATAAATAGCTTTTTTGTTTTGCTGTGATTAATTGCTGTTGGCCCTTTCGTTTTGTTCGACATGTCGAACCCAGTACAATATGCCGCCCCTGCTGGTTTTAGAACCTAGAATGCATAGTTGCTTATACACCGTTGTCAAGTGGATAATATAAGGGCGAGCATAATTATTTTAAAGAAGCCTATTTCTTAGTGCCCTTTCACAGGTCACCAACAAACTCTTTGACCTCAGCTCTGCTCCATATAATGTTTGTACAAAGCTTTTAAAAAACATAATTCTCATATTTAAAAGTGACAAAGTACATACAGAATTAGCATGCCTTGACAATATTTTTTAGTATTGGGGATAGCTATGACATCCTAGCTCTCTGCCCACGACTTTGCCCGTGTTTTCCAGGATAATATGTGTCCACTTATTATATCTGGTTCCAGATCATGGTTTGGCTATGTGCTGGGTCTGATGAAAATCCTTTCAGAAGTTTTAGCGTGAAAGAATAATAAACATTCTTACAAACTTTCACTATTATAATAATAGTATTAGTAGGATGCAATAATACAAAATGTATATTATTTTGTAAAAATAAGTTTTATTAGATAATAAAAATCAGCCTAATGCGAGTCAGATTTGCGCGCCGAGGGATCTGCATACAAATGTATAATAATAATGATTATTTATTTCAGACTGATCCTGATGATTATACTTAGGACCGAACATTGCTGATGAAAATTCTGAATTGAATAACAAACATAACATTGCAGTTAAAAACCTGTCGCCCTCATACGTTACTGTTTTCGATTGCCGGATTTTCACCGTTACTCATGCTATAAGATAGTCTTACTTTGCTTCTGCAAAATTTCATGGTTTTAGATCAACGGAAGGAACGCTGCAGGGTTTGCTTCCCTTGCGAATTCCATAATTAGAAGTTGACGTTGACTTAGAGGAATTGCAGATCTCAGTACCTATTCGATATTAATTACATTTATATAATGGACATTAAGTATAGGGGATATTGATTATAATTATTATATTGATTACTAATCATTTCATCCACGCGTCCCTGGGATAAATGGGGTTGATAGACAGGCAGGTTTGGTTTTTTGACCTGTCGAGGAACGGAACCCTAAAAATCAATAAAAATCCGAAATTTTAAGGAAAATTCTAGCTTCATTTATTTGCTACGGCATGCCCCGCTCTTGCCTTTTGATTTGAACGGACGGTATAATATACTAATTTCTTCCATATAGAGTAGATACACCATGTAATGGTGGGGTCAGCATCAAAAAAAGTCATCAAAAAAAAAAAATCACTAATTATTTACAATGGCTCGCAGCCTTTTTAGAGTACCTAACAATCTTGTTGTAAGACTTGCAAGAATAAAAATGTTTTGCTCGGTATCGATATCATCTCACTAAAATTATTAGACTACGTGTATTACTAGACCAGATTGGTTTTTAGTATATCGATTTATTTTCATCTCCTCCTAACAGAAAATGTAACAAAATTTAGCGTGTACAATTTTATCCCACAATCCTTCTAAAGGAATGTCAAATGACCACACCATTAGGTTAATACCATATCAAAATCCTCAACTCCATATCAAATATACGCTTAGCCGTCATTGAAGTACTATTACTTCGTATAGAACAGACACCCCGAACATTGAGTCGGGTGCATGCATTGCGGCCAGGGTGGCTCACTTCATTCACTCACTCGCTTGTCACTCACCTGCGCTCATTGCGGCCGCATGCCAAAATTGTTTAGTAACAAACTGAAAAAATGCCGTCTTGCGTGATGAGAACCTGTCACAATTGCACGTAAAAAAAACATAAAATAAAATGGTATTACTTATCATCAGTAAGAAAACAAAATATTAACTTAAATCAACTAAAACGAATTTATTTCAATTATTGTGGAATGTTCCCGCCATTTTTGAATGAAATGCAAATAAATTGACTTGAATCAATTCAAGTCAGTTCAGTCAGTTCAGGTCAGTCAATTGAATTGAATTGAAAAAATCATGAGTCGGGCTTACACACTTGGCAAGCCGTAAGCGTGTTAATGGACAAATAATCAAGCCCGATAAGAATGATTATAGTACCTACTCTTTGGTAAATAATAAATTATCTGTATTACATTACTCAGTGAATTCAATTAAACATTAAATCAAACATTTGGAAGAGCTAAAGATTTAGAGTCGTTGACTGTTTGTCGTGGTTCGGCAAGTGTCTTATACAAAGTTACTCTATGGCAAGTGTGTAAATCGCCTTCTAGAGTTTGAAAAAAGAACGCGTCATCGCGGTTTCGGGACACACATTTTGTTCGAGATGTCTGTTCTATGTCATTATACTTCAATGTTAGCCGTTAACTTAAACTTTACGTTAGCCTTAAACGTTGTAAGTATAAGCTTTGGTTTAAATCCTGTTTGATAATAACATAGACATCCATAAGTGCACTTCATATACCTACACTTGTATGCAATCCAATTCAAATTCATTATTTGCGTAAATAAAGATAGCTACATCAGTTGGTAAAACATATAAACATAAAATCCTCATATTTTACCTTGTCGGCTTGCATTCCTTTGTAATCTTAAGCGACATAACTATTGCAGAAAATAATATGCTACTTTACAAATTCATATCGGTCAGCCCTATATCTGTTTGTTAATTAGACATTACGTAACGATAAGTTACCTTTAAAATTAAGTTAAGTATACCAAAATATCTTTTAACCCAAATATTACTTTATCCTATTTGGCTAAACGTTATCAAAATGAAAATTTAAAAATGGAATCCGAAAAGTTGTGACTTTTATCGCGTTGTCTACGGCACAATGCGTACAAATATTATTTGATTCTACTCGTAATTGGTTATCACATTACAATAAAAAATAATATTATAAAATTTTAAAATTCGGCACCACGTAGACTACTTCTAGTTGTTTGACAAAGGCTCTATCCTTGTATGTAGAAAAGACAGCTCGGTTCCGAAACTGTCGACATAGGCAAATTTTTATTTACTACTAAAAAGTTTGTCCACAATACTACTTCGCAGAGTACAAGTTGAATGGATTCGATGGAACCGATGGATCAGACAGATATTGCGTGATAGCAATATGAAGGTGACCGTATTCACGGCACAAGTATCCGCCACGCCCCTACATCTGCAGCAAGCTGGGCTGGAGTGTCTGTCGTCATCATAAAAAATGCCGTTCGTTGGACAGGAAACTCCTGGTCTCCTCGCTGAAAAATCCTATAACCAACCTATTGTCAATATCGGAGAGGATATATCCTTTGCTAAAATTGTGTTTGGTATTAAGTAATAGTATGTAATGCCTAAATCTAAATTCCTTAAATTCTAGACGAATAATGTTTTTCACTTCATAAAAAGTTCCGCTTTTTTCTTGTGCGGTTTTATATACTACATTCTGCAACATCCGCTAAACATCTACATGGTATTTAAATCTTGAGGATGCAACATCGAAGTATAATGTATGGTTGAAAGAACTTACCTGTAAGTGAATTTCAACCGGGATTATACGAGATGTTGCATCCGAAGAGATTTAAACTCCCGCCCACCCTGTGGCACACGCACTAGCGCTCAAAAGCACTACAGCTTGCCACCCCATGTATGGTTGCAGAATGACCAACTAGGACGAAACTCTAAACTGAATGACGTCTTAGGGCTGGGTATATACAGTAGTGATGTGATGGCAACGACACAGACTAAATAACTGACACGTATTTTTTGTTTTAATTTCATATAACTCCAAATGTGTGACGATGCAGTATCTCGAGGAACTACTACATGGTATTTAAATCTTGAGGATGCAACATCGAAGTATAATGTATGGTTGAAAGAACTTACCTGTAAGTGAATTTCAACCGGGATTATACGAGATGTTGCATCCGAAGAGATTTAAACTCCCGCCCACCCTGTGGCACACGCACTAGCGCTCAAAAGCACTACAGCTTGCCACCCCATGTATGGTTGCAGAATGACCAACTAGGACGAAACTCTAAACTGAATGACGTCTTAGGGCTGGGTATATACAGTAGTGATGTGATGGCAACGACACAGACTAAATAACTGACACGTATTTTTTGTTTTAATTTCATATAACTCCAAATGTGTGACGATGCAGTATCTCGAGGAACTACTACATGGTATTTAAATCTTGAGGATGCAACATCGAAGTATAATGTATGGTTGAAAGAACTTACCTGTAAGTGAATTTCAACCGGGATTATACGAGATGTTGCATCCGAAGAGATTTAAACTCCCGCCCACCCTGTGGCACACGCACTAGCGCTCAAAAGCACTACAGCTTGCCACCCCATGTATGGTTGCAGAATGACCAACTAGGACGAAACTCTAAACTGAATGACGTCTTAGGGCTGGGTATATACAGTAGTGATGTGATGGCAACGACACAGACTAAATAACTGACACGTATTTTTTGTTTTAATTTCATATAACTCCAAATGTGTGACGATGCAGTATCTCGAGGAACTACTACATGGTATTTAAATCTTGAGGATGCAACATCGAAGTATAATCCCGGTTGAAATTCACTTACAGGTAAGTTCTTTCAACCATACATTTGATTAAAATCGGTTAAGTAGTTTAGGACTTTTAGGAGTCCATCGCGGACAAACAACGTGACACGTAATTTGTATATATTAAGAACATAAACATTACACATTCTACCATCGATTTAACACACACACACACACACATGCATAATATTATGTATACACACAAATATCAATGTGAAGTAACCCTTTGTCACATAGAATTATAACATTGGCAGAGACAGGTGGTCAGGTCTGCTCGCGCCTCCCTGTAAACATTGAGGACCGCCAGAAATAAATATAACCATTTTGAATTTAATAGAAATGAGGCCATTGACTTCCCCGCAATTCGCCAGGTTGTACAAAATACTGAATACATATATTGATGATCTCCTTTTTGTAACCGATTCAAAATCATAGGTTAAAATTCAGTGTCTGCTTCACAAACTAGCGAACGTGCCACCTGATGGTTGTAACACTGTGGGCACGAGCCACACGAGGCGCACGAGTGTCCATGTGTCAGGTACAAGAGGGAAAACGTCCTTATTGTATGTCCGAAACTAATCGGACCACCCCGAGAGACCAAAATGGCTGCCAGCGGGAAATGGGAAGTTGTGAATAGTAGGTGCTAGTCTATTATTGCGATAACAC
The DNA here is from genome assembly GCA_963932265.1 of Thymelicus lineola. Lineage (NCBI taxonomy): Eukaryota > Metazoa > Arthropoda > Insecta > Lepidoptera > Hesperiidae > Thymelicus > Thymelicus lineola. The sequence continues at coordinate 17,636,385 of OZ010692.1, read as the reverse complement.
ACAATTCGTTGGACGAAGCCCTACAGGTCACTTCTCTTAAAGATGGAGGTCAAATTCTTTGATCTTATTATGCCAGATTTGATCAAACTATCTCAGAAATTTCCACGCGCTGCTCGCACGAACAGATTCAAATCGACAAATTTGAAATTTTGAACAATACCTAATTGCCTCCCGCTACATTTACTGCGACATCAAAAGCCAGGAGACTACAATACCGTAATGACAGTAGCGACGACATTTAATTACACTCATCGCGAAAGTCATTTCCTTCAGAGAAGTAATTATCATCGGGGCGGCTACAGACTCTCGCCGACTGCCGAGCCTCGTGCGGCGTGCGGCTGCGGCCGATCGCCGACTATTCAATTACAATTTACACGTTCAATAAAACGCTCGAGTTGCAGCACGCCGCCGGCCGCGACAGTTGTGACGCTTCAGGCCAATTGAATGTGCACCAGACTGGAGCACCGGCGCACCGGCCGGCCGCCGGTAATCGGTTACCGAATGATATTTTAATTGAATCGAGTCACACACATTTCTCGGTAGTCGTCAGACACCAAATGGAAACAGTACTGTAGTTGATAGATGGCGCGCAGCACTTGACAGTACATCTAATACATCACAGAAATATTATAAAATCTATTACTTTTCACCAGCTGAATACAAAAGAAGCCCATCCAACTTAAACAATAAAGGAAATGTGGATAAAGTTTAAGCTTGATCGGCAATCTCGTCCAGGTCGCCTTTATATGTTTGACTGAAGAATGAAGATAACGTGGAAATTGAGGAAGGGTGAAGGTGCATCATTTAAAGCCGGAGATTAAAATATAGGGTGTTGTCGCTATATTATAACAGATGGTATACCTACAGATATAACATGTATAAATTATAGCTATCAGTATTATGTAGAGCTGAACACAATGGGGAGCGGAGAGTGGGCGACGGCACTAACTTGTTGAATGGTGCGGGGTTCGCGGCCATACAGCCATACCGCTACAGCCCGCGCCGGCTTTATTAGTAGGAACGGAGGCAAACTGGCGAAATGCTTTGTATTAAAACTACGTTTAATCCGACCGTTTGTTGGAGCTGATTACATTGTAACGATGTTACGAGATTACCTGCTTCACAAACATGCCCAGAAATTAAATTATAAATTGGGATGGGACGGTAGAGCGGCCGTTTGTCTCGATACCCGCAGGAAATGCTCCAAGAATTATGGTAAATAAACGCGCGAAGTTATTGGCGTGCAGCCATGATATTCAAGGTTCCTATTAACCCACTGAGTTCTGTCCCACTCGGTTGAATACCAATGATATTCACACGTAGTAGAGATTTTACCTGTTCGTTAAGTTTTCCACAGTCTAGAATTATCATGAAATAATACATAGCTTTTCGGTTACCAGTTCGGGCGATATACTAGAGCAACGTAGGTATAAGTTGAAGGCTCTAATTTTTTGTCATTTAAAAATCTTTACAAAAAGTTTAAACAGATCAGGTACGTAAATTATAAAAAACATGAGAGGTATCAAGGGACACCCGGATGAAACGAAGTTCCTTTCGATTTAAGTATTGTTTTGTTGTACAGCGCCATCTCTGTAAAACTCTGTGAATCACTTCAAAAAGTATCTTACCAACATTTCGTAAGAAAATTTTCCTTCTAGCCCCCTTTCATAACGCGCGATAAGGAACTTCGTTCCAATAATTTTGATGGTAAGAATCAATGTCTCACTGTGTATCGTCAGAGTCTAAACTAATTTAACTACATACCAAAGCCTAAATACAATAAAGATTTCTGCTTTTATATTTTCTCAAGTTGATGTTGTCTGCAACATAACGTGCCGTGCGCGAGTGCAACATTGTGGACCGCACTCCGTAGTGGCGCGGCCGCGGCCGGTAACAACTAACGAGTAACGTGAGGCCCTAGTGTGAGTAGTATGACATACAACCATTCTTCTCACTTCTGTCTTGCTTCTGAATTAAATGTGACGCAAATGTACCTCTAGTCGCCACTAATGAAACGTTCGCAAGATTGTATAAATGTTGTTTTCTGTGAAATTTCTTTACATAACATAAAACACAAATCACACAATAAATGTACTCTATACTATTCTATTCCGTAAATAGCAGACCATAACTGTGACGTACGGTGCCATCAATCAGGTGTTAATGGACCTGAGCATAAAGTTGACCCGTTCCGACTCCACGTTGTTCACGACAATATTCGGTTACAAGTACCTCCGTGGGTCGATCCCCGCGCAACGAGCTGTCCAACACATTTGTTTGAGTCGGTTATCTCGGCGTCCGCGGTCCGCGCCACCAGCGAGGATTAATCGCGGCGAGGTTATTAGTGTCCCGCAGAAAAATCGCCGACCGCCCACTTCCCCCCGGTGCGGGTTGTTGTAGCGCGATTAATTCTCTCCTGGCGCATGGCGCATGGCGCATGGCGCACGGAACAATTACCGAGAGATGTAATGCGAGACGGGTTATAAACATCCGCCCCTAGCCCCTAGCCCCTAGCCCCGTGGAGATCGTCCGCCGTGCTCGCGTCACGTCACTATTAATGTCTGCTGGAATGGAAGTAAGTGTTCTGCTTCATTATTTTTATAGTGTTGTTGTCGGATCTCGTCTTAATTGTAATGGTAATGTGTACTCGCAAGAAGTGAATTAGCATAATATCAAGATTAGCGAGATCGTCACAATGATCGCAGAGCGTATTGTTGCCGGCGACGCACGTGACGTCCGCGGCGCCGCGGCCGTCACATTTGCGTATCACGTTCAACCATTGAAAGCGAATGACCACATTTTAGATGGACGCCTAAATTTATAATTGGCGTCGGTTTATTGTTTTCGCATTGTTATTATTGGAACAAAGTTCCTTATCGCGTGTTGTGCAAGGGGGCTAGACGGAAAATTACGACACTTTTTGATTTCACGAATGACGACACTTTTTGAAGTGATTCAGAGAGTTTTACAGAGATGGCGCTGTACAACAAAACAATACTTAAATCGAAAGGAACTTCGTTCCATCCGGGTGTCCCTTGACACCCCTCATGTTTTTTATAACAAACAGTCGTGAAATAAATTAGGACCTTTGTTTTACCGAAGACATTTTAAATATCGGATGTACGCAACTCCGTTAATCCACATTGGAGGTACAAAGTAAGCCTCTGGTCATAATGCTTGTGTGATTTGTAGAGGTTGTTACCAGGTTGGGTACAATGTTGCAATTAAACAGGTAGTTCATATTATATGAAAAATCTAAACTTACTTTAAATACATATTGCGTGATCATAACACTCTTAATATTTAATTCACGATGACTAGACGTCACGTGACGGGTACCAATCCATTGGATTGCGACAGTTTAAAATGTGAATGTGATAAATTATGAAATGTATTTTTAAAGGAACTTTAATTACATTGTCAACGAGCGATGAGCATTCATCAATTTGATCGGCATCAGTGTCGTACTGCATAAAGAGAGTCGGGAACACGAGTCGCTACATCTTATCAAAATATCGGGTTATTTTGTTTACAGTTGAGTTGATTAAGTAAATTCATTGTTTTGATGAACCTTGTATTCGATACTAAAATTATAAGGTTTTACTCCGTTTAATTTGTAGACGATGCAACGCAATGTACAGCAATGGGCTGTACTATATCCGCGAGCACCCGTAGGACGCACGTCACTGCAGTCACTGCGGCAGCGGCCAGGCGGCAGCGGCCAGGCGGCAGCGGCCAGGCGGCAGTGGCCAGCATGCACCCGGTGGAAGCAAGCTACTCCACCGCCCGCTCCCTCTTCCTTGCTTCGTTCTCGCATTATTTTGTTAAGCACGGAACTTTCTTACTTGTTTTATCTTAGTAACAAAAACAATTTAACATAATCATTTAGTTATTCAAAAAGCATCGTACAATGTAATTTATTTAGAAAAATAATTTAAATTAAAATACAAGCCATTCTCGCTAAATTTTTAAGCATCGCTCTCGAACAAATACCTCGAGCGCGCGGTACGAGGGGTAGTACGAGTCTCTCCACAGTGAGATGAAAACGACACTCCTCCCGCCATTACCGGGACATTAAATAATTTCTAATGAAAATGAAACAGATATTTCAGTTAAATTGAGAAAAGAACACATTTTGGAATTGCAAGTGAATATTTTTATGATACGTTGTTCAAAACAAATTTTTATTCACCCAAACCTAACTAAAACGATATTTTATGACCGACTTAGTAAAATTTTTCATTACTCGTAAAATTCATTTGACTCAGCTCCTGGAACAATAATTTAAGTCTAAATTCTAAGTATAATTTGACTGGAGTCACTCGGGTGTTTCAAAGGTTTCAAAGAGTCGGTGAGTGCACTAAGTTAGTAAAAGTCTATTCACTCTTTTTAACCCTCGATGTAGACTGCGATGTAGTTTGCGTTTTTGACTTTAAGAGTATTTATAATAACCGTCTGTTCGTGGCGTCATAGCTTCGGAACAAATGGACAAATTATGATGCGGCTTTTGAGTGTCCTCGCACGCCTGTAAATCGAATCCAAGGCAGAAAGGTAACATTTGTCTGCGCCTGCCCAACCGTGAGAACAGGACACCACACACGGCCGAACCTGAGCTTGGTCAGAGTAAAGTATCGTCGGCCGTCGCAGCTTCGCAAAGAAGAGTGCTATTAATAATATTTTCTTTAAACTTGGCCTTAACCTTGGCCGCTGGTGCCCTATTAAGTTCATAGATTAGAATTATATTGAAAAACCACTAACCACTTCAATTATTATTCAAGAACGAAGAATTACTTAAAGTTTAAATTTTTATTGAATAGAAAATTTTTGACTTGGCTCATGTAGCTCATAATTTTTTGGACAATAGATTTTTATTCAGACTATTGCGTCATAATTATTTTTTAATACTTTATGGAGTCGAATTCCGCGTGTTACCGATGCGAGTGCCGTAAACTGTACAAATAGCGCTATTACGAGTGTAACAGATTTAGGCCGCTGCGGTATGTCGGAATGTCGGACACCTGGACCATGGCCCTTTTATATCTCTTAGTGCGAGTGTTGGACACGTCCACATTCCACATTGATCACGATATACATGATTCTCCCGTCGGTGCTTAAAATCTCTTAGTTAAAAGCATCAAAACGAGGGTTGTGGAAATTCCAAAACATTATAAATAATTTATTTGCTACTTGTGATGGTTGAAGTTGTTACAAATGTTATTTACGAGTATATTGGTCGGGGATACACAGGATAATGACTTGCTATTGTCCGTCACGCTGGGCGTTGTACGTTGGGTATATTTTAAAAATACAGTTTAAAAAACTTTTGAAAGTACTTGTATAAATACACTGTATGACACGGAGGGACAATTCCGTATTGTCCCGTCGAATGAGGCGGTTTCGAGCGCCCTCCTTCTCGTCTTGATAAACTTATCCGCGTCACTGCAACTGACCAATTGCAATTGCAACTGCATAACAAATTACTGAGGACATGCAAAAATTTTAGCCTAGTCTCCAAAATTTCTTCTAGTGTGCATGCAGACTAACGTTATAGCTTTTGGGCGCATAATATAAAATTGCAATTTAACGCGATTTAGGAAAATGTATAGTTTATCGTGGTGTGTGTGTGTGTGTGTGTGTGTGTGTGTGTGTGTGTGGTGACGGCAGGCTGTGTGAGTGTGGACTGTGCACGTGCACGTGACGCGCGGCTAAACCACGGTAATATGTATGTGTACTGTGGCTAAACTTTACGCCGCCTCATTTATTACACACTGTATGCATTTAGCGTGACATATGACGCGGAACGTGTAACGTGTTACACCAAACATAATAATACGTGCAATGTATACGAATTTGTGGACAAACAATAGCTATTGGCGCTACTAGTATTTACTGTAATGTAGCTTACATTCCAACATTTTATTACTGGTGGTAATTTATGTTTATTAAATTACGTTTAATCTGTAGCCAGTAGAGTCGACACCAGTTCGGTCACCAATATAAGAAGTAGAGTATTTATTAAAATACATTTTTTAATGTTAGCCGTTGATTTTTAATGGTCTGCCATTGTTACTGTACTTTGTAACTTGTAACGTTTTAGCCCGGACTCAGGTGTCCAACACTCATTCCAATTCAGATCCGTAAAAGAACTATTGTGTACTCTATATTTTTATCTTGTATTTTATTACGGGAGTCTCGCCGCGGCCGCGCCGTTATTATGAGACATGTAACTGGGTCGAAATATCAGTTTAAAATATTATACAAAAATCGTAATACCTGTTTGCAATCGAAATATTTTGTGTCCACGATGATACATACATGATTAGTGTGCCAACCCTAATTCCTCCGCCTGCTTCGTCTGCCTCGTCTGCCTCGTCTGCCTCGTCTGCCTCGTCTGCCTCGTCTGCCTCCCGAGAGCAGTTCAGTGCCACCACCGTCCAAGTCGACGAGTGTAATTCAAGTCGGATAAATTCAAACAAATGCAATTCATTTCATCGATATAGCTTATATTAATTATACGCCATTATTTGCGTTGCACGGAGCGCGCAATATGTCGGCGGCAAGCTCATAACTGCAGCTCGTGGCGCCCTCGTGCGGCGACCGGCTGTTTGTTTGCACTGCCGCGGCCAGACCTCATAATATAATACTTTGATTGCACTAGTTATTTCTATATTTATGCGACAGCTCGGAAGCGAGTAAGGTAAACGCGCCTATTACCGCCAGTTTAAGCCGACTTTGGATGAACTTCAGAAAATTACATATATGCTGTTATGCTAGAAAAGGTTTTTTAAATTATTCTTTAACATGATTAAATATCCTATGATATTCAGTACGTAAATTCAGTATTAAATCACACAATATTTTATAAATAATAATTGAATCTAAAATAGCGATTGCTTCTATTACCGACGCATGGATGATGTTTGTTTCTAATACCGTTTTTTATGTTTCTATTACCGACCACTAAACTAGTATAAAATTAAAAGGCTGCCTGCCATCAAAAAAGGTATCATGATATTATACCTTTTTGAAATCCTTATGCTGAGCTCTTTAGTTTGATACCCATATTGCATTATTCGATTTATTTTTATTTTTTGATACTTCGAACAGCGACATCTCACAGCCACCATTTTTTTAATGTCACTTATTTAAGAATACTTGGGTTATCAAAACGAATCTAACGATATCTTAATTGTATTATTTGGTCCAGCCGTTTGGAAGATACGAAGTAATAAAAAATATTACAGACATACATAATATACTTAGATGATCACTTCGATGATCGGTGGATAGGGCGAGGAGGACCTGTGCCTTGGCCGGTGCGCTCCCCGGACCTCGCACCGATGGATTTCTATTTGTGGGGGGAGGTTAAAAGTGTTGTGTATGCTACGGAGTATTCGAACAGAGATGAATTAATATTAAGAATAGTGCTTTTGATAAAGTTCGAAGTGAAGTGTTCTTGTGCTAAACCGCGTAAACGACAATTTGTGCAAACGTGCTGAACTCTGCATCACTCGAGGAGGTGAGCATTTTGGACATTTGTGAAGGCTTGTGTAAATAATATCTATTATCTTATATATCTATATCTTATATTATATATCTATATCTTAATATCTATTATCTTATATTACTAGTAAATAATATTATATTATTATATCTATTATATTGTGTAAATAATAGTAATTAATCTGTACTAATTATAAAGAGGAAAGATTTGATTGTTTGCATTGAATAGGCTCCGAAACTACTGAACCGATTTGAAAAATTCTTACACTGTTGGAAAGCTACACTATCCCCGAGTAACATAGGCTATATTATATTTTCAAAAAAATTAGGGATCCTTAATAAAACTCCAATAATGTAACCCAAGGTGTAAAAAATAAAGAAAACCGAAGCAAAGCGAGGGCGGTTACTCGTATAATAATAAAATCAATACGTAAAACTTCAATCATTGTAAATATACCCCAATTTAATCATTGTAAATAGATATGATTCCCCCGTGTGGTACCGGGTCCACTTTGTAGAATAGCACCACTCCTACTTCTTCCTGGAATGTCGTAAAAGGCGACTAATAGGATATTCCAGGAGACGGGCAGCAGTGTCTCCCTGCGGACTAAGAACATCTACTGCGGTCACGAACACGCACTGGCCAAGCGTGGTGACTACCGGCTACAACCCCCTTATGATAGCCACAACTAAGCCTCGGCCCCCAGTCCCCGGCAGCTCCGCTATTCCTAGTTACGGTAGCGGCTATGGTAACGGCGGGGCAGGGGGTGTTAAGAATCGCCGGCAGAGATCGGGCTACCAATCTCAAAAACGACTTCTGCACCTGGCAACATATAACACCAGGACACTGAGGACCGACGACAAGGTGAAAGAGCTGGAAGAAGAGATAGACAAGTTAAACTGGAGTATTGTGGGTTTATCTGAAGTCCGAAGAGAGGGGGAGGACACGATAATACTCAAATCCGGAAACTTGTTCTATCACTGGGAGGGCGAACATCTGTCCCAAGGTGGTGTCGGGTTTCTCGTTCACAAGTCCCTCGTCAACAACATTGTGCAAGTTGGGAGCGTGTCGTCCAGGGTAGCGTACCTTACACTCAGAATATCTAAACGGTATTCGTTAAAGGTTGTACAGGTATATTTTTTTTTTTTTCGGGGGGAAATCCTCATGGACTACCTCCGCCTGGGGTAAGGCGGAGGGGTGTGCCGGACTCTTACCGGCTAAAACCACCCCGGTGTCTCCTGCACGTGCGCGCGGGGCCGCGGGAATCCACATTCTTCCGCAGCCCCACCCTAGTGCTGGCCGGGTCTATCCCGGCCTCGTCTCCTGCACGAGGTAGTGAGGTGTTGAACTACCCCGTGCATCGCCTCGGAGGCGCACGCCGACACCCGCGTGCGCCTGCGACTCGGGTCCATCGAATAGGGGGTGGGGACTTCCCCAAGTCCCTCGCCCCTGGACCCATTCATGGGGGCTGGAAAAGGGCGTCATCCGCCCTTCTCCTGCGCCCGGTGCGTCTTCTGCGGCCGGGGAAGGGAGTCGAGATCTCCCTCTCCCGTTCCGCAGTTTCCTTCTGCGACATCACGTCCTCGCAGAAGGACCCCACCGCGTCCCACGACTCTGCGCTACCGACCATCCTCCGCACTATGGCCTGCAGCGACAGATCGTCTCCTACTACATTTGTGAGGACACGGCGCTGCTCCTCCCAAGCTACACACTCGGCCAGCGTGTGTTGCGCCGTGTCCTCCCCGCAATGGACGCAGTGGTGGCACCGAGCGTCCGGCTCCCTGTCTATGCGGCACAGGTACTTGCCGAAGCAGCCGTGCCCCGACAGCACCTGCGTCACCCTAAACGACAGGGAGCCGTGCCTTCTCCCGAGCCAGTCGTCGAGTACTGGCCGGATCGCCTCGACGGTAGCGAGGCCGGCGGCAGGGCGCAGAAGCCTTTGCCGCCATTCCGCCACCAAGACCTTCCGGAGCTCCTCTCGGCGCAGCGCGATCTGCCGCTGCACCAGCATCGAGCCCCGTGCCCGCTCTTCCTCGCGCCATCGATGTAATGACGCGAGTACTTTCGCCTCTAGGTCCCAGGGCGGGGATCCGGCCAGGACGCAAGCCGCCTCGTAGGAAATCGTGCGATACCCGCGGATGACTCTGACGGCCATCGCCCTCTGCGGTTTGCGCAGAATGGCGAGAGTGTTGGCCGTCATATCCATTGCCCACACAGGGGCCCCATACAGGGCCATGGACCGCACGATTCCCACGTACAACCGCCTACAGGCGGCGCTCGGGCCCCCCATGTTGGGAAGCAACGTTGAAAGCGCGCCCGCTGCGCCCATCAGCTTGGGCACCAGCCGCCGGAAGTGGGGCCCGAATTCCCATCGGCTGTCAAGCACCAATCCCAGATACTTCATGGTGGACTCGACAGCTATCCGAGCCCCGCTGACCACGATGTGTGATCCCGGCGCCGGCGCACGTCGGGGGCCATGAAACACCATGGCCTCCGACTTGTTTAGGGCCACCTCCAGGCCCAGGCGCCGGATGCGGTTCACCACCTGTGACACCGCAGCCGTGGCTATCAACGTCGCTTCCCTGTGCGAACTCCCTCGGGCAGTTACGAGCGTGTCGTCCGCATAACACGTCAAGTCGGCGCCCGACGGGAGTTCGCCTCTCAACACCCAGTCGTAGCCGATGTTCCACAGAAGTCCCAAGACCGATCCCTGTGGAACACCGCACGACATGAGGTGCTGACCGGCACCGTCACGTCCCCGATAGGTGACGAACCTACCCTCCAGGTAAGCCCCTACTGTACGGCGGAGGTAGGGAGGCACGCGATGGTATTTCAGAGCCTCCCGAATACAACTCCAGGGTAGGGTGTTGAATGCGTTGGAGATGTCTAAAGACACCGCCAGCACCACCCCACCCCGGGACACCGTCTCCTCCACCAGGGCCCTCACGCGCATGATGGCGTCTATGGTGGAGCGCCCCCGACGAAAACCAAATTGGTTGTCGTCCAGGTTCGGCCCCTCCCTGCGCAAGTGGCTGACGAGGCGGTCTGCGATAATACGCTCAAAAAGTTTGCCCGCCTCATCAAGCAGCACTATGGGCCGATACGCGGACGGCGAGTCCGCGGGGCGCCCCTCCTTCCTGAGCAGGACCAGCCTCCCCTCCTTCCACACACTGGGAAACTGACCCTGCTCGAGACATGCTGTGAAGAGCCCCCTCAGCTGAGGCTCTAGCTCCTTCAGAGCCAGGACGAGAGCTCGACCAGGAACTCCGTCGGGTCCGGGTGCTGTGTTCTTAGCCCGGAGTTGCGACACGGCCGCTCTCGTCTCTGCTTGCGTCACCTCGGGGACATCGGTGCTCTCCTCTTCTGGAGAGACTGTGGCTGAGGGTGAAACCATTTCCGGGGGAACGTGCCCGGCTCGCTCTGGGAAGAGGGCCGATACCACCGCCTCTAGCAACTGGGGTTGCAGGCTTTGTGTTAGTGGAGGCGCCCATGGACGCAACTTGCCTCGTACCCAACGGTAGGGGCGCCCCCACGGATCCCGATCTAGGGACCCCAGCAGCTCCTCCCTGGCACGCGACTTTGAGTCGCCAATGGCCAGCCACAGTGTCTCCTTAGACGCGCGGTACACCTCATACAGCGCGTCCTCCTCGTCGGAATCCCGTCGACGCCGTCTCCGGTATCGGGTGTACCGGCGACGAGCCGCAACGCACGCTACGCGCAATTGCGCGATCTCGGCGGTCCACCAGTACACCTGGCGCCTTGCGGGCTGTTGGCGGACACGGGGCATGGACGCGTCGCAGATCTGCGTCATCGCCCCGCGAAACCATAGCGCCACCGCACAGTGGGGATTTTACAGAGGTTTTGTTTCAAAAATGCCTAGAGAAGGCGGTTTTAAACCAAATGCAGTAATTCTTTTTTTAATATATACCTGATAAAATTTCAAAGACATTGTCGGAGCCCAAATTTGAAAAATCATAATATATAAATATACAGGGTGGTACAAAAGTATGGAAACCCTGAATAACTCCTCAGGAATGCATTTTGGAGGAAAATGTTTTGTACAAAAGTTTTCTGATTTTTCCTCAACTAACCACGATGATGATCTTGAATTTGACCTTGACTGTGGCTTTGAAGGTCAAATCAAGGTCAACTTCATTTTTTCAAATGGTAACCCCTATTTTTTATTATGGATTCGGAAAGGGCAGAACATTTTATGTAAAAAATGACCTTGACCCTGACCTTGAATGCTTAATCAAGGTCATGTTTTGAACGGGAGACTCCCATTTTTTATTCCGGATCTGGGAATAAAAAAGGTCAGGATCAAAGTTTTTTTGACGTAAAATTTTCTGCCCTTTCCGAATCCGGAATAAAAAATAGGGGTTACTATTTGAAAAAATGAAGTTGACCTTGATTTGACCTTCAAAGCCACAGTCAAGGTCAAATTCAAAGTCATCATCGATTAGTCGAAAAAAAATAAGAAAACTTTTCTACAAAACATTTTCCTCCAAAATGCATTCCTGAGGAGTTATTCAAACACTGAATAACCATACTTTTGGACCACCCTGTATATTTATATATTATGATTTTTCAAATTCGGGCTCCGACAATGTCTTCGAAATTTTATCAGGTATATATTAAAAAAAGAATTACTGCATTTGGTTTAAAACCGCCTTCTCTAGGCATTTTTGAAACAAAACCTATGTAAAATCCCCACTGTGCACCGCCTCGACGTCGACTGGGCCGTCCGTCGTCGACTCCCAGATCCAGGACTGGACTAAGGCAGCTTCCTCGAGTAGTTCCCTGTCGATGCGCTTAAGCGCCAGCGCGGGCCGTCGTTAATCGGGATTGTTGGATGGCGGCCGCTCACGGTCTGGGCAGAGACGTCGAACCGGATGTACCGATGGTCCGACAGCGTTTCCACCTCCACGGCGACACGCCAGTCGCGGACTCAGCTGGCGACAGAGGGGCTAGCGAACGAGACGTCCACTATCGACCCGCCCCGCTGCCGCACGCACGTGTATTCCGAACCCCGATTCAGGACGACCAGACTAGTCGTCACTGCCCACTCTTCCAGCACCTCGCCCCGAGGGTTTGTGACCGGAGATCCCCACGCCGATGACTTGGCGTTGAAATCCCCGAGCACAAGAACGGGACGAGAGTTATAGCGGCCTACGACGGCGCCCAACTCGACAAGGAAACCCTCGAAGTCGGCGAGACTCTTGTTGGGGGAGAAATACACCCCTATAATGGCAATGCCGCCTGAGACCGCAGCAACCCAGCCACGACCTCGAGACGGGTCGATCAGAGTCTCGCCAATAATGAAAGAAAGAAAGAAAGAAAGAAAGAAAGAAATACTTTATTCCAAGTTACAAGCAGATATCAGTATAAAAAAACTAAAACAATAAGATTATAGTTAAGCTGCTGTAAGCACTATGGAAAAGGATCGCACTCAGTAATTGCTGTGGAGAACCACAGCACTGATATTCTGTGCGAACCAGTTTTGTAATGGCCACCAAACCACGGCCACGGTACGGTTCGGCGACCACAGCCACGTGAATTGACCACTCTGCCATGCTCTGGAGTAGGAGATCCTGAGCTCTGGCACAGTGGTTGATGTTGCCCTGGAGAAAATGGAATTGCGCCATTATTGACACTCCATTCCCTCGGCAACGGTCCTGGGCCGGGAGTCGGCCGCGGAGCTACTAGCCTGCGGGAGCGGCGAGGTTTCCCCGGCAGGTTTAGAGCTCCTCTTCTTTTTCTTTTTGGCCTTGCTGGCAGGCGCGCCACAGGACCCTCCGCCCACTTTGTGTCCCGCTGGCTTCCCTGCAGCTGAACATACACTGCAGTTGAGCGCCGCAGAACACTGGGCCACCTTGTGGCCGGGCTGACCGCAGCGACAACAAAGATCACTACGGTCAATCTCGGCGGTGCACTTTGCCCGGACGTGCCCCTTCTCCAGGCACCGGAAGCACCGCAAAGCCCGGGGCTGCAGGAGTTTCACCCTCGCTGCAACCCAGCCAACCAGCAATCTGCCGCTATCGGCGATCTTCTTCGCCGACGCTACAGGGCATCGAACCCAGACTGCGCCGAGTCCGGTGGCGTCGGCGCGTATATCGCCGGCCCGTACCTTGTCCGGCGGACACTCTCCGCTTCGGGCAACGGCCGCCACCACCTCCTCAGAGGTCACGGAGTCGTCCAGACCAGCAATCCGCACCTCTGCGGTTTTCATTGGCCTTGAGACCCGGACATCCTCAGGGTTGAGGACCTCCCTCATCTTGGTGGCCAGAGCGTCCGCCTTTTCGGCACTGCCACTCGCAGCACCAGCCACCTTTGCGACCGCCTTTGGCAGTCCGCCGCGCAGGCTGCTCAACCGCCTTTGCGGTTCCGCCGGGGGCGCATGCAGCTGCTCCGGCCTTCTTGGCGGCTTTGCGGGCCTTCTTGCGGCCCACAACTTTCGTCCAGGTCTCACCCTTAGACCCGGCAGTCGTGGGCTGGTCGCTCAGAGGAGCTCCCTCCGCGGGCTTTTTATTACCTTCCGCGGGCTTCCCCTTTTGGGGTGCAAGTCTCGCCTGCTCCACAATCCTTCGCGTGTCAGCTGCTAGAGGCGGACGCAGTGTTTCCGCCGGGAGACGCCGGGAAATCGCCTCTAGCCGAGCGTCAACCATGCTCCCGCACTGGAGCATGCAGAGCCGGATTATACGTTCGACCTCTTCGTCTTGCCTCGGGCTTGCCGGTCGCGGTGCGGAAGTCGGGGCCACTACAGGTGCGGCATCGGTGGACATGCGCCGCTGTTGTTGGTCGCTTAACGCAGCGACTTGCCGCCGGAGGTCCTCCAGGTCACTTCGGAGGCGGCTGTTCTCCTCCTGTAACTTTGCAACCTCATCAGAGGCCGTCCTGTTGAGGAGGATGCCAACCGCCTCCCTGATATCCGCGGCAGCCTCCTTTAAGCCACGGGTGAACGTGCCCTTCAGGCTGCCGGACTTGGTGGCTACCTTCAGGACTAAGTCCACCCCATCCAAAGCCAGCTGGCTCAAGGCCACCGCAGACGGCTCTATCCCTTCCGCCGCCAGAGCAGCTCGTCGCTCGCGAGCGCGTCGGGCCATTTCCGACACTTCGTCGGCCGCGACGGCTTTGCGCTGCTCCCTCTTGGCGGCGTTGAGCTCCGCCTTCGAGCTCCCCAGCGAGGCACAGCTTTCACCGCCATCACCAGGGTCCTCCGTAGTGACCCCCATGTCACTGTCTGCTTCGCTAGCCGCCGAGGTATTGGAGCGCCTAAGCCGTCCGTTCTTATCTCTCCGCGGCTGCGAAGCACTCGCCCCTCTTTCTGTCTGCCGACCCCTGCTCGGAGTCGGCAACTTGGGGGCCGGCAGGCCTTCCTCGTCTGAGGACTGGGCCCCTGGACGTTTCCTAGCGGAAGACGTCCCGCGCGACCGATTTTCACCGCCTCCAGCGTCCGCTACCGGGAATTCGCGTGCCCTTAGCTTCCGCCCTCTCGTTACTCTCCCAGGTTCCACGTCATTAGGTTTCTCAAGGTCCGTTGTAGGTAAGCTTGGGTCGTGTTCACGAAGGCCGGCGCACTGCCGGCCTACGAGGCAGTTCTTGCCCCCCCCAGAATACGCGGGGCAGCTCGCGTCCGAAGACGCGAGGAGGGATTCTCCGGCTGAGCCGGTACCCTCCTGGGGTAAATTCTCTTTGGAACTTGCCATTATCATGGATGCTGACTCCACAGCGTGGGCTATTTTTAAGGGGGGTAAGCTCCCCCGTAATTTTTTAGAGAGGTTTTCTTCCTCGCGGCCCCCACCGGAGTGGCGGCCCTCACCCCTGACGCCCACGGGTCAGGGAGCGAGTCGGCCGACGGTGGCCTAAGCCATGCTGCCAGTCTCGCGACCGACAGCCCGTCGCCCCCACCCCAAGCAACCCTCATGGGTTATTTTTCCCACCCTGGTCTCGTCCACAGTGCCCTCTGCTAAATCAGAGGGACACGTGGAGAGACACCACCCCTGTGTGCCGCTCTTAGTCTGGCCCCTCCTTCCAAGCCTGTCCGTTATGGGTAACCCTGTACGGCATAGCCTTGGAGATCATCAGGACACACAAGCCCCCCCACCACGACAAGGTGGCGGCCCCCGGGGGGGTTGTACAGGTATATGCGCCGACTTCAACACATCCTGACAATGAGGTTGAGGTTATGTATGAGGACATAAAAAGAGCCATATTCATATTCATTCTAAAGCTCATTTCAATGTTGTGATGGGGGACTTCAAACGCGAGACTGGGCATGCAAAGCGGCGCCGAGGTGAAAGTGGGTCCCTACGGTCCTACACATTGGACGACGAAACCACCGAGGACACTTGCTGGCTAACTTTTTGGAGAAGGAAGGTCTCTTCATGATGAACTCCTTCTTCAGAAAGAAGCCGCAATGCAAGTGGACTTGGATTAGTCCTGATAGTTCAACGAAAAGCGAGATAGACTTCATTCTGGCAGACAAACGGCACATATTTAATGATGTCTCTGTGATCAGCAGGTTTAAAACCGGAAGCGATCACCGACTTGTAAGAGGCACATTAAATATCGACCTGAAGCTGGAACGGTCACGCCTGATGAAGTCTACGCTTCGCCCAACACCTAACCAAATCCAGGGATCCGAAAACTTTCAACTCCTCTCAAGCTCCACCTCCCAGTGAGGAGAGCGACAAGAGAGCTAAATTAACCCGACACTACACAGAGGATATCCCGGACGTCAGCCTGTATGAGATTAGAGAGGCTCTCAAACAGCTTAAAAACAACAAGACACCGGGAGATGACGGTATCACCGCCGAGCTGCTAAGAGCTGGGGTGAAACCCCTCCTAGTGGCGCTCCGAAAACTGTTTCATACCGTCATCCATACTGGAACTACCCCGGAAGCGTGGAGCAGAAGTGTAGTGACTCTGTTTTTCAAAAAGGGCGATAAAGCCCTTTTGAATAACTACAGGCCAATCGCACTTCTGAGCCATGTTTATAAGCTGTTTTCGAGGGTGCTCACAAATCGCATTGCACGCAGGCTTGACGACTTCCAGCCTCCCGAACAAGCAGGATTCCGGAAAGGCTACAGCACCATAGACCACATACACACACTGCGGCAGATTATACAGAAGACCGAGGAGTATAATCTGCCGTTATGTGTCGCCTATGTGGACTATGAGAAAGCCTTTGATTCTATCGAGACCTGGGCAGTACTAAATTCTCTTCAGCGGTGCCGGTTCGACTACCGGTACATCAAGGTGTTGAAGTATTTGTACTCATCAACCACCATGTCCGTCAAAGTACACGATACAGCCACGAACCCCATCCAATTGCAGAGAGGTGTCAGGCAAGGGGATGTCATATCCCCAAAACTGTTCACTGCTGCGTTGGAAGACGTGTTCAAGCTGATAGAGTGGAAACGACGTGGAATTAACATCAACGGCGAATACATCACACACCTGCGATATGCCGACGATATAGTCATCCTGGCGGGTTCCCTAGAAGAACTTGGTACAATGCTTGGGGACTTGAACAGCGCCTCACAATGGGTGGGTCTTAGGATGAACATGGACAAGACGAAAATCATGTCGAATATCCATGTCACACCCGTACCGGTTGTTGTTGATGGCGCTGCTCTCGAAGTTGTGGACGAATACAATACCTTTTTTTTTCGCTGAGAAAAATGCATTACGCATCCCCACCCGTCGGGGGACGGGAGAGGTATGTGGGACTCCCGGGGATAACTCCCGGTATACCCACTATACAACCCAGCGGCACTCCCACATCGCCTTTGATGGCGGGGTTCTGGGAATCGGCATAGCCTTTGCTTCCAGTTCCCCGCCGGCGTTTGCCCACCTTACAGCGGTGGGCCCTTCACGCCCCTCCTACACACGGGAAGAGGCTCGAGGATGACTGTGAGTGCTCAGTCATCCTCGTTCGTCTGGGTGATAAGCGGTGCAATGCGGGCGAGGGCGCCCCCGCGCCTGTCGCCCGCTGCTCATCACCTGGAGGAGAGAGGGTGGTCGACCACCCACCTTCTCCTGCCTCTCCTCCGGCGGAGAAGTGGCGCGAGAGGATCGTTCTCCCGCGCGCGCTCCGCCTCCTCCTTCTGTGACATTACGTCTTCACAGAAGGAGGCGACCGCCACCCACGCCTCTTCGCTCCCCAACATGGCGTTTACCACGGTGGGAAGCAAGAGGTCCGGCCCGATCGCCGCAACAAGACTGTGGCGTCGCTCGGCCCACGACGAGCACACCTCGAGGGTGTGCTGTGCCGTGTCCTCCGCTGCGCCACTGCCATGGCACGACGGGCTTTCCTCCCTCCCGATCCGGTGAAGGTACGACCCGAAACAGCCGTGACCGGACAGCACCTGCACCAACCGGAAGGTGAGGAAACCATGCGGTCTTTCAAGCCAATCCTGCAGGACCGGCCCGAGCGCATCGAGGGTTCGACGGCCGAAAACTGCGGAGGCAAGATCCGCCATCCAATGACGGACGACGGCATCCCGAGGGATCCGCAGGAGGCGAGCCTCCTGCCGAACAGCATCACGTACTTAAGGGGCAGGGTGCTCCCCGAGTGCTCTTCAAGTGCAAGGAGGGGTGCCAGCCAGAGCGCACGCTGCTGCGAAGCTTACCGAGCGGTAAGCCGAGGGTTCGACGCACCCACCCTTTGCGCAATGGCCCTCTGGGGCGCCCGCAAGGCTGTAGCATTCTCCCTTCTTTGAAGGGAGTCTGCCCAGATAGGCGCCCCGTACAGGGCCATGCTTTTCAGGATGCCGGCGTACAGCCGCTGGCATCACCCGCCTGGCCCTCCCATGTTAGGCATCAGTCATGAGAGGGCCCCACGAATACAATACCTAGGACAAGTGATCCAGATGGGTAAGTCCAACTTCGAGAAAGAAGTCACTCGTAGAATCCAACTCGGATGGGCTGCGTTTGGGAAACTGCGTCATATCTTGTCGTCCAAAAAACTACCTCAGTGCCTGAAGTCGAAGGTATTCGAGCATTGTGTGTTGCCAGTGATGACATAAGGATCCGAGACATGGTGCTTTACTTTTGGCCTAATCCACAAGCTCAAAGTAGCGCAGCGGGCTATGGAGAGGGCTATGCTCGGTATTTCTCTACGTGATCACATCAGAAATGAGGAGATCTGTAGACGAACAAGGGTAACTGACATAGCTCAAAGAATTAGCCGGGTGAAGTGGCAATGGGCTGGCCACATAGTGCGAAGGACCGATTACAATAAGATATTTTTATAAATAAGACCGTATGGGTCGGTAATAGAATTAAGTATGAAGATTAATTTATTCTATTAGCGACAGCAAAAATAAACAATAACCGGCTAAAATTTCTGCTTTAATGCAAACGTGTTTTGATGGATGTCATTGCTATGGTTATTGTTCGGTATCAAAAAGTTTCTTAGTTTTGATATGAGATATTATTTAAAATACATTGCCATACATTACTAAAAAATATTGCTTACGTCGAATCTTGTTTAAAAGAAAATCTATGAGACAAAATGTATGGCGTTAATTGATCAAATTATGTAATATACTCTTAAGAATCAAACAAGTTAAAAGGAACATCGAAAATAACGTATTAAAAGAAATAAAATCTAAAATACTAACTGTTGTAAAATATCTAACAACGCCATGAGGCGGTATTAGAAGCAACTTATGAATATTATGTTTCTATTACCGCTTTAAGGTAAAATTCGAATTAAACCACAAAAAATAGTCAGAACGGTAATATTAGATGTGAATCTAGAAAACCAATATATTATTTATTATATTTACATATTTGCCTGCAGGTATACACATTTTATTGAAGTTAATTTATCTTAAGTAATAATTATGTTTACTTACGTAGCCGGGAACGCAACACTATGAGACGGGCGTCTGTTGCGGGCGCGTCTCAGTTATTATCGAATTATTCTGTTTGCTGATTATTTACGCACACAAACTTAATTATTTTTGTTTCTCAATATACATACCTAAAATATTTTTAGGCTATAACTTTCATGAAATGTATAGTATGCTTCAAAATAGTGATTAAAAAAACTGTCGGTATTGGATGCAGATTTTGGGGTGGCGTTATTGGGCGCGTTTACGTTACTTAGTTGCGTGTGGCCGATAAGAAGCCGCGGCTATCGACAAGATTTCTTTATTTGTATACATTTTCAAATCAAGTTTTCACCGTGAGGTTCACCCGTCACCGCCCGCCGCTCCGCTCCGCCGCCGCCACTATTTGAAATGGAAAGGATTTAGCGTGGCGTCTTTTGTATACATCACTGATCTTGTGTGGCACCTCCGCTTGATTGCCTGCTAGCTGCAGTGGTGTGTTACCGATGCTTGCTCATTATTTGTTATTTCACTAATACCCAATGACATTATATACAAGACATGCCAACACGGCGCTAGAAATACGCCAGTCGAATGTGCATAAGTATAGCGATTTCAATTCATACAGTTGATAGCTGCCGTGAGTGAGGCCATCTATAGTTTCACCAAAATGCCGAGTTGTTTTGAGATTTCGAAAAAATCATATCTCCAAATTGAATAAAAATGATGGATTACATACCATAGGTAAGTACATAAAACGTTATGTTAAATATTGGTACTAATATCGAATATTTCTTTTAACTTTTACTGACTGTTCCGTACTGAATTTGTTGGTGTGCTAAGTGTGCAAATGTGTGCCATTTGGTCATAGATCTCGTGACGCGCTGTGACGCGAGCGACCTCGAGCGACAAACACTAGCTGTCTTTTTCACTATTATTATGGTTTTAGTAGTGCCATCCCTTTTACATAATTTATCAATGTGTGATCGGTTTAATGAAACAAAAGATAAACGTGTTTGTGTTGAAGCTCGATCGGAACAGATTTTTTGGTTGATTTGTAAGGGCATAACGTATCTTTAGTTTTAATATCATTGCTAATACCCAATACACAAGCGCAATGTGTACTACATTGAGGAATCACGGGAAGGTGATCAGGTGGTATACCTACAGACGACGCGGCACGTGGTGAGTTTAACTCACTGAGCTCAACTCACTCAACTGAGCAATCTTGCTTGCCTTCAGTCGTGCGGTAATCGTCTCCCGCAGCAATAAATACCGATACCATCACCTGATCACCGCCACCGACCGGCGACCACCCGTCGACCCGACCAGCCCCGCAGCCCCACAGCCCCGCACACCGCACAGCGCACAGCGCACACAACCAGAATTTACAAACTCATCCATTACCATTTAGGCTTATTAATAAACATTGAGCGAGTCGAGGGAAATTGATTAATTAATTTTAACGTTTACTTGTGGTTTTGTGGCGACTGCCGCAGAATAATAAATATCATAATACATCTACAGTTACGATACGCTGGTATAATATTATACATTAATAGGTATGTTGTACTATTCTGTAAGAAGATGCATGATTTTGCTGTATATTTAATTCACATTAATGTATAATATTATGATATTATATCATTTAAAATATATATGATATAATATTATGATTTGGGGGATGAGCTGCTCGCGTCCGTAGGAAGTTACTTGGATACCGAATACCCTACACGTGTCCCCTGGGTAGTGCTAAACGAGCAGCGACTCCGGTGGTACACATCGGCTGCCGGCTTAGGTTACCACCCATTAGACAAAGCCATGCCGCCAAGCGATCCGTCGTGTTCCGGCGTGATGTCTAATGAAGCCGAATGGAGGATAGGTCTGAACAGTTGCGTTGCGTTGATGTACCGGTTGTGACGGGTTGGTGTTTGCTGTGTCGGGAGCTTAGTCGCGGAGGGTAGCGGGATCCGAAGCACGGTGCACCGCTGGCCGACCGTAGACAGTTGGGGGCCCAAGTAGTGGGACAGCCACCCACGAAAGGCTGCCCCGCCATCTGCGAAAAATCCCGGAGTGGCTCCATCATGCCGGTTGGCGACCGGATGAGGGGACCTGATGGCGATCTCCGGGGGGGTTCGGGCGTCCCCGCGGTCTCCAGACTAAGTCCCCAATAACATAGCGACTCTAACTTTGTTCCTTGGTTTACAACGCAACGCCTCGTTCAACTGCTATCCTCCATCCTATTCACTCCCAATCATATTCAACCCATGAGAAAGAGCAAGAGTAAACGAGATTTACAGCGGTTGCACGTCCCCTCACTCGAAGTGCATTTTACCAACATCCGAGGTATGCACTCTAACCTCACCTCAGTCCACCACCACCTAGAGACTGAGAAGCCGCACTTGCTTTTTTTGACGGAGACGCAGATCCGATGTCCATTGAGCGCGGCATACCTAGACTATCCTGGTTACACACTGGAGCAAAATTTTCACCCTCGCGCCGGAGTCTGTGTGTATGCCCGCAACGATATCTGTTGTCAGCGTCTCCGTCATCTTCAGCGACCCTACTTTCTCCACGATTTGGGTTTTGGTAGACACGGGTACAGACAAAGTTTTGTATTCTTGTGTCTATCGTTCGCACAGCGGTGACCAGGAGACAACTCGCCTATTTGAGCACCTTAGCGAGACGGCTGATGTGGCTCTGCAACGGTACCCCACTGCGCAGCTGGTTTTTCTGGGGGATTTCAACGCCTGTCATCAAGAATGGTTGTTCCCATACCAGAAAACCGACCATGCAGGGAGAGAAGCGTGGAACTTTGCCTTATCGCTTGGCCTCTCCCAGCTGGTAAAGCAAGCGACCAGGGTGCCCGATGTTGATGGCCACACAGCAAACTGCCTGGACCTTCTGCTGACAACCGATCCAGACAGGTACGTTGTTCAGGTTTCCTCCCCACTGGGAACCTCCGACCACTGTCTGGTGAAATCTGTTTCGTCATACTCAGCCCCCGAACACAATTCAGGAGGTATCCGTCGAGTATGGCGTTACAAGTCAGCAGATTGGGATGAGATGCGACACTTTTTTGCATCTTATCCTTGGCGTGAGGTCTGCTTTTCTTCTAAAGATCCGTCGAGCTGCGCGGATGCTGTAACCGATGTGGTTCGTCAAGGGATGGAGTATTTCATTCCTTTCTCCGACGTTCCCATTGGTAGCAAAGCTCGCCCATGGTTTAACGCCGAATGCGCTCAGGCTGAGAGACGCAAACATTCGGCGTATCTTGCCTGGGTTGACGCTCGAAGCCGCAAAGCTCCGGATATTAGATCTAAGAAGAAAGCCTTTAACCTTGCCGCCAAGTCCTACAAAAAGGCATTACAGAAAGTGAGTGTCGACCGCATTAGACATATTGGCGCAAAAGTCTCTCGCCAGCTATGTGGCAGTAGAGCTTTTTGGTCCCTCGCCAAAGCGGTCGAGACTAACTTCTGTCGTCCCACGCTGCCTCTACTGGTAAAATCGGATGGCTCTCTGGCTCATACAGCTGAAGAGAAAGCGAACCTTTTCGCATCTCTGTTTGCTGAGAACTCACGTCTAGACACTAGCAACAACCACCCGCCACAGATACCTAATTGCGGTACCTCTATGTCAGAGGTCCGCATTCACAATAAAGAGGTACTTAAGACCCTGCGAAGTCTAGACGTGAACAAAGCCAGTGGACCTGATGGTATTCCAGCGGTAGTATTAAAGACGTGTGCACCCGAGTTGTCTCCTGTGTTGACACGCTTGTTTCGCCTCTCTATCGAGACTGGGATAGTTCCTAGATCGTGGAAGCTTGCCAACGTGCAGCCTGTGCCCAAAAAAGGCAGTTGTGCTAACCCCACTAACTATCGGCCTATCTCAATAACCTCCTTACTCTGTAAGATTATGGAGCGTATATTGAACACACGACTGATGGCATACCTAGAACAGAACGATCTCCTTAGTGACCGACAGTACGGTTTCCGCCCAAACAGGTCGACAGGAGATCTCCTAGCGTATGCCTCTCACATCTGGGGTGAAGCCCTCGAGAAAAATGGGGAAGCTCTTGCCGTTTCCCTTGACATCTCGAAGGCTTTTGATAGGGTTTGGCACACTAGCCTTATGTGCAAGCTTCCTGCGTATGGCCTATCCCCTGGCCTGATCGACTGGATCAAAGACTTCCTGAGTGACCGTTCATTCCGAGTGGGTGTCGGAGGTTGCTCGTCGCAATCAATGACAACCAATGCCGGAGTTCCTCAGGGGTCTGTTCTCTCTGGAACACTATTTCTGCTGCACATTAACGATCTGCTCATGCCCGGTATCTATGGGTACGCAGACGACAGCACGGTTGTAGAGAGATACCTGCCAAAGGGTCGGGCCAGTAAAGACCATATACAGTCCGAAAGAGAGGCTATGGTGCAGCGTATGAATCTTACACTGCAGGCTGTCTCCGAATGGGGCAATGCCAACCTAGTGGGATTCAACGCCACGAAAACACAAGCGTGTCAAAATTCACCGCTAAAAGGAGTCCGTTTCAGTTATTGGGCATTGAGATATCCTCGAACCTTAACTTTGGGCGGTTCATTGAATCCAAAGCTTAAGTGGCTGCTAGGAAGCTTGGAATCCTAGCAAAGGTGCGGCGGTACTTCACACAGCTCTTAACCTTATATAAAGCACAGGTTCGGCCTTGTATGGAGTACTGCTGTCACATTTGGGCTGGTGCTGCCAAATGCCACCTGTCAGCATTGGATTCAATAGAGAGGCGTGCTAAGAGACTCATTGGTGACCATAAATTGGTTGAGACCAATCTTCAGAGCCTCGAGCACAGGCGTAGAGTTGCCAGCCTCTCAGTGTTCTACAGGATACATTTTGGAGAGTGTGCGCAGGAATTATACGATTTGATTCCGCCATCCCCTTTCCACCATCGAACGTCCCGACGCACGGCGGGTATCCATCCCTTCGTCGTTGACATCCCCCCTGTACGGACGACGCGCTTCGCTTCATCATTTATTGTACGTACAGCGAAGGATTGGAATAAATTGCCCGCGTCGGTGTTTCCGCTCGATTACAATGTAAGTGTCTTCAAGGCAAGAGTGAATAGGCTATTACTAAGTTAATGCGTCTTACCACCAACGACTTCATCGCCACTTACCATCAGGTGGGATTGTAGTCAAGTATTAACTTATAAGTAATAATAAAAAATAATAAAAATATGAAATAACTAACACATTAGGTTAAGCCTGTTATGTTAGTTGTAAATTATGGAATACATAAATAAATAAAAAGATAATCGAACTAACGAGTCGAACTAGTGGGAAAAAAACAGGATAACAAGTTCTGTTGACGATGCACTTACTATAAAGGTCGCACTTTACAGTAACAACAAAAATTAGCAGCCCGCGCGCGGGAAGCAAGCTAACCGCAACCTTGCCACTCAATAGTTGCACCTACAGTGCACGATTTAAAGTTTATATTTGAATTCTCATACTTTGGTTGGGTGGGAGCGGTGTCGTTTAGATGGGCTACGATCTTTACTCTATTTCCATTAGATTAGTTACATGGCATAACTGCTGCAAGACACGAGCGAGCTAAGCAATCAATATGATTGTATTTTAACGGACTTCTAAGTTTTTAATGTATGTGTTAGCTCAGAACTCCATTGTTTATAAAAAGAAGATTTTTGTTTCATTTGAAATGTAGGATTCTAGATTGGGCTCATATTTTTTTCGTATTTTTCTGACGGCGGAATCCATGACTTGAGGGAATTACACATTATCGGTATAGAATAGAATATAATAGAATAGAAATTTTTTATTTCGCCAGTTTTCACAACAAAATGAAACTAAAATAACAGTATGCTATTTAAAATGAAACAAAACAAGGATATAAACTATGTAGCGATACATGAGGAAAAAGGAACACACTTTAGTTGGGTGGAATGCCCCAACCGTTGGTTGTCAGTGTGCCCTGTTTTTATCATGTACTTCGGTCAATCGGCATCAACATGCGGTGATTTAGAATGCCATACTTTACCAGTTGCCGGACATTCATGCACATTTACTAAATAAAAGTACTTAACAGACATATACATAATATTATGATGATTGTATATTTCATTAAAGTCGGTTATTTTTTCTTGCTAAAATTAAAATTAATAAATTGCCAAAAGTATAAGGTCCATCAAAATCAAATTATTTTCATTCGTCTAATGTTAAATTAACTCTCCCAAGCATCGTTAATTTTCCGACACACTTAATTCGTTAATTTTCTAATCGCATCACAGGTACGTGCGATGTTCGATACCGCCACTGGCGAAGGGATACAAACTTACAACTCGCTATTTCACAAGAAAGCTCCTGTATTAATTCACTTACAATTATTTGTCTTAGGCTGAACGTTTGACCTAATTTTGATAAGACTTACGCAAATTATACAGGATAAGGGGACACAGAGTACTCGCTACGAAGCTCGATGAATACTAAAGTTTGATGAACGGCCAGCGCCGAGCGGCTCGGGTGCCAGCTGTGGGCGCCAGTGTAGTAGATAAAAGTTTACTCGGAAAAGGTAATTTTAACGTGAAGGTATCGCGGTGTGAATATCTGTTTATCCACAGACCCTCGTCTCCGTGAAACTGGACTGCAAGATTATAAGGAATTCGAGGAATCCGCCGGCAATTACGTTCGCTGACGAAAAAAGAAATTCTGCAAATCTACATAAATTTTATTAGTTTCTGGGCAGTAATGACAGACGTTGCTGTTTCTGTACGTCGTAAATTAAATGTAACAAGTTAAACGATTCGAGCGGCGATGACTGGCGGGCTGGCACCGGCCGTGGGTTGCCTCACAACGAGATCTGACGAGTAGTTTTTGACTTATCCCTAACTTTGAAATCGGCTATTTTTAATAAAAATATGGATTCAATTAACGAAATGTTTTACGTTAGTCCTCGTAAAGGGGCTTTGGCCTGTCACTGTTGTGGACTTCTATGTTTTTTTTAAGAATCTCTTATTCGACTTACAAAGTCTTTAAAGTATACCTAAGTTTCTAGATTTATTCTATGATAAAGTCGACGGCACCGATTTGTTATTCAGTAAGTCGGAAAATCAGCTCAATCTGTAATTTAGTATTTATCTTTCACAATCCCCGCAAATCCACTGGAAACATTCGTAGTAAACATATTACCTAAAGCGGAGCCTCCCTTGTTTCAGTTTATGGGTAATGCCGGGCTTGTCTGCGCTTAGTAACGTATTAGCACCGTCTTAAGCCTCGTATGAGGGTAAAGAAGGATTATACGCAATAAAAACTTCTAGGCCTAACGTACGCCTTATTAGATATTCTCACGTTTTCCCCCAAATGTTGAATGCTTAAAGCTTTTGAACTATAAAACGTTCATCGGTTCGGCAATGTATTACAGATTCAATACAACCAAAAGCAATACAAAGGATGCCGATTGACATTGATGCCGATGTTTTCAATCATCATATTTTTTATGTTTATCGTCGAATCTACCCGCGACCCGCCGGCCGCCCGCCGGCCCCCGCGAGCTACATGCTCTGTGACAAACGTTTCTCTACAATTTGCTTCCCGCTCGGTTCCAGCTGAAATATGTCGCGCGAGTATCGCTGGGAGCGCCTCGCTCGCTCCCTGATCAATTACTTTGTTGTTCAACTGCGACACATTTAAACTAAACCTACATCGCATCTGTCCTATTGCTGACTCCAATAGATATATTTACCGCCAAGCTTTACGAATAATTCAACTTCAGGCCGGATGCTATTTTATACATCAGCTGTTCCCGGTAACTTGGCCGATCATCCTGCGGTCCGGTTGTTCCCCGTAATAAATGTATATCTGTATATACAAGTAACGCTTCAAGCTTTGAACTTAATTATTTACAACGAGTAATGAGTTACATGTACGTAACATTTGGTGCAGCTGCTGTAGTTGTGCCGTCGCGTCGCGCGTCGTGGATACAACATACATGAGGTACCCTTGCGACTGTGGCGCCGCACGAAACGAATGTGGTGAGGGCGCTTTTTCACTATCCGCGTTTTACATTGTTATTTTCAATTCACAAATTTCTTGTGTACCACCTTTGATCTTATAATTCCATTAAAATTCGACTGGACTTGCTAGCAGTTCCCGGCCGCTGAGTGATACAACGGTATATTTTTAAGCTTCTACAATGGGAATGTATTAAATGTAAAAAGTACTTTAATAATGCACAATTCGGAGGGCAGGTTGTTCCGGCGACTCCGGTGGACGACAACTTGTTTTATCATTCACAAGCGCTTTTCGTTTTAATAAAAACATTCACTTTCAATTGAAATACAGTGTAGCCGGCGACCGGCGGAAAGAGGAGAAAAGATGTCTTTTAGTTTTAAAAAATACAATTCCTCCCGTTTCGTATGTCTCTTATTTTATAGTAACCGTAAAACAGCCGCCGCCGCCATCAAACTCTCATTCAATTTGAAAAGTCCAACAGATTTGAGGTTAAGAGGCTCGTAGTAAATCGTATCAGGCTTCATCGGGATCCACTGAGAGGCTTTCAGAGATATCTCGATCGAGACCCCTTGCGCTTTTTACTTCGTGCTGAGAAATTTTCGAGTGTCGCGCAATAAAAAGTGGTATTTGATAGAGTTTAACGCAGCACCTCGCTTTGAGGGAATTAGTACCTATACGGCGCGTGTCGGAGCGTAATCATCTTAGGGAGATGTTATGGGGAGGGGGAGGGGGAGGGGGAGGGGGAGACTGACACCGCTGCACGTGGCTCCGGTCTCGTGTTAGCAATAGCTGAGTAGATCACTATTGCACTATTTGGAATAAGTTTTTTATTTTTTAATCTATACGTTACTTTAACTTCGTTTTTTCTCCTTATTTGTACATCTGATATAAAGTGTACTCGATGCATCACTTTATGTTGAATAGGTTAGAAGATACCAGTATAAAAGAAAATATTTTAAAAACACTATTCGCCCGCATGTCTCAGAAACTAAAAATAAAAGAGTTACCTCCATTCCCAAAGTTCCCGTAGCCCGGTTTTATTTATGTTCGATGTTTTCCTTCACGGAATATTGTTTGTATACGCGACGGGAGCGGAACGGACACGCACTGTACGCGGGCGGCGGGCCACCTGGCTCTCAGTAGCCATTTGTAACACAGACATCAGCACTGCCCTTCAATATGAACTATTGCCCCAAAACTGAATATTTCAATAGGTATAATTCGACGTCCCCGGGGAATAAAATGGTAATAGAGAAAAGTAAATTTTACAGGAGAAGCAAAAAACCAGTTTTGTTATATCCTAGGCAGAATAATGATTGGGTATCTTTGAATTATACATCAAAACATGCGTTATTTTTTCCGGAATTACATTTCATAAAAAATAAAAGAATATAATTATATCTTTTTAAGTATCACTAAAAAACAATGATATTGTTATTATATGGAATTGTGTAGCAAGTAAGTGTATAATATAACAATTTTATTCCCGTAAAACTCTATCATGTCATCGACAGTTTTCATCACTTACGATACACTTTTATTGTACTTTTATGAATTAATTGTACTTAGTTTAGTATTTAAGTTTCTCATTTTAAGTGATGTAAAAATCTTATGGGAAATAAAGTTCTTTAAACCGAACCGAATGTATAATGTGTAATGTATGTATGTTACAATTTTCTTCCGGTCAAAGGAGAATGCCCATAGCCAGTACTCTTAAAAAAATAATTGTGTCACAATGATTTTTGGATAAAAAAAAATTTAAAATATTTCAAGTATTTTATCCTATTTCCTGAAAAATCCTTATTGGGAATAATTCTCTGAAATTAATAAGTAACTTTACTTCCGTTTTACAAAAGAAAACCATTGGGTCATTTATGTTTGGATAAGGGCCAATCAGGAATCTTTTAAGATCCTTCGGGCCAATAGGTTGCACTGATTCGATTATAATTATGATACAACAGTTATAGTTTATTATATCCATGACAACAAACTAGATGACGTAAGGGGACTGTCAAATGAATTAAGTATTATCATTGACTAAAGTTAGTTAATGTTAGTTAGTTAATGTAACAATTTTATTTAGGGAAGAATAAAATGGTATAAGCGTCTTACTGATCTAAAGAGACTAGTAGTTGTTCAGTAATATACAGGGTTATTTGTAACTCGACGTATTCCTGGCGGGAGCTGATGAAGGAGCCAAAATGCAATATATTTGATGTTCATTTGTATGAGCAAAAAAATATATATCTTGCTACTTGTGGAGATATTTGCAATTTAAACTTGTTTCGTTATTTAACCGGATTTTTGCATTTAGGTACAAATTGAAAAAAAAATACGTATGGTATGGTTATTATTTCAAATTATTTTTCTAACTAACACTTCAATAAAGCCCACCCTACCTTATTAAGATGAAAATTCCTTCAGAATGAAAAACTACGAGCTACAACAAAAATACATGTTACGTAACAAAATATGTTGTCTACTTCAAAAAATTACCATGACACTAGGCTTATAAATCCGGGTAAATAACGAAAAAAGTTGAAATTGCAAATATCTCCACAAGTAGCAAGATATTTTTTTTTGCTCATACAAATGAACATCAAATATATTGCATTTTGGCTCTTTCATCAACTCCCGCCAGGAATACGTCGAGTTACAAATAACCCTGTATAATATGATTACGACTTTATTAAGGGCTATAATTTGTACATGACTTACGAGGAATAAAAATAAAATGGCTCTAATTTTATGAAAATCAAAGATAAAAATCTAAATAATATTTAGCAGGTGTATAATGACTCGTAGACTCCAAAAATGAAAAAATTGTATGAGGTTCTCACAAATGTATTGAAGTACTAGGTTTATCTTATTTGAATCAATTCACAATTCACAACAATGTCAATTTTAAGAACCCAGTCTAAAAGTTTTGTTTTTGGGTGGATACTAAGATATAAAGTTTCCCGAAGCAAAGCGAAGGCATTTACTAGTTACAAAAAGCGGGCAAGTGCGTGTCAGGCCACGCGCAATGTAGGGTTCCGAAGTAGTCAGTTTATCGACTATTAACTATCACCTGAATCACGCTATCGAAGTTTTCTGCATCAGGTGCATATATGTATACAATGCTCCGACAACACCAGCCGGGGCTCGGCCGCTTCCCAGGCAACACAGCTCGCCTGGCGGGAGATCTCCCTTCGCCAAACTGGTAACCCCGACCGGACGTGATCACGTCGCTTCTGAGCACCACTAGCCACTTCCTAATTACTGACTGTAACATAAGAACGGTTATGGCACCATCATTATGTTGGTAGCTGTTCGTTCCTCTCCGGCGGCGCGGGTGGTGGCGGGTGGCGGACATCGGAGCGATAGTGATGAACGAGGTGGCTCTCACTATATCACGCTTACTGAGAGAATTAACTCTGAGATGGACAGATTACTACTTCATCATTGTTTCATTTATTTATGTATTTATTTTATGTTTTATTTATTTACACTTTCTTTATGTTTCATTTATTTTTCCTTCTTTTTATTAAGTTACAGACTTCCAATGCTAATTTTATCCTATAGGGGATAATTTCCAAAACTTCGTTCTAATCTCCCAGCCAAATTTTACCTTCATCAGTAGTTTTTAAATTTTTTTGTTTAACCAGCGTTGTATCATTTCGCTTTCGATAAACTTGTTATTACATAATATTTGTCTATGGAGGGCCTTAACATCTGTCCGTGAAGTGCACAGTAAATTGCTATAATTCCTAAACATTTAATGAGCCCATGTGGGCTAACTAATGACACCCACTACGCTCGAGTTAGAGGTCACGCGTCACGTTAGTGCGATTTTGAGGGATCTCGTTTCCATAGGTAGGTACATGGCGGTTGAAAATAGTCATTATACCCATACATATTAAACACAATAAAGTTTTCCTGATATTATGCTCCTTCTTTGATCAGTTTTCTTTAGACTCTATTCCATCGAATTTACCGTCAAACGGTTTGCGTGCAATGTTATAACGAAACGAAAGAAGTGTGGCGTTTCTACAACGCACTATTTAGTGTATTATTTTTATGGCAACACTATTCGGTAGCAAAATGCCACGACGCTAAGCGCGAGCGTGGCAACATTAAGTCAGTCCGAGAGAGGGATTTTTGCTAGCCGTGTCAAGCCGAGCCTTTCTCGGGAATATATTTTGCTGCGCAATTATATACTGGTAATCTGTATTAATATTACAATACTGTGTATACCGTGCAATCGTAGATTGTAAAAGAAGCAAACCGTAATAAACTCAGTGCCGTGTCAATTCGTGTATTATTTATTGGTGTGAGGACACCAATCAAAAATACCTAAATTGGTGACCTGCCGACGTGATCGCGGAGTTCTACGGTTTACCACACGGTTACGGTTCAAGCCGCAGCGAGCAAAAACTGACCAGCTAGCAATCCGGTGACTTGATAACTTCGTAAACAATACCTCCACATTGGTATCTACGATTCAGACCTCATCTCATCGCGGCGTTCGACGTGTCGGCACAAGTCCTCTTGTCGTGTCGAGCTGAAGCTTACCTGCATGAACTCAGTTTGCATGATCTGCCTGCCTGTTTCTCAACGCATGTGTGTTCAGTGTTTTATGCTGTGTCGTGTTTGTGGGTTTTCGTCTACATTTTGGAAGCGGTAAAAAGTAAAAAAACTGTGAGTAAAAAGCTTTTCTATAAAAAAACTCTCACATCTTGGTCAAGTATTTCGTTTGGACTCGATTCAACCTCGCTTGAAAGAACATTATTTTATAATAACATACCTAACGCTAATTACCTATCAAGTGTGTAAATGTTAACGTAAATTAGTCTAAATCTTCCTAAATCACTAACTTCGTTTTAGTAAATTCTGTAGTATATATAACTGTGTGTTGTCTATTATTTTGTTAAATTAATAGGTAATTTAAATTTATTTGAAAAGTTCTGCAAACCGCCATCTTGTTCGAATTGCACATACATGGTAAACACAATCGAACCTAGTCCTGGGTATTGCCAATAGATGGCGTTATAACAAACAAGGCAGGCATTATCATAAGTCATAACCACCTCTCAATAATTATTTTCCAATTTTGCTAATTGACAAATTGTTTCAGTATTGTTTTTTATTTTTTAGTTTTTTTTTTAATAACAATGTTAAGGAAAATATGTGTGCACGTATTTGCATGGTTCCTTAAATAAGTCAAAATATATAAGTTTATAGGCTTTAATATTATTACTTCAAACATTTTTATTAATTTTCTATTTGGTGTTTTGCAATGATAATTATTATTATAAGTATTTTTTAAATATCATAGGTGTTTTGTGTGTATTGATGAACACTACATTTTATTAACAACAAGTTTTTTGTGCTTTAAACTAATTAACTAATTGTGCCTGTATTCAATAATTTTAACTTTTAAGATTTAACAACAATTAGTGCATACCATTCATATTTTAACTGGTTAATTGTAAATTCTTTAGCTTTAATAATCTTCTATTCTGTTCTGGGTTATATTGTGTAAGTTGTGTAACATATAGTAATATCTTCACATTGCATGCATGTGTGTTTAACTATTGTTTAATTAATTTCTGGATGTGTGTTTGTACTTAATCACCACCTTTCCACGGTTACTCAATCTTATTCTTAAACATACACAACTGTCTACCAGAATCAACCATGGAAGATAAAGATACCAGAACTGAAATACAGCAATTGAAGGAGGAAAATGCTGCCTTGGAGCTGCGGCTTGCTCAGGGTTCATGTAATGTGTCAAGAGTAGCAATTAAAATTCCACCATTCTGGCCAAGCAAGCCTGCAATTTGGTTTGCTACAATTGAAGCTCAATTTGAAATGGCAAACATTACAACTGACAGCACTAAATATAGTTACCTAGTTGGGAACCTTGAGGCAAAATACGCTTTTGAAGTAGAAGATATAATTACCAAACCTCCTCCGGTTGGTCAACGCTACGAAAAATTAAAGGAGGAATTAATTAGGAGATTGTCCATGACGGAGCAAGAACGGGTCAGGCAGCTCATATCAGATGAAGATATTGGCGATCGCCGCCCTTCTCAGTTTTTACGGCATCTGCGTTCATTGGCTGGTAGTACATTAACGGATGATGGCATACTTCGCCAGCTTTGGACCCGCCGACTGCCACAACAGGTCCAAGCAGTAGTAGCCTCTCAGCTGGAACTGCCTTTAGAAAAGTTGGCTGACCTGGCTGATAAGATTGCCGACGTTGTTTCGCCAAAGCAGGTTTTTGCCTGTTCGCAGATGACACCATCTCATCCAGCCCCTGCCCATGATATGCTCTCCTTGTCAGAAAAAGTTAATGAACTGACTAACCAAGTCGCCGCTCTGTCACGTACATTAAGACAGCCACGAAGCAGGTCTTTGTCTCCCAGACCGAAACAGAGAAAGTTATGCTGGTACCATAGGAAATTTCAGTCCAAGGCCAGCAAATGCATCAAACCATGCAGCTTTGATGTATCGGGAAACTTTCAGAACAATCGGTAGAGGCGGCAGCTGATTGTTCATCATCCAGCCGCCGTTTGTTCGTCGTTGATCCGCTGTCAGGGCACCGGTTTTTGATCGATACTGGCTCAGACCTATGTTGTTTTCCGCGCAGTCTGGTCAAAGGTCAACCGCCGCCTGCCGACTATGACCTCTCAGCTGCAAATGGCAGCACAATAAAGACGTATGGAAACCTCCATTTAAAATTAAATCTGGGATTACGCAGAGACCTTCGCTGGAACTTTGTCATCGCAGACGTTGGTAGTCCAATAATCGGTTCTGATTTTTTAGGCTATTATAATCTTCTGCCAGACTGTCGACGTAAACGACTTATTGATGGCAGTACCAACTTGTCTGTTTGTGCCTCAATTGCACAAATTGAACAGGACAGTGTAAAGGCTGTTTGTATCAGAGATTCTCCTTATGCAGAAATCCTTGCAGAATTTCCGGATATATCCCGTCCTCCTGGATTACCCAGGATTGTCAAGCACAATACTGTGCATTACATTAAGACATCCGATGGACCTCCCGTGTCATGCCGCCCTCGCCGACTTGCTCCCCAGAAGCTCATCGCTGCTAAGCGTGAATTCGAGGATATGATGCGATGCGGCACGGCACGTCCCTCGAAAAGCTCATGGTCTTCTCCTCTACATATGACTACGAAGAAGGACAACTCCTGGCGTCCTTGTGGCGATTACCGCGCCCTGAACGCCAGGACCGTACCAGATCGGTACCCCGTACGTCACATACACGACGTGTCTAGCAGCCTCCCTGGTGCCAAAGTTTTTAGCACTGTTGATCTTGTACGAGCCTACCATCAGATACCTGTTTTCGATGAGGATATACCAAAGACTGCTATCGTCACCCCGTTTGGCCTCTTCGAATTCCCTTTCATGACTTTCGGGCTTCGCAACGCGGGACAAACGTTCCAACGGTTTATCGATGAGGTCACACGGGGCCTCGATTTTTGCTTCCCGTACATTGACGATGTCTTGATTTATTCTCCAGATGCAGCTAGCCACAAGGAACATCTTCGTGTACTATTTAAGCGTTTTCAGGATTACGGCGTCGTCATCAACCCCTCTAAATGTGTTTTGGGCGCTAGTGAGGTTCTGTTTTTGGGTTGTGTCATTAATTCTGAGGGCACTCGGCCTCCTCAAGATCGAGTCCAAAATCTCTTGGATTTTCCTCCGCCTGAAACTGTGCAAGGGATGCGCCGTTTTCTCGGCATGATTAATTTTTACCGTCGTTTCATTCCCCATGCTGCGCGTTTCCAGGCTCCATTGATTGACGCACTCGTAGCGACGAAGAGTAAAGGTGCGAAACCATTTCCATGGTCACCTGAGCTGCTCGCCAAATTTGAGACCTGCAAGCGAAGCCTTAGTGATGCTACTTTGCTGCAGCACCCTGTCGCTGGGGCGACACTTGGTCTTTTCACTGACGCCTCCAGCATACACATTGGCTCATGCTTACAACAGCAGGTTAAGGGCGAATGGGTTCCACTTGCTTTCTTTAGTAAGAAACTTACTCCCCAGCAAGCTGAATGGCCGGCCTACTACAGAGAACTCTTGGCGGTGTACGAGAGTGTACAGCATTTCCGCCACATCTTAGAGGTAAATCACTGTACAGTTTTTACTGACCACAAGCCGCTGCTGTACGCTTTCGTGCAGCGCCGTGAAAAGCTTCCCCCTTCTCAACTGAACCAGCTGTCGTTCATCAGTCAATTTACAACCGACTTTAAACATGTTAAGGGGGAAGACAATGTCGTGGCTGATGCTATGTCGCGTATCGAGGCCATCTCTTTAGAACAAGAGTACGAACATCTTGCAAAAGCACAGGAATCGGATGCTGAACTCAAATTTCTTTTGCAATCCGGCACATCTAGCCTGAAACTGCTCAAGTTGTCAATACCAGGCACAAACATGGCATTGGTATGCGACAACTCTACTGGCAAAACAAGACCTTTTGTTCCATTTTGCCTGCGGCGGTCCATTTTTAATCAACTACATGGCCTTAGCCACCCTGGTGCCAGGGCTACTACTCGGCTTGTTACCGACAGGTTTGTCTGGCCTTCCGTCAATAAAGACTGTAAGGAGTGGGCTCGCGCTTGCGAGGCATGCCAACGTGCCAAAGTGTCACGCCATAATTCTGCTCCTCTCGGAACATTTGACCTTCCATCTGGTCGCTTCCGTCACATTCACATTGACATCGTCGGCCCCTTACCTGTTTGCGACGAGTTCCGTTACTGTCTCACAGCTATTGACAGAGTCACTAGATGGCCTGAAGTCTGGCCAATGCGCACTATTACTGCGGAAGAGGTAGCCGAGACCTTCACCAGAGAATGGGTTTCACGCTTTGGCGTTCCATCAGTCATCACAACGGACCAAGGGACCCAATTTGAGTCCGACCTTTTCCACAGACTAATGCAACGTTTCGCTACAAAGAGGGTTAGGACAACGGCGTACCACCCTTGCGCTAACGGTATGGTAGAGCGACTACACCGACAATTAAAAGCCTCTCTTATGTGCCATAGCAAAACATGGGTCCGCGCGCTGCCCGTCGTTCTTCTTGGCATGCGCGCTGCATTTAAGGATGACGTAAAAGCCACAGCTGCTGAGCTACTCTACGGAGAGCCCCTCCGTTTGCCCGGAGAGCTACTCGTACCAGCTGTAGATGGTGAAAGTATACCAGACGCCGCAGATTTTGTCGTGCAACTACGGCATAAAATGTCTAGTTTGCGTCCCATTCCTGCTAGTCGTCATGCTCGCCCATCGTCTTTTATTTTTAAAGATACGAATATAGCAACTCATGTGTTTCTTCGGGATGATAGCGTCCGGCGTCCCCTACAACCGCCTTACACAGGTCCATTCCAGGTTGTTGACCGAGCCAGCGATGGCAAGACAATCACCTTGGAAATCAAAGGAAAATGCATCGTTGTCAGCGTGGATAGGGTAAAACCTGCCTACATTGACTCTGCTCCCCTTGAGCAATCACAGTCAGCTGAAACACCTTCAGCGTCGAAATCTGATTCCCAACCTTTATCACTTCCACCGATTTCGGTTTCCCCTTCCTCTACATCCACTCCGCCATCGCCGCCGTCCTCATATCGTTTACCTTCCCAACGTCAACCGTACACGACACGGTCGGGTAGACGGGTTAAATTCAAAATCTATTGATTAATTAATTAATACTTTAAATTGGCATTATTATTTTTACTTGATTTTTCAATTTAACTGGGCTATCTTTCTCCGTGGGGGGGTGGTGTGGCGTTTCTACAACGCACTATTTAGTGTATTATTTTTATGGCAACACTATTCGGTAGCAAAATGCCACGACGCTAAGCGCGAGCGTGGCAACATTAAGTCAGTCCGAGAGAGGGATTTTTGCTAGCCGTGTCAAGCCGAGCCTTTCTCGGGAATATATTTTGCTGCGCAATTATATACTGGTAATCTGTATTAATATTACAATACTGTGTATACCGTGCAATCGTAGATTGTAAAAGAAGCAAACCGTAATAAACTCAGTGCCGTGTCAATTCGTGTATTATTTATTGGTGTGAGGACACCAATCAAAAATACCTAAAGAAGCAATATTTGTCTATCATAGTCGCAACAGTAACGAGCGGGATCATTTCGCGTTATGAAGGTTGACGGAAGATTCTCTTCATCGAGTGATTCATTTGTTCTTTGTCATATGAACATTGAACATTGTCATTAACTTTAAAATCGTTTCTACAGTAGATGTGCGTTATGTGTGGATTTCCAGCCGGAGAACATCGTGCTCGGGTCATTGTTCGTTCACCGCTATCTAAATAGGAATCTGGACTGAACGATAGATGTGCTCACGAGCCATTGTTGCCGACAGCATCCTTTATCTGCCGATTCGACATGATCGAGGTCTGACGGTTTCGGCCCGACGCAAGCCACCAAGGCGATGAGTGAAATCATTTATCGAAGTATTGAATATGTAAAAACTGATATAACTCATTTTATTGAGATTCTCCATTTTCTCAATGTGATTTAAGTATAATGAATATAAAAAAATATAACGATTTCATCAATGCACGTGTTGTATTTTACATTAGACGGTGAAATAATTAGTAATACAAACTAAATATTTTATGTCTTAAGATTATGTTATTAATTAAAAACGTAGGACCCTAGACGAAGATCTAGACGGCGCACATTTACTCTCCAATGAAACATGTGACCTCCAGCCAGTAGGTGGAGTCACTGGTATTGAATAAAAGCGCTTTAATAAATATAAAAAGTCTTATTC
Source organism: Thymelicus lineola (assembly GCA_963932265.1). Classification (NCBI taxonomy): domain Eukaryota; kingdom Metazoa; phylum Arthropoda; class Insecta; order Lepidoptera; family Hesperiidae; genus Thymelicus; species Thymelicus lineola. The sequence continues at coordinate 17,598,232 of OZ010692.1, read as the reverse complement.
AAATTCCTCGAGCAACAATGCTGAATACCATAGAAAATATAATATTGGTGAACTTTTCAAAACGCACCTTTTGTAATGGGATAGAATAATATTATGAGAGTAGTGAGGAGGAGGGTGCTGGGTGCTGGGTGCTGGGCGATACCTGCGGGGGGCAGCCCGCAGCGGACCGACATGACACGGGACACACGGGACACACACGGGACACGTACGGGTCGTACAGCTCCGCGACAAGTGATTGGCACATTCTCCAATTGGATTAATACTCCACATAGTTCCTCCTTTAACAGATATTATTATTATTGGAACGAAGTTCCTTATCGCGCGTTGTGAAAGGGGGCTAGACGGAAAATTACGACACTTTTTGATTCTTACGAATGACGACACTTTTTTTGAAGTGATTCAGTAAGTTTTACAGAGATGGCGCTGTACAACAAAACAATACTTAAACCGAAAGGAACTTCGTTCCATCCGGGTGTCCCTTGACACCTCTCATTTCTTTTTTTTATAATTAGACCGGTTCCAATGGCTTTCGTTGAACCCTTGTGTCAGCGAAACGTAAATATGCTCTTGTTAATTAATATTAATATATCCTAATCATGTCTATTCAAGTAACCATCATTATTCTAATCATCATCATATCACATCATTATGTCCTCTTCATCATATCCTACTCATCAACTCGATACTAGTACGATATTTTTGGAGTTTAACTCCTTAGAATCGATTTTCTTTTCATGTTGAAGCCGTATGAAAAAGAGAATGCCCATAGTCAGTACTCTTAAAAAAATAATTGTGTCACAATGATTAAAATATTTCAAGTATTTTACCCTATTTCCTAAAAAATCCTTATTAATATCTTTCTGAAATTAATAAGTAACTTTACTTCCGTTTTACAAAAGAAAACCATTGGGCCATTTTATGTTTGGATAAGGGCCAATCAGGAATCTTTTAAGGTCCTTCGGGCCAATAGGTTGCATTGATTCGATTATAATTAAGATACCACAAACTAGATGACGTAAGGGGACTGTCAAATGAATTAGAAAATTATTATAATCAAGCCAGGAGTAATAGTGTTCTGTGATTATAATACATTACAAACTACATGGTGCTTGGGGACTGTCAAATGAATTAGAAACTTAAAAGATCGACATTGCATACGCAATCGACTTTAATACGCCTGCATAGAGTCCATGTTACTGTGACTTTACTATAACCTAAATACCAACTAATTTTGTTTAAAATCTCGTATTTTCTACTATTAACATTGACTAAAGTTAGTATGTGTAATTTATTAAGATAACATAATCAAATAAAGGTATTTTTATCAAGACACAAAAATGTTAAAGTCAGTACATTTCTCCATACTAAATGGGCATTCTCCTTTATGAGTAAAATCCAACTTTCTCAGTTACGTTATGCATTATGTGAGTTATGTGAGTTATGCGTTATGTTTGTAATGCATAACACAGAATTTATTATTGTTGTGTAAATATAAACGTCACGTCAAATTAAAAATATTATTATAAATAAATGTATCAAGCATGCCTTCAGTTATATAAAAAATCCGTTAATTTATCCACATTTACTAATCTATAAAAATTTAAATTCGTTCGTAAACAGTAAACTCCAGCCGTGCCTCGGAGTGGACACACATTTTTTTATATCTTCCTGTTTGTCTGTGTTTTTGTTCCGACTAATCTCAAAACAGGGCAGTGCGTGTCAGGCCACGCGCAATGTAGGGTTCCAAAGTAGTAAGTTCATCGACTATTATTCATTAACTACTTATGCTAACATGGCCGTGATAGTTTTCTTTGTAAACTCATCATATAACCTACTTTTGAGAATTTTTTCACTTGTCCAACTCCAACCGTTTAGCCAGCAGGGGAGAGACACGACTCTAACCAAAAATTAGCACTTTAATGCCAAATATTTCGCAAACGGACCCCTAATTCCAAAAATAGTTTTTAAAGACTCATAATACATATTTTAGATCTTTTCAACGCTATCCCACACTATAGGGTACGCGATGAATAAAAAAATCATCCTCACATTACCTGTAGGGGAGGTACTCTGACATAAAAATTCTAATTTTACTTTGGAACCCTAAAAATGGCTTAATTTAGTTTGTTATTTTTCGGTTATTAAATATCTTGTTAAAGGAATTTCGCATTTATTGGAATGCGTACGTTGCATTTTTTATACATTTTATACCATTTCCAGACGAATGCACAGATATTTCAGTCTGTATTTACAGTAGCATTGGAGTCATTCCCGCGGAACACTGCCCCCCCCCCCCCCGCCCCCCCCCGCCCCCCCCGTCCACTGAACATCCAGTAAACAATTAAAGTTTCCGCTACTACTTGAAAAATATAGAGAACAAACAACGTGACTTTGCTTAGAGAATGTGCTTTCAGCGCTACTAATAGGAGCAATAAGTGTTTGAAGGAAATATATTTTTAAAATACAGTTTAAGAAGATTATCATGATATCATTTTCATTTATGGTTTACAAAAACCAATGTTTACTGTAATAAGAAACGCAAATTCCCATAGCATTAGGTCAGAAAAATTCCATCAAAAATAACCCAAAACAAAAATCTAGTAAGATAATAGCTCGACACATTGCGCGGTCCATCACGTGCCGTCCGTCCGTCCGTCCGTCCGTCCGTCCGTCCGTCCGTCCGTCCGCCGCTGACGGATCAATCAATCGGATTAATGAAACAATAAACCTCACGTAAACACCGATCATAAATCTATCGCGGGCGCGGCGATGACAGCCGCGGGCCGTGGCTCGTATCCAAAACTTGCCACTTTGTAGTAAGCACCTACTTATGCCGCTATATTTCAAATGTTACAGTTCGGTGTATATGTTAAGGAAGGAATGAATAGTTTTCAATGTTGTTGAAAAGTAGTATTTTTATAGGATGAAGGGCTGAATAAATCTCTGCCAAAAACGTCCAGAGAATCAGGTGTACTTATGCACGTGTGACACGTTACGGTACTTACAATATAGTTTCAAGAAATACCAGTAACACGAGGAATGGTAAAAATTTTAAGCGGTTATATTTTGAAGAGAAATAAAAATAACCTATTGACACAGGAGAGTGAGGAAACATCTAGAGTCTAGACTAAACAATAAAGCTAAAAATTCCTCACTTTAGTCCGGGTCGGTCCGGTCGGTCCAGTCAAAAAACAAAACCATTAAAGCATCATAACAGGACGTTTGTGCCTGTCCGTCTGTCCATCAATCACACCCGCTAATTTTCTGAATGTACTAGAACAACTAGGTTGGAATAAACCCGTGGAATAAACGAATGAAGAATCAAATAATGCACGAATTTTACATTATTTTAATTTTTAATTTCAATTCTGATTTTGATTTCATTATGATTTAATTTAATTTAATTTATTTTTAATTTATTTTAATACTAATTTTTGGTTTTCAATTTTAATCTTAAATTCAAATTTTGATTGTAAATTGTTACATTGATTGTTACTTAATTTTATTATTAATTTTGTACAATTTTAACATTTAGGTGTATTAAATTTTATTCTAATGATGATTCTGGTTCTAATTCTAATTTTGACACTAATTGTGATATTATAATTCATAATTCTTTATTGCGTCAAACATGGTAGGTGCATGGCTGGTATATTTGATTCGTTTATTATTTTGATATTAATTTTATTTTTGACGGTAAATTGTTGTTTAATTTTTGAAGTGAAACTTCTTTAGAATCGTTAGTGATTTGAAACCGGATGCAACGACAGGTAAGATAAATATAACCGCTAATTTCGTCATTCAATTTAACTTCTCCGTAGCTCAATGGTCAGGACGTAGATACACAATACCTGATGCGCAGGTTCGCGTCTCACAATATTTCTTTTTTTTTAGTTTTTTTTTAGTTTTATTTTTATACTGTTTTTAAATGCTTTCAAATGCTCTTTTAAATATTTTCAAAGAATTTATCAACAAAAAATAAGAATTTCATTCTTTCATTCTGTCGATCGCCCAGCCGATTATACAGACAGTAAAAATGCTAAGTTGTATTCATAGATGGCGCTTCGATTTATTGCTTTAAGATTCGATTTATTGCTTTTTCATATCATTATCTTGAAACCAAAATTTTGGAAAGTTTCACTTCTACCACGTGTGAATTGCACACATTTTCTTTTTTAAATAGTATTGTAATGTTTATGTTAATTTAAATTTTAATGTTAATGTTGATTTTATGTTTAATGTTTATGTTTGATGATCTCATAATTTATTAATTTATTGAAGTATACCTTAAAAAACCGGGCAAGTGCGTGTCAGGCCACGCGCAATGTAGGGTTCCGAAGTAGTAAGTTTATAGACTGTTACTCATTAACTACTTATGCTAACATGGCCGTGACAGTTTTCCTTGTAAATTCATCATAAATATAACCTATTTTTGAGAATTCTGCCCCCATATGGTGAAAGGCCGTAACTACGAAAAAGTAGTTTTGAGATAATTGCACTTTTGTCTGAAGCAAAGTTTTAAGCACTATCTACAGGCTTTTTTTATGATTTTAATCTTTGATAATTCGTATAATAATTCCTTTTTTCTATTACATTTGGTTTTAATTATAAACTGAAACACAGTTTTTTTTTAAATTCAATTTTCCCTTTCATTTTAGAAAAAATATAAGGAAAATTAATCAACCCTAAACAGAAAAGCCTCAACTAGATAGTTAGGTCTTTTCTTGTTATGATTTCAGTTAACGTCTTTTCTCGCTAGAATCGAAGATTTTATACTGTTATTCCTTTTAAATAGAAAAGCCTTAATTAAAACATTACGCCTTTTATCATTAGTATCTTCATAAGATTTGGTGACATAAAACTTATTTATTATTATCAGTCTTTGACAAAATGTCTTTTTTTATATCCTGAAGGACTGACGAAAAAGCAGACAGGCCACCTGATGGTAAGTGGTCATTGGTTGATTAGAAGTAAAACTACTCGTTTACTCAATAGGTACTTGTAATGAATTTAAATGATATGTTACAATTTCTTATAATAATTATGTGCCGCTGGTGCACTAGGGTGGCGTCGGTAGCCCGTCTGTTGCTGGTCAGTGGTCGTGCCGCGACCAATAACTCAAAATATGTAAGTTATTTGAAAATTAACAGTAAAGTTCGGCGAGAATACAATAATTAAAAGCCCTAACGTCTATTAGGGTTTTTGATTGTAGGATATCGAATCATTGCTGGTGAATTATGCTAATTTGAAAAGGCCTAAAAATGAAATTACGGTAACAACGTTTCTGGGACTGAGTTACGCCTTTTTATCTACTTGTAACTCGGGCTACGATTGAGTTAGAGCTATATCACCTACACAGAAAGGTTGGAAATTTCTTGGTGATTCCGAATCTATATTTAACTCATTTTTGTCAAAAATTGAGTTACGGCCTTTCACCGTATGACGGCAGAATTTTTCTACTTATCCAACACCAACTGTTGAGCCAGCAGGGGGACCCCGAATTCCAAAAATGGTCTTAGAAGACCCATAATATTGTTTGAAGATCTTTTCAACGCTATCCCACACTATAGGGTACGCGATGAATAAAAAATTCATCCTCACGTTACCTGTAGGGGAGATACCTACTCTGAAAAAAATATTTTTGAATATTTTATTCTTGGATTCTGGAGTTTTAATAAATATATTATATGTATAATACATATCCACGCCAAATTACAGCATTCTAGCACTAAGGGTCTCGGCCGCGGCGCTTTGCTTCGGACAGACGGATGGACGGACAGACGAACGGACGGACATGACGAAACTATAAGGGTTTCAATTTTACTTCCGAACACTTAAAAATCAATATTGCAACGCCCTTGCAGGCAGTAGGTCACCCATCCTTGCACTGTCAGTTTGCCTTGGACAATGTGACAGATCTCACTCTGCATTCACGCTTGACAACTAAATCAACCGAACGAGACAGGAGACATGAGGCGCAATAAACTCCGCTCATAAATCTAGCGCTGAGAGCGATCCGGCTCGTGTCGGGACTTTGGAAGTTCGCCAATTGTTGCCTCGCCCCACTCGACGAACAGCGGAGGAACTTACCGCGGAGTTCGAGAGGATACGTACGTGCGAGTGTCTTAAGTTGTATCGTTAAAGTAATGTATTCATAGTGGTGTTTGCGACCACCGCTACTGTGGAATAAAATAAGTCAATTTGTTGAACGATTTGGTATAAATCGAAATTTATATTGAGTATTTACAAAAACTTTTGAAATAGTAATATTCATGTATCTTTATAATTATTAGCACTCAGCTGTAGCCCACCAAAATGTTACCTAGTGCGGTCATTGTGTCTAATGCCTGATCGATGCGATGAGGTCAGTGGACACTGAATGCAGTAAACTTTGATGGTGCTGGTAACCAGTTGTCTCCTCGAGATGTAGCCAAAACTTGACGGCATTGTGAACATAATATTATTATATACTTGTCGTCAAGGTCACAACCCATGATTGTCCCACTGCTGAGCTCGGGTCTCCTCTCACTACTCGGGTTGCCCGCTGCTGGTCTACGACTGTCAATATTTACTATTGGCTGACAATTGCTTTAGATTTTCTAATAAATTTGTGAGCAAATTGTAAAAGTTGTATGGTTTCCACTCGTCTGAAGCACAATCTCTGAGGGAATTTGTTGAGCAACTCGTAACTTTTCCAATTGTTGGTCGCTCGCAGCGTTCGATGGCGCGTTATCGCCGCGTTTAAACTTCGACAGTATCTTGACGTTTTTATAAAAATATCGTTTTGTTTTGTCTCCTGTCGCTATCGCGCTGTTCATTTTTGAATTTTCAGCGTTTTGTTCACTCGCTTGGAAATGTCTGTAAATTGTTATTACGCTACTTGTAAATGACTGCACTTTAGAGAAGAAAAACAACGCCAGGAATCTCGCGTACCTGGGAACTTTCCTTTATTCTTTTGATTGCTACTTTTATATTTTAAAAAGTTTTAGTGCTCTTGCTGCGATGAAACTTACTGCAGATAAGATAATACTTAATTTTCATACATTACAGGGATTGACTCAGGTTCATGCAGGAGCTACTTTTTTTTTATTTCAGGACTTTATACAAGAACTCAGTGTAGAGTATTTTTGGCGATTGATTTTAACATTTCTTACTTGTACTAAAAATCGGTTAGGTATATTTAGTTTATAGTTCACACCAGCTGTGTAGCTGTGTGCGCGGGGCGGAGTGTGGTGGAGTGTAGATTGAACGCGATAACCTGCAGACGACACTTGCACTAACACGCATTGGTTAACCAGATTCATGTTATCGACTCTAATGCATACCCAGTGCACAGAGATCAATTTACCTTGCGCCACGGCAGCACCTTCCTCACACGCTCAAACATTCACGCTCACTTCAAGCGTCATCGAAGCCCAAGATTGTTTAACACACACCGACACCGGTGAAGTTATCGCGACATTCATCTGACGTGCGCTACAACGGTCAGTGGGGAAATGTGATTGATTTCACGGATAGCCGCAGTAAAATCAGTCACGGATAGGTCCGTAGTCCGATAGTTTTTTTTAAAGCAGACGACCTTATGATTATTTAGTAAGAAGTGGGCGATGATCGTGCACAGCAGGGCGCTGGTATCGCTTCTGAAATGCAATCACGCCGGCTGATGGTCCCACACATCAAACGACACTAAAAATATCAATTTAACCATATTTTTATGAGTAGAAAAAATGTATAATTACAAACACCATAATTGATCTTTTCTTTCTTCAGATTTAAAGTGGTTATTTTAATACGAGTAAAATTATTATAAACAGATAGTGTAAGTTCTTGGTGGGACGATCGGTCTAGCAATTTAAATATCTCTTCAACAACTATGCAAACTGAGCACAAAGTTACTATGGACAGACATTGTCATGTAGCTCGGGGTGAAGCGCTAGCAGCGCCGTGACGCCGTGACGCCGTGACGCCGTGACGCCGTGACGCCGTGACGCCGTGACGCCGTGACGCCGTGACGCCGTGACGCCGTGACGCCGTGACGCCGTGACGCCGTGACGCCGTGACGCCGTGACGCCGTGACATCGTGACATCATGACACGGCAACCCCAGAGAGTTTCTTTTACTCTCTTTACCCAAGGTCGAAAATGTTACTAGTTCATACAACGTTATGTTGTTTCGTTTGCAAGGTAAAAGCATTGTGACGTGTTTACAGCCTGACATTTAGTCCCCTTGTTGTGTGTGCATCGCAATAAATTATGTGTTTTACAAATAAGCAATTTTTTAAATATTCTTTATTCACTTTTTTCTTTATTATATTTAAGTATTGAAACGTCACTAACGTTTAGGTGGATCTGTTGTCCGCAGGAGCTGCCGAATCTTCTAATCAATCAATCTAATCAATCAATCATTTTATCAATTTTTGTTTTCGAAGCTCTAGAGTTATAAAATGCTGCTCTGAGTTTCAAAATACAATAAATATTATAATAATATATTTAATAATATCACTTAATTTCAACCATTAGATACTTGATTCTTTCGGTGATCTTTATAATATTTTAAAAGATTACTTAACTAATGATACGTGTGTTACTATATTAATTTGACAATACATTTGTTAAAATAACAAACACTGAGTTAAGAAAAATCTGACGAAAAATTAACATCATAAATCAAGCCAATTGCGCTCCCTTGCAACACCCGCCGCTCGCGATCTTTTGTTTTGTCGACAGAAATAGCACCTTTCAACACCAACAAAGAGTCGCCTCTCGAGTGAGTTGCTCAACTATTGTATGTACTACACTACACAGTTTAACGACGAGTACATTTTAGCAGAAGTCTGCTCATTTACAATATTTAACAAAGAGGGCAGCGGTACTCCATTATCCTACCAAATACATTTTCATGGCAAATGTTGCAAAGACGAGACTATAATATGGCTCGACATCAAAAAGTTATTAGGTCTCAGGTAGGCCAACCTTCTATCTCTACAAGCCTTAACCTCATAAAATCTTAATATGTGGATAAGCTATTTCGCTTCCATCGGATAGGCGCAAGGTGAAATACTTTATTCTCTGTTCATTATTTTTCTGTTTTAATGGTTGTTGTAGTAACGGCTATTAAAACAGAAACTTCCAATATAATCCAGTATAAAATATTCGTAATAATTCAGTTTTATTCATTTATTTAATTCAGTATAGTTACTATTACTGAATGCGTAACAAGGATGTTTTTCCACAACACAAGATTGAATTCAATCATTCATCATACATATCATGTCATGATGATAATACGTCGGTGGCAATATCTATCTGGAGATAGCTCAGATAGCCTATTGATAGTGACACTGATGTCCGACATGGCCGACATTGACCGCTTACATCGAGTTGCTCCTTTATCTATCTACTTTTAAATAAAAAGTGACATGCAATAAATCATATGATAATAGCACACGGCTACATAATTGTAACAATGTACGCATCATAGGCAACATACATTTTCAGAGAAAAATTTTACGTATGAATACACCGTCGTAATGAGGGACGGCGAGACGCGAGTGTTACAGTGGATGAGTACCGTGTGACGCGACACGACACGACACTAACGACGTCATTGGACGGCACTCGACAGTCAACTGGACACCAATTTACTTCACTTACGTTTTGTTTCCTCAAGGCGCAGGACCTGGTGTCTACTTGTATTCACGTTAGATTATCTCAGTTAAGTATACCTCTCAAAACCATTCAGCTTTTTCGCAATGTCCTCAAATAAGAGCGAGGGATCGGAGAAGTACTCGCACCGCAATTATAGCTGGGTAGTAATTACCTCGTGTAGTTCCCCCGGTGGCCCGGTTGTCCATTGCCCCGGTGTCTCGTTGCCCCGGTGGTGGTGGTGGCGGGCGCGCCGGAGAGCACTAAAGCTCATTTAACGGTAATTAACCTCCCACAGATAACCGCCTGGAATATTGATTTCCCGTAATTTCCTTATCTTATGTTTTTCTTCGTTCCGTCCATGTTGTAAATGATAAAGCAGTGGTCCTAAAACCTCAGCAAGTGTTAGATCAGTCTAACGTCAATTCTTATAGTTTTTATATTCATATTCAGGATCCACCAGTCAGAAGTCCACTAGTCATTATTATGTCTGTAGTTTTCATTTTGCCTACTATAAATACTATAATTTAATAAAAATACTATAATGTAATATATATAAATACTACTATTTTTTGCATTTTATGGTATATGGTATGGATTTCTCTTACCTATAACAAGAACTTGATGTTTACACACAATGTTGATGAATGAAAGGACTGTGAGAGGTCGTTAGTCAGAAATTTACATTATGAAGAAAATAAAATATGAACAAAATTCATTATTATTTTTACAAGAATAAAAACTTTCAAAGTACGATGTGTCTGACGAGCATAGCCAACTGCTCGATATGGATGGGTGCCCGGGGCCCGGGATCCGGGGTAGCAGTGAGGTGGGTGTGGACTGTGGGTATGTCATGGTACTATCTATCTATCACCTCGGTGCCTGTAACTGTGTGTGTGTCACATGACACGTATGTTGAGGTTTATATTTAGTTATCTGTCTACCTCAATCATTCTTTCATTCATTTAATACATTTTGCAGTACTAAAACAGTACATAAATTTTGTGACTAAAATTACTTTTAAATACTTATTTTTCCAAAAAGTTCTTGATGTTCTAAAAGTTACCGAATTTTCTATAATTCTTTGTAAAATAATGTGAAGTCACTCGCAGCTCGCAGTAATTGAAAGGCGAATCTTTTAAAATTTCACTGCTCAACGATCCTTCGCCGTGTTTTAACTGACTTAAAAAAGGAGGAGATTCTAAATTCGCCGGTTTCCGCATATAAAGTCTGATGATGTGACTTGGAGACAAAATATATGAATCCTTAATGGATAGGACAAATTTAACAATTTTGAATATTTGTTTTTAGTAACATCAACTTAGGATTACCATCTCTCATGGTGGGTATAGTTCAACGTACGTTTAATAGTAGTTGTTTAAAGATAAAATTATGTTTTTGGTAATATTAATACTCCTAAACCAGTTTCTGCTTCTTATCGTCGTTTAGCAAAATCATTCCACTTTTTAAAACAGGTGAAAAAACTGATCTTAATAACTATAGACCAGTTTCTGTTTTACCAACCCTTAGTAAGATTTTCGAAAAGATAATATTGAATCAAATGCTAACCCATTTCAACAATAATAAATTATTACATCCTGAGCAATACGGTTTCACTAAAGGCCGTAGTACAACCGATGCCGGGGCTAGGCTATTAAAGCATATATTTGAAGCATGGGAGGCGTCACATAATGCCATAGGAGTATTTTGTGACTTATCTAAGGCATTTGATTGTGTTGAGCACGAAACATTGCTGTTTAAACTTGGCCACTATGGTATAAAAAACAAGGCCCTTAGCTTGATCGCGTCTTATTTGAGTAATAGAATACAAAAAGTTAGCATAAACAATATTAAGTCATCGGGGTCACCGGCTGTGATGGGTGTACCGCAGGGCTCGATCTTGGGTCCGTTTCTTTTTCTGGTATACATTAATGATTTACCACATTATGTAAAGAACCAAGCGGATATTGTACTATTTGCTGATGATACATCACTAATATTTAAGTGTGAAAGGAATAAAGTAAATTTCGACGACGTAAAAAGTGCTCTTTCGAATGTGTCGCGTTGGTTCACTATCAATAACTTACTATTAAATGCAAAAAAAAACGAAATGTATCGAGTTTGTGCTACCTAATGTTAAAAAAGTCAGCAAATCTCTTAAACTAAATAACGAAACATTGCATATGGAGGAATCGACGGTCTTTCTAGGGGTGACCTTAGATAGTAAACTTCAATGGGGCCCACATATAACAAATCTCGCGACAAAACTCGGTAGGGCTGCTTTTGCTGTTAGGAAAATAAGGCAGTATACAGACGTCGAAACTGCTAGGATAGTCTATTTTGCTTATTTCCACAGTGTTATGTCTTATGCCATCTTGCTGTGGGGCAAAGCAGCCAATATAAAACAAATTTTTATACTCCAGAAACGGGCAGTTAGGGCTATTTATAAACTTAGGTCTCGGGAATCTTTGCGTGAAAAGTTCAAGGAAATAGGTATACTTACAGTAGCTTCCCAGTATATCTTTAACAATGTAGTTTTTATACGGAAGAATATAAACGCGTATAAACAAAATTTTGATATGAATAATCGCCATACGAAAAGAATGCATCAATTAGTTACGCCTTCGTTCCGCCTAAGTAAAGTACAGCGATCTTTCATAGGGCTTGGTATACATTTCTATAATAAAATCCCAAAATTAATACGTGACTTGCCAATAGAAACTTTCAAAAAACGTGTAAAGACACAATTGTTAGGCAAGGGATATTATAGTGTAGACGAGTATTTAAATGACAAAGACGCATGGAAATGACCAGCTCTGCAACCAGTTCCGCTCAGAATAGTAAATACTTTTGTATTATTATCTTTTTTTGTAATATTTTTTTAAAAGATGTGCTGAGGAGTTTCTTTAGGCTTTTCTTCTCCTCCACGACAAAGCCCCTTCCGAAAAGCCAAAAAATGACGTGCATAAGTGTATCAGTGATACCTATATGAATAAAATATTTTGACTTTGACTTTGACTTTAGTGTTTTTATTTTGAAGGAGGTTCAAATATTTATCTGTCACTACAAAACATCTTTTCGAAATACCTAGTAGCAGAAACCAATAAAGTAGTAATACAGTGAAGTAGTAAAACAAAGTGCGTGGATCTGATGAATATACGTCGTCCATAGCCATCAATTAATAGAGCAATAAGGTATCGGGCGGTCCCGCCTGGCCGCCTGGCCGCCTGGCCGCCTGGCCGCCTGGCCGCCTGGCCGCCTGGCTTGCCGTGTCGTCTCGTCAAGCATTGTGTGCGCAAGACAAACAACGCCGCGTATCAGTTGCGCGCAAACTCAATCAAGAGCTTTATGCGGGCTCGAGGCGATCCCCTATGGACAGCTTATCATTGAGGCTCTCCGAGATTTCGAGTGTGTGAAGTTCCGTTGCAATATGAAGTTGCCTTTACAATTTTGCTGAGGTCTGGGTCGTAACAAGTTTGACGTGACATGTGACGTTACAAAGATAGAAAGGAACATGAGGGGTACCCCCCGGGTAGGTATGTCGATGCTATCTGTTAATAGGTATTTTTCTATGGACCTCCCAGACGATGACATGTTGAATGCTCAAGCCAAGAAATATTTCTTTATAGAAGCGATCGAATCAGAAGAAAAACCAATAAAGAACACACACATTCGTCGGGTCGAGGCGAAACATACCTTCAAAGTATATAAATTCATTGCTTTACTTTTAATGTATCGCTAAATCTGAAGGATGACAAACTTCACCAAAGTTGTGCAGTTCGATGGCAGTTAAAACGTTCACTGCTGACTGCTCCCCACTGCTCCCCACTGCTCCCCACTGCTCCCTCGCCACTCGCCGCTCGCCAGTCACCAGTTATTACGGGTAAATACCACGGCCGGCGCGACGGAACGCTGCAATCGGCGATCGCCATCCGAAGCTCTCAAACAAATCTACGTCAGGAATTTAATTCTTTCGCCGCGCCGCATTCGAGCGGTGAATTTAATTTGCTGATATCAAAAGTTTTATCCCGCTCCCTCGACTACCTCGGCTTAACGATTATACTATTTTTAAATAAACAGTGATTTAATTTTTCATTTGTAGATAGATTTCAGGATTTCATTTAGCTTGTATGGAGCGGTGTTCGAGCACCCCGAGAGCTTCTTGAATCAAAGGAAATGTGGCTGACGTTGACGATGCTTATGATTTTATCAATGTTATAAAAGTTTCAGTGTGTTTTTTACATATCAATTAATTACAAAACTACGGATAGAAAGAAATACAGGCATTTTAGTTCAGGCACAATTTTTACACAGAACATGCAACCTGAATTCGAGATTTCGCTATTTTTGAATTTATTTGAGCAGTAAATCAAAAATATACCAACAGAATTCTCTGTAGTAGTTGAGTGGAGTGTTTTCAATGGCCAAGCGAGAGAGCGTAGTAAATCACGGCCAAAATTCAGTTAGTCATGTATTTATACTTTTACTTGATTCGCCATAAAACGGTCCTGTCAAAATTGTTTGGCGATAAATCTCTAATACAAAGTACTACTTACGCTCGTTTAGAAATATACACACCAATATTATAGTTTCTGGAGATTTATTTTTAGCGCTCGCTTCGTTATCGAATCGGAGCCGACGTTAGCACTCCACCTGGCGTTACCCGACACCCAGGTGATAAACTATTTGAAGTCAAAAATTTCCAGTAGCAAAAACTTTACGAAGATCAGTTGGAACTAACAGAACTATCACTTTCAAGTTAAACGTTTTGCGCTCGATAGACTCGTAGATACGTATCAAATCATGGTAAATTATTATAATTGCTTCGATGCATGTTTGAGTAAATATTATAATAGTATACAGATCACCGTATACTTATAACTATAGGTTATTACTGAATTTCCATTCATAACACACGGTCCCATAAAAAACACAGCAAATTTTAAAACTAAAATTTAGAAAGCAAGCGGCTTTCGTTCGAGTTCCAAAGAAGGGTGTATGTGATGTTCGTTATTTACTCGACAAACAAATGTGATTCGTGTTGTATTTCACGAGTAGGTGCATCCACTAAACCCGTTTCTGGTGAGATGGAGCCGCGTCACGCATCACCGACCCGGGACCGTTCCCGCGATCCAGTGGAGGTTACACGCGGAGATCTAATTGTATGTGTCACGATGCCGCCGCTTTGCTTCTGTTATGGAAGTGGATTACGGTTCCGGAGCTTCCGCGCGAGTCACTGTTGTCGCACGCCATCTACCCGTCTCAAGCAAAGTCTTTATTTATCATGCATCATTATTATTTTGTAAACTAAGATTCCCTTTGGAATACGACGCCCAATCGGGAAATATTTTGCAAATCCTGCAAGCACCTTAAATTTTCCACATGCATATGAGATACTGATTAGAAACCTGCATATTTCAGAGTTCTCGAAGGAAAGCTCTGCCAAACCGCACGGTACCTTTGGGAAATATTGTAGGATCTCCTGTAATCTGCCGCCTACTACCGATAATACTGGAAGAAGTGCATACAGTCCCTCTGGTTTATATGTAGTATTCGCCTACGTTAGTAAGACACACCGCTTATATAATTTCGACTAATTATTTTATATTTACTTTTTTGATATTTTTGACATGACTGTATTTATTATAATTTCCAGGTAAACCGGAGAACAGCGCCTTCCCTGATTATATTTCGACGGGTACGTTATTTTAATACAATTCATTAAATTAAGTTTGTTAAATTACATAATTTTCGCTAATCACACTCGTAAGTAATGTTGCAGTTGTAAGTTGTAACTGACTTCACGCGGAATGATAGTCTTCTTTGAGATGTTTCCGTCTTCCAAGAACTAATAACTAACGAACACGTAATTAACCTCATTTAGTTAGTTGCCCCGCTGCGCCGCACCGGCCCGCGCCAACTTCTCGTATTTCAATGATTGCCAGAAGCAGCCAGAAGCAGCTGGCGGCGGTAAACACTGGCTCCCGGTGGCGACCAGTGCGACCACACGCCACACGCCACACGCCAACCGCGGCTTCCGACATCATACTGCTCATCAATGTGCACTGTGACGTCACTTAGTTATTACAACATTTTATTTATAACAGCTTACCGTTTGCAGATGTGTAGGTTAAATCTTGCAAGCTTCAGTTGCCTTTACATATTAGCAACATCTGATGACAATGCACATTTTTGATAATAATACCACACTCAGATTTGGCTCTAGAGTTAGAGAACTTCATGACGATTAACGACTCAGTCCCTATTTGTTACAAACTTTTGTATTATTCTATAAATAATGCTAACAATTACACGTAATACGTCGTCTCCGACCACCGTCCGTCTACCATCTGCTGTGGTGTCCCCGACGCTTTGACCAGAAGCAATATTTAGTATGCTGCCAGTATCTTTTAACCCGCGCTGTGGGCACCTCTGTCCCACATACCATGTATTATATATGTAGTTTATTATATACTTCACACATACACAAACACACACACTTATTTATTATATTATGTTTATTTCATCAACTACATACATACACACATATGCATCACACATACATTCACACACAAGCACCGACACCATCCACGGGTTCGAACCTGGTGCGCTCTGGTGTCCTACGTCACACCGTGACGTCACATCACCAGCCGCGGCCAGCGGCTCGCTGAACAGGTTGCCGGCGCGGCGGCGCCTCACCTCCCGCGCCCCTTCCACGGGCAGCGCGCGCTCGCGCCGGCAGTCATCGCCTGACAGCGTTAGTCAGCCTTCAACTCACTCCGCGTAAACCCGTATCGCCCGATCGCTTGACTACCTCGCGCTAACCTAGGTCTTCCGCTACGACCTAACTCGCTGTATTTTGTGTTTTACGTTAAGACTGCTTGTGCGCTAGTTTCTTATGCTATCACTTCTCTCCTTCTTTCTTATATGGATGTTTCTTGTGTTCTGTTATATTGTGTAGTTTAAACTGTTTGTGCTTTGTGAATAAACGATTAACTTTATTTTGAAGTTAACTTTATTGCTCGCGCACCGCCTTCTACACAGCAACGACACGCGATACATAACCCATAACTGGTGACCCTTTGTTGAACACTGTGTACAATGAGTGATAGTGACAATAGTAATAGTGAATTTAGTGACGACGAACAATTCGAGTCGTGCACGGATTCGCCATTATGCGCCGCCCGGGTGCAACACGGCCACGCCCTGGCAGCCATGCGGCGCGCATGCGCCCGCCGCGCACCTATTTGCCGCGCAATGGCGCAGCACATGCTTTGCGGCGCGACCTCCGCCACAGCACCACCAGCAGCAAAAGCAGCAGCAGCAGCAACCAGCACCAGCGCAGCCTTCAGAGTGCCACCATTTGATCCGGAGGACCCGGAGCTCTGGTTTGCACTTCTGGAGGCTCAGTTCGTATTCCACAACATATTCACGGACTTAGAAAGGTACAATTTCGTAATTACGAACCTTACTATGGACCAAGCGCGGACCGTGAGGGACATAATTATTAACCCTCCGGCGCACAACCAATATGAGCGCATCAAGGCCGAGCTTATCAGCCGGCTCACCGCCTCTCACGCGCAGAGGATCGAGGCAGTCCTTACCAATCAGACGATTGGTACCCGGACGCCGTCACAATTCCTGCAGCATCTGCAGGACCTGGCGGGTCCTACAACGCCATCGCATCTCATCCGCACCATCTGGTGCAGCCGCCTGCCGCACGCCGTGCAGGCAGTGTTGTCCACGCTGCCCACGGACACACTCGAGCAGCTGGGTGATATGGCGGACCGCCTGCAGGAGATATCTGCTCCCTGCCCGGTTACCCCACCTACTGCTCCACTCCCGGACGGCGCCGCCACGCAGCTCCAGCAGCTGGCCAAAACGGTCCAGCACCTGGCGCGTGAGGTGGATCGACACACCAGTGCTCCGCGCCAGGTCACCGACAGCACTACGCACCGTCGCCAGCCGCCAACCCGGCGCGCGGCGCCGGTGACTACTAACGCTTCGCGCCATGCCACGCGCACACCACGCCACGACCAGCCGTCACCACGACGTGTACGCTGCGCGCACACGTACTCGGTGGCTACTCCCACCGCGCAGCGACAGCCAACGGTGATGGCGACAACCGAGTGCAACACAACAACCGGACGCGTTTTTATTACAGACAGTAATTCGCGCGTGCAGTTCCTAGTGGACACAGGCAGTGATTTGTGCGTGTACCCCATTTCGGAACTAAAAGACCGCCGTCAAAAGTCAAATTTTAAATTGTGCGCGGCTAACGGCTCCTCAATAGACACGTACGGTTACGTAGATCTAAAATTAAATCTAGGTTTAAGGCGCGATTTCACCTGGCGCTTCACGGTTGCGGACGTCACGAAAGCTATCATAGGCGTCGATTTTTTAAGCCATTACAATTTAATTGTAGACGTCCGCAACCAACGCCTCGTAGACAATACGACAACTTTATCCACATGTGCGACTATCGCAAAATCAAATGTATGTTCTGTCAAGGTAGCGACGGGCGACACGAGATACCATGCGCTTTTAAATAAGTTCCCTGAACTGACGCGCCCTTCCGGCACACCGAGGACACCAAAGCACACCACGGTTCACCATATCCGCACCACACCCGGCCCACCCGTTTCTTGCTCACCACGTCGGCTCGCAGCCGACAAACTTAAGATAGCTAGGACGGAATTCGAACTCATGCTCTCTAACGGCACTGCACGTCCTTCCGAGAGCCCGTGGGCTTCGCCGCTGCACCTTGCTCCCAAAAAGGATAACGGTTGGCGGCCCTGTGGTGACTACCGCATGTTGAACGCGCGGACGGTCCCCGACCGTTATCCCATCAAACACATCCACGACTTTGCCCATAATATAGCTGGTAACAAAGTCTTTAGTACCATCGACCTAGTCAAGGCTTACAACCAAATCCCGGTCTACGAGGAGGACATCGCGAAAACAGCCATAACAACACCTTTTGGTCTGTTTGAGTTCCCTTATATGACTTTTGGTCTCCGCAACGCAGGGCAGACATTCCAGAGGTTCGTGGATGAGATGACGCGCGGTCTAGATTTTTGTTACGCATATCTAGACGACTTCCTAGTATTCTCTAAGAATGAAGCCGAGCATGAAGAGCACCTGCGTTTACTCTTCACTCGAATGCAGGAATATGGTATTTTGATAAATACATCGAAATGTGTTTTTGGTCACCGTGAGGTCACATTCTTGGGCTATCGCATCTCAGAAGATGGTACGAAACCTCTGGAAGCCAAAGTACAGGCTATAAGGGAATTCCCCCCACCCAAGACCGCTAAGCAGTTGCGCCGTTTCTTGGGAATGGTCAATTTTTACAGGCGCTTCCTGCCTCACGCAGCAACCATTCAGGCCCCACTGAACGCCCTGCTTACGGGCTCGGTGAAGGGGTCGCAGCCGGTACATCTTACTGGTGACTCTCTTTCAGCTTTTGACCGGTGTAAGGAGAGTCTTGCGAACGCTGCGCTATTGGCACACCCGGACTGCGATGCACCACTAAGTTTAGTCACCGATGCGTCCGATGTAGCAATGGGTGCCGTAGTGCAGCAACTCAAAAATGGTAAGTGGCAGCCGCTTGCGTTCTTCTCGCGCAACTTAACACCCGCGCAGCAGAAGTACTCACCCTACGATCGCGAACTCCTCGCGATCTACGACAGCATCAAGTACTTCCGGCACTTGCTGGAAGCACGCGTCTTTGCAGTCTACACTGACCACAAGCCGCTCAGTTTCGCTTTCCATGAACGGAAAGCCAACTGTTCGCCCCGTCAGTTCCGTCACTTAGACTTCATCTCGCAGTTCACGACCGACATCCGTCACATCTCCGGTAAGGATAATGTGGTGGCGGACACATTATCTCGCGTCGATGAACTGCAGCTGCCAGTCGACTTCGACACACTCGCGGAGTCTCAAGCAGTGGACCAGGAGCTTCTTCAGTACCTCAGCGGAGAAACATCACTTCGCCTGAAGAAGCTCACCATCCCTGGCAGCAGTAGGGAAATTTACTGTGACGTCAGCACACCGTCAGCACGGCCTTTTGTACCACTGTCACTACGTAAGCCGTTATTCGACAGTCTTCATGGTCTCAGCCACCCAGGTCCCAAGGCCACCGCCCAACTGGTGGCCGAGCGCTTCGTCTGGCCTGGGATGCGCAAAGACTGTCGAGAGTGGTCACAAAAATGCCTAGCGTGTCAGCGCGCCAAGGTGAGTCGCCACGTGTCAGCGCCGTTGGGCACGTTCGATTTACCTCGCGCTCGATTCGCCTTTATCCACGTGGACATTATAGGGCCCCTACCAACATCTGAGGGGTACCGCTACTGCTTGACCGCAGTGGACCGTTTTACGCGCTGGCCGGAAGTAACACCTTTGGTAGATATCACCGCGGAATCGGTCGGTAAGGCGTTGCTATCGTGGATATCCAGGTTTGGATGTCCAGCCGATATCGTTACCGACCGTGGGCGGCAGTTCGAATCCACGCTCTTCCAATACCTTGGAAGAATGATCGGATTCAAGCACCGCCGCACCACCGCCTACCATCCGGCCTGCAACGGCATGGTCGAGCGATTTCATCGCCAACTCAAAGCAGCGATAATGTGCCACGCGGATAGCAACTGGGTCGAGGCCTTACCCTTTGTGCTCTTAGGCATCAGGTCATCGTTTAAAGAGGACCTTCAGTCCTCTTCCGCTGAGCTGGTCTACGGTGAGCCGCTCCGTCTGCCGGGAGAATTCTTCCAGGCAACCGTTCCTGAGACCACAGACCTCTCAGACTTCACCACACGCCTAAGACACATAGCGGCAAAAATCCGACCTACACCAGCTGCACGTCACAGCCATCAAAAATCCTTTGTTCAGAAGGAGCTCCATTCAGCGAGCCACGTCTTCTTACGAGACGACTCGACCCGAGGTTCCTTATCACCACCTTACACAGGTCCTCACAAAGTGGTCGAACGTAGGGACAAGACTTTCCGCATACTGGTTAGGGGCAGGGAGGTCACAGTAACGATAGACCGACTTAAACCGGCCTACCTACTTGTAGACCCATCACCCACCAACAATCCCATCCCTACTCCCAGGTTCCCTCCAGCTCCAGCGCCCACTCCTACACCAACTCCCGCTCCCTCACCTGATCCTCCACCTGCACGGTCGAAGTCCACAACTCTGGAAGGCGGCAAGACAACACGATCTGGCCGCCGAGTTCGTTTTCCGGACTACTATCGACCGTAGACCCGGTCTCTGGGGGGGAGTGATGTGGGCACCTCTGTCCCACATACCATGTATTATATATGTAGTTTATTATATACTTCACACATACACAAACACACACACTTATTTATTATATTATGTTTATTTCATCAACTACATACATACACACATATGCATCACACATACATTCACACACAAGCACCGACACCATCCACGGGTTCGAACCTGGTGCGCTCTGGTGTCCTACGTCACACCGTGACGTCACATCACCAGCCGCGGCCAGCGGCTCGCTGAACAGGTTGCCGGCGCGGCGGCGCCTCACCTCCCGCGCCCCTTCCACGGGCAGCGCGCGCTCGCGCCGGCAGTCATCGCCTGACAGCGTTAGTCAGCCTTCAACTCACTCCGCGTAAACCCGTATCGCCCGATCGCTTGACTACCTCGCGCTAACCTAGGTCTTCCGCTACGACCTAACTCGCTGTATTTTGTGTTTTACGTTAAGACTGCTTGTGCGCTAGTTTCTTATGCTATCACTTCTCTCCTTCTTTCTTATATGGATGTTTCTTGTGTTCTGTTATATTGTGTAGTTTAAACTGTTTGTGCTTTGTGAATAAACGATTAACTTTATTTTGAAGTTAACTTTATTGCTCGCGCACCGCCTTCTACACAGCAACGACACGCGATACATAACCCATAGCGCTAAAAACACGCACGTGTAAACTGTGGAACAAGCTACCTGCATCGGTGTTCCCTCCAGGCTATGACATGGGGTCCTTCAAGAAGCGGGTCTATCGTCATCTTCTTGGCCGGCAACGCGTTGGTGACGCCCCTGGTGTCGCTAATGTCCATGGGCGGCGGTGATCACTTACCATCAGGTGACCCGTCTGCTCGTTTGCCTGCTCAAAGCATAAAAAAAAACCCGCGCTAAAAGGTTCTCAAAATTTTAAGGAATTCCTCAGAAAAACCTCTCTCATCTTCGAATCCATTTTATCTCCGGAAATAACATCTCTTTAAATGAAATTGTAAACCTGATTAATTATATGTCGATATTTTATTGATTAAAACTCTTTAAGAAAGAGTTTAAGAACAGTAATTTTCCAGCCTATTAATCAAACATAAAATGTTAAACAATACGTATCGTAAACATATACCTTTCGGAACATAATACAAACCTCCTTAATATAGTTTGACTCTTACACTCGGTTTCACTGACGTGTTACCAGACCACTCCTCGCCCGAGGACTGAGGTTCTTCATGCATATAAGTGAAATATTAAATTAATGTTATGTTAGTCAATTAATATGCAAGCCTCGCTCCGGGTGCACACTGAAATATTAATGACCGCTCGTCTGAAGCCGCCGGCGCCGCCCACTGCTATGGTCCGTGTGAACACAGTGTTAGCCTGCATTGTACAGAACAACTATGTGAAGACTGCGGGTATTTTGAGAAAACATTGCCATCGTAGCTCGATGGCGCGTGACATCCATTTACGATCAAGATTGGGTCTCGAGTAAGGATTGAGATGAATTGTCGACTGCATACTTTTAGCAACCTCCGAAATAATATGCCAAAGATACTGTAATACACTTTTATTTCCACACACTTATTTCACTTAATATACTTGATACGTATTACACTTCACGACTGTAGGCTACCAGATCTTGACACGTAATGATCATCTTGCCGAGTGTTTAGAGCGCTCCAAGCCTCCCCCCCTCTATACAAAATTTTCCTTCCTCGAACTACTAGCGCCAATGTTGCCAGCTTGCGATTTTGTTATAATGTTGATAATTTTTAAGATAAAATTTACTATTAAAAATCAAGAACCTTACACTCGGCCGTCCTGACAACGTGTATGACCCCATACACGTATCAGGTGAAACCTTACACTCGGCAAAATGAATGTGTAAAGAGAAAGATATAACAATGTATAGGTACTTATTGCATTTAGATAATTAATTAACTGTATAATAAAATTAAACTAAATAAAAATAATCTACTACAATGACTCCATCTCCATTTGATTTAATTGATACAGGTTTCTTGTAAGTATATAAATCTAGTCTTATTTTTTCATATTTGGCTAAGTTATTTTTAATTCCGATTATTAACTATTTAAGATAATAATTTATATTATTTAATATTTACATATTATCTGTATACAAATAAACAAGGTAATATACCTTTCAAAAATAAATGTTGCTCAATTGAAA
Organism: Thymelicus lineola; assembly: GCA_963932265.1. NCBI lineage: Eukaryota > Metazoa > Arthropoda > Insecta > Lepidoptera > Hesperiidae > Thymelicus > Thymelicus lineola. Next base: position 17,575,143 of record OZ010692.1, on the reverse strand, counting down.
CAAATTGATAGTATATCAAATGTAAAATTTACGTTAAGATTATCCACTCAACAATATACTAGTTAATTTATAATTATACGAATATAACATTAAGTTTTTTTTTTTGTGATGAGTTTTATAACTACCTAATTGTTTAACAAATGTGATTCTGTTATTATATTCTACTTTTCATACAATAAATTTAATTAAGCTTTATCACATCAACTTAAGAATCTAATGTAACCAATCTTATCTAAACTAAATATATCTAAGCTAATTTATCCGACCACAATCTAAGCTAAATATTAATCCATCCAATTTTATCCAAGTTTTATCCATCCAATTCACCCAAAGTTTTATCCATCCAATTTAACCAAAGTTTTATCCATCCAACTTAATCTAAGTTTTTATCCATCCAATCTAATCCTAGTTTTTATCCATCCATTTTAACCAAATTTTATCCATCCAATTTAATCCAAGTTTTATCCATCCAATGTAAGCCTATCCTTTTTTGGGACTTTATGGCTTAGCAAATCAATCATCTTGTTTCAGGTCAAGGCTCAACTCCTTAAACTTCCATTGTGCTTGACCTGAAACAAAATACAACAAGTATGTAGATAAACCAATACCAAGATTATAATTATTAAAAATCAATTGTTAATTAAAATATTATAAAATAGTTATTTATGTTAGCGCCTCAATACATAGTAAACATTATTGCTCTGAAATCTCATTTTCCCCGTCGCTTGCATCATTCCCGCCATCATTGTCAGTATCGCTATCAATTTCTAAGGAAGCAACATGTATCCACGGTCGCATTCGATCTGCGGCAATAGTAGTCGTTCGTTTGTTTTTCATTCCTTCGAAACCTGTTATTGGGGCTACTTTATATCGATCATTGCCTAGTGTTCTTACTACCCTATAGGGACCCTCATATGCCGGCATAAGTTTGGTACTCTTACCATCATTTTGAAAGGACACTTTGGATATTTTAATTAAATCACCGTTTTTGTAGGAACGCGCTGGCTGCCTACCCTGATCATAATACAATTTTTGTACAGTCTGTGCCTTATCAATTTTTGATTTTACTTCATTACGAATTGCTTGTAGCGAGGAAATTTCACGAGTTTCTTCTGTTATTTGATTGAGAGATGGGTTGAATTCACTATTCATTTCTGTCCCGAACATTACTTCTGCAGGGGACCTACCAATAGTCTTTTGCAGTGTGTTGTTCAGTCCCCATTGTATCCTGCCTAATTTATCGTCCCATTCCCTCTCATTTGCATCCAGGTTTTGTGCTGTCAGCGAGTCCAGTATGGTCCTGTTGTACCGCTCAACTTGACCGTTTGACCGTGGACACGCAACTGCATTCAGTATGTGTTTTATACCTCGGTCAAGACAGAACCTTTTAAACGCATGTGAAGTGAAACAAGAGCCTCTATCACTTATTAGCCTGTCAGGGGCTCTGAATGTGTCAAAAATATCTTGCAAGGCTCTGATCACATTCTGTGTGTTCGTATTTCTGACGGGTTTGATGAATAAAAACTTGGTGAAAGAATCTACAACGCTTAATATGTGAGTATTCCCTCTTTTAGACTTCACGAAGGGTCCAAGATGGTCGATGTGCAATGTATGAAAAGGTCTTTCGACCTTCTCTATAGGATGTAATAACCCTTCGCGTTTATTTGTAGCTTTTTTTGCGTATGCACACTCGATACAAGCACCTACATATTTTTTTACGAATCTCTTCATCTTTGCAAACCAGTAATTCCGTTTCAATCGGCTCAGAGTTTTTTCGAAACCGACGTGACCTATATCATCATGGTTTCGTTTGCACAGCTGCCATCTTGCACCCTTCGGAACCACCCATCTCACACATTCTTTGTCACCTCCCACACACCTAAATAATTTGTTATCTCTTAAAACATAATTCTCCTTGATATACTCTACACCTTTAGGATCAAGATTACTACCTATAATATCACGAATTCTACATATTTCTGGATCTCCAAGTTGCAAGGTAAGTAACCAATCATCATCTGTTATACTCATTACGGAAGGGTATTGCTCAGGATTAACAGTCTCGTTATCAACTATGGGGTTTCTAGAAAGAGCATCAACATGTCCCATCCTTGAGCCTGCCCTATACTCTACAGTGCAGTCAAACTCTTGTAACGCTAACCACCATCGGGCGATCCTAGGAATGAGGTCACGCTTCACAAAAGTAGAGCGCAGTGCGCTACAGTCTGTGACTATTTTAAATGGCTTACCTAAAAGGTATACCCTAAACTTCTTGAGGGCACAAATTACGGCTAGCGTCTCCAATTCATAGGAGTGAAAGTTTCTTTCCTCCGGTGTCGTCTGGCGACTATAGTACGCCACGGGATGAAAAGATGAATCGTCACCTCCTCGAGCGCGTTGCAATAGTATGCCGCCGAGACCTATTTTGCTAGCGTCCGTATGGAGTTCGGTTTCCGCTGCAGGATCGTATATGGAAAGTATAGGTCTATTTAAAAGCCTGGATTTTAATGCCTTAAATGCTTCTTCCTGTTCATCCGTCCACTCCCATACCGCATCTTTCTTAAGCAATCTAGTGAGTGGATGAGCCAGTTGTGCAAACCCTTGCATGAATTTTCTGAAGTAACTAACGAGCCCTAAAAATTGTCGTATACCATGTACATTTTCCGGACGTGGAAAATCCGTCACACTTTGGATCTTTGCCTTACCAGGCCGCATACCTTCTGAACTAATTTCAAATCCTAAATAGTCAATAGTATTTTGCAAAAAACTACATTTTGATAAATTTAACTTAAGGTTTGCCTTTTCAAGCAAAACCAGGACTTCTTCGAGCCGATTTAGACATTCTACTGGATTCTTACCAAAAATTAATAAATCATCGATGTACACCGTAGCCTTATTAAACCGAACAGGGCCTAAAACGTGATTCATCATCCGCTGAAATACTGCGGGTGCGTTTGCCAAGCCGAAGGGCATACGATTATACTCATATTGCCCGTCCGGCGTGACAAACGCGGTTAAATGCTTGCTTTCCTCCGAAATAGGCACTTGGTAATATCCAGACATTAAATCGAGCGTGATGAACCACGCTTGTCCAGAAAGCCTAGCTATTTCATCCTCTATTACGGGTATGGGATATCGTTCCTTTACAGTAATCGAGTTAAGAAGTCGATAATCGACGCATAGACGAACTCCGCCCTCTTTCTTGCGCACAAGAATAATTGGACTAGCGTAATTAGATGACGATTCCCTGATGATACCTGCTCTCAACATGTCGTCTACCATCGTCTGAACTTTTTCGCGTTCATAGTGAGACAGGCGGTAAGGCCGATAAACCACAGGACGTTGACTATTCAACTCAATTCTCATTTCAGTAACGTTTGTACAACCTAAACCAGTCAAGTCATATGCAAAGCAACTTGCATGACGACGAAGAAGTTCCAAGAGTCTAACCTTATCATTATTGGATACATTTTCCCCTATGCGAATTTGCGCCTCATCTAGCTGTCTCGGAGGATTTAAATCAGCTAGTTGCTCCAAAACCGGTACATTATCAATCCCAGTCAAACGATGTACAACTTGTATCTTTTCAGCTCGAGAAAATATAAATCCGTGATGTAGCCAGCACGGAATCGAATATGGTGTCACGGTTGCAAAAAATGTCCCGTTGGTGACCTGATAAACGCCACCGCATACTAGAAATTGTTCGTTTGGCTTCCCTACAACTTTAGTATCTAATACCACATAACCTGTAAACGATGATTCTATATTAGCTCGTACACTTGCAGGACCAAAAACTTTACTATGACCAATAAGCTTTACTTTTTCTAAACATTCTTTGTTTTCTTGCAAATAAGGTAACTCGGCACCTATGTGTAAAAATTTAAGTTGATTAACGTCCTTGTAAACTATAATATGTGACTGTTCGGAGAACGTCTGGCCAACCAGTATCGGTTTTTCCAATAAATAGTCATCTACCACCCTACATAATACCTTAGCTGCCACGCCATCTATCGTTAAGTTAAGCTCAGCTGAACCAATGGACTGGACTAAATTGTTGCCAAAACCCTTCATTGTAGATGGGGTCTGATCATGACATAACCCCAAGCTTAAAAAGTTTGATTCTCTAATAAGTGTGACCTCACTACCAAGGTCAACAAATGCCTCTAGAGGAACACCATTAACGCTAATGGTCTTTATGAATTTTTCATTTGGACGAGAGTTAGAGATACGCATAGTTTTAGTAACTTCCTCAGTCTTTGCTGACCCCGAGTCTTGTTTAAGCCTACACGCTTCAGTCCTATGACCTACTTTATTGCAATGACTACATTTGACTACAGGTTTAGGACATTTGGAATACGGATGTCCTTTCTCCTTACAGTTGTAGCAATATAATCCAGGATTCGCCCTTAGATTTGTCCTATTGTTTGGCCTATCATCAAAATTAGTATTAATATTTCTATCCCTATACGACTGTACATGTCCTGAAAATTCTTTATTATTGCTTAGCAAAAACTTAAGAAGCTGATCAGGTTGCTCACAACGTAGTGCCAATGCACTGGACCTAATAGTTCTATCGCAGATACCGTGAATGATGCAATCGACAGCTCGTCGCCCCGCTATCTCACATTGATTTAACAGCGCTAACTTTTCATAATAATAGACTTCGATTGATTCATTAGGTCTGCTTCTACGTTTCAACATATCCTCTAATAACTGTCCGTAATTTTGTTCAGAAGGAAAAGCATCTAACAACTTTGCTTGCCATTCTGACCAAGTAAACAATATTGTATTGAGACTCTCATACCAGGTTTTTGCTAGGCCAGCTAACTTTTGCATTGCAAAATGCACAGTCGTCTTCTCATCCCAGCCGTAAACCGTTGCACATTCGTTAACCTTTTTAAGCCAAACATCTATACGTTGGTTCTTTTCTGAAGGATTGAATTCAGGTATAATATTTTTATGTTCTAAACTTCTATTCATAGCTGTCGTGCTAGGGTTAGAGGGCTGCGATGGTAAGACGTCCTTGATGGACTGGATGATCTTAATCAAATCTCGAGAAGAAAAAGTAGGACTACATGACCTTTTGACGTGATGATCATCGCGTCTGTATTCTTCATCCTTCCGGCTGTGAACACCCGACTGCTTACTGCGGCTGCGGCGCTCGTGGCTCGTCCCTGCTTCCAGCAAGACATTGCGATCGCCCCGCCGTCGCTGTTCATTGTCGCGTTCCTTCTGGAGGTCCACTTCCATTCGACGAATCCGCTCCCGCTCGCGAATAAAAGCCTGTTCTCGCTCAAACAGGCCACGGCTATGGCTGCGGCTTCGGCTTCGCTGGCGCGCAGTACCCTGGCTGCGCCTGGATAGCGAGCGGTCCCGTTGAGGAGTCTCCAAGCTCCGTCGACTTCCATTACTTTTACTCATATCTGGAACTCACCGAAATTGGAAACATTAATAACGACATACTTCTATAATGTAGGTAGACAAAAAGAAAAGAAAATGTAATCAAATCACTATTAAGGTATAAATCTAACCTGATTAAAATAGCAGGCACAACGCCACGGTAACGTAACGTTAATCCAAATGTACCGTGTAAAGCCTTTTATAGCGAAACCAAACGAGGGTGATCTGCATGACGGGTATTTTATGTGTATTTTACAATTTACACGACTTAATAACGATTACGTGTATAAAGTCAATATTTTTTTCTTTGTGGGTAGGCCCATTAGGGTTAATTATATAATATGCAATTTAATCAGTACAAGAGAGTTGCAGCATATTATTTCTTGACAAGAATTAATTAGATAATATCATTTGTAGGCGTGTACTTACTGAAATGTTCTTCAATCCCACTTAAGAGATTTTAGCAACCTCCGAAATAATATGCCAAAGATACTGTAATACACTTTTATTTCCACACACTTATTTCACTTAATATACTTGATACGTATTACACTTCACGACTGTAGGCTACCAGATCTTGACACGTAATGATCATCTTGCCGAGTGTTTAGAGCGCTCCAAGCCTCCCCCCCTCTATACAAAATTTTCCTTCCTCGAACTACTAGCGCCAATGTTGCCAGCTTGCGATTTTGTTATAATGTTGATAATTTTTAAGATAAAATTTACTATTAAAAATCAAGAACCTTACAATACGATACGCAGTAGGCACGACAAGTCTAAACAAGAATCTACTGAAATTACAAAAGTGTAAATCCTGTATAGTAGCGATTTACGATTGATAGAATTCTTACTTAAAAACCTAAATGTATAATGATAATGCTGTTAGTAATTAGTTGAATTATATACGTTTTCACTATGGCCGATTAATATCGATGCATGTGTGATTTCAATAGGCTACACGAGTGCGTAATCATATTATAACGAGTCATGTTATTGGTGTCAGTACCGACTACCGCGTCGGCGATGTACTTGTTACAGACAGTGTCGCTGGTACCTGCACAGTGCGCTGGCGGTCTACCTGCCGTCACCGAAAATAGCTCGGAATCTGATTTGTATACAGCGAGCGTACAGCTGTGTTCGTTTGACGTAAACGGACGATGTAACCGTGACCGATGACGATGTAACGTCGTACCACTTGGGTGGTCCAGTTTATCAGAAGGTTTCTCAAATTTCGATTATAAATAGGGGAGGATAAAACTGAAAACAGTTCACTAATTTTACCATTTGTTTATTCGAGTATTATATTGATATTTCCCTTTTGTTGCAATAAAGTCTGAAATATTGACGGAAATGTCAACATTCAAGCATTTTAACTTTCAATTTGTCGTAATTACAACCTTACGTTAATACAATAACCGGTGCATCAGCGAAGCGTTGGCAAGCTTAGCTAGTGGAATTGAATATCACATAAATCACTTAAATAAAATTGTCATCCTATGACATAGGATATAACGGTAATCGTCTCAAATGTGCGGAGCCAGCCCCCATTGTTTTGCAATGCAGTGGATTGCTGCATTCATCCATCTAAATTAATTTACACAACCGCAGAGCCCACTGATGGCCTAACTTAATTGTTCTATGCAGATTAAAAATAGAGACACGTCGAGATGTGCAATATGTAGCTTCTCGACCACATCTTTTAGATCGATTACAGACCACTCAGAAACTTTTCCGTCGATTTTACATCCATTAACTTGTTCCTATCCAATGACTTTTAAAGTATTAATCAACTAGCAAAAACGTAATTTTCTAAGGAACACACGTTACTTACTTAATCTTGCCGACTCGCGAGCTGGTGAAAGTTTAATAAAGTTTAATCGAGTTAGTTAACAGCTCGACCTGGATGTCAAGTATAAACGAGCGGTAATGAAGGGGGGGGGGGGGGTTGTTCCCGCTTTGTAATAGTATGGTTACCGAGTACAGCGATTAAAAATTCATTGAAGGTTTTCTTTAAAGGTCACATTACCGATACAGAAGCAACTGTTGGTAGTGAATCGATAAATGCCCCGTCGAATATCTTATGGGTAGCACTCTGTTTAATCCTGATAACCTAAGATTCAGTTTATTGTTTATTCAATTTATTTATTGTTAATTTCTTAACCCCTGATGAAAAAATAGGCGAGTTATAAGTATGATGTATCTGTGTATCTGTACACTGTATCTGTATGTCTGTCTGTGGCATCGTAGCTCCCAAACGGATGCAACGATTTTGATTTAGATGCTTTGTATGAAAAGTAACTTAATCGAGAGTGTTCTTAGCAAGGTATGTTTAGTGTACATCAAACTTTTGGAAGTTTTTTATATTTTAATTTAAGATTATTTGAATAATGGTAGTTGCACTTGTAACTTATGTTGAAGCTGTGACGCTACTAACAAAGTTGACTCCACTTGAACATTACGTTTCGTGTAATTAGTTGACAATTAGCGATAAAATACATGCTTACTAGGGTAGGTTGTAATAATGATGACATAAACGATGACAATTATAACAGTATCCGACGAAAAGATATGATTGTAGATTTTATTAGGCATTGGTTAATAATGAACTGCCCTGAGCCTGTATTAAACTTTACATTCATAACTAAAACAACGAGGGGGTTTGTCAAGCGTTGATTTATTAAAGATCGCTGAACGATGAATGTGCCTGCTGATTATATTGGCCACATACATTACGTCTCTATTTCCTGTCGCTGACTACAGTTTCTGTAGGCAAAGAGTAAGTGTGGAGGAAGCGTCCGGCTGGAAATCCAAAGATAGAATAAATGAATAATAGATTACGTCTCAGTTTCTCTCTGAGGAGTCTCTGAGCGTCGTCTGAGCTTACGAATATTTGATATCATTCAGAATAACTATAAATTATTTATATGGAATTCCCTGACGCATCAAAGCATTCCCATTGAGCTATACACGATACACTACACTCGTCACGACGTACTGTTGTAAGCCCGGCGTCTGTTTTATTGTTGGTTTTGGAATTGTTTTTCTTTCGGGCACAAAGTAATCGCTTTGCAGTCCTCCTTTACCCATCGCCACACCGGCCACCGCCGCGTCGAGCCGCGCGACACGCATTTTTTAAGACCTACTTTTTGCAGGACGCTGCGGCACAATGAAATTCCTAACGTATTCGTGTCCCACGCGGATTATTGTGGTATGTATCTTTACCAACGAACATTACTAATTTTATTGTCTTATTGTAAAGTGTAAAAAATATTTACATACCTATTTCGATAAAATTATCGATATTTACATAGCTACCATACTTATGAAAGACTTTAACTGTAACATGCAACAACATTGAAAAATGTATTTGTCCTTTATTCTGCGGAACTAATGAGCAAGCAAGCTCTGCGTGCGAGCGATGTCGGTACTCAGCCTGGTACTCACCAGTGCACCAGTGCTTACTGCTTCCTCATTACTATTAACAAACTGATAACACTGATAGTGCCGTATATTATGTCTGCAAGAAAAGCAAAGTTGTTTAGCGACAGATTTAGCTGGGTGTTGTTCTTGGAAATTAACCAACATTCGGAATGTCAACATCTTCAAAGCGACTTACACAACGCTCCAGACTGATGTGGGTGAAACGAAACGTTTTGTTTGTGTTCCTACATTCGGACGCAATAGCCTAAACAAAAGTAGCAAGTTCCTACGGATTGTATAATAAAAGGGCGGCGGATGTGCAAAAATTCAATGCGGTGATACACAGCCACTCAGTGGTTTCAGCAATCTTACCTAGAGTTAACGAGAGACGTACGTTCGGTTATAACTTATTATGTTCTGCATTACCCCATCCTGGCTGCCGGCGTTATGCAAATAGGTAATGATGACAGAGCGTATAACTTCTGGAGCGTAAACCGCGGAGATATGAAATAATATCTTCTGTTTTATTAGCACGCGGTACGTCCGCGCGGGGAACAACTCCCTCATTTGACTCTCTGTCGTTCACACCTCGAGGCGCTGCTGCAGCTTCCTCGTGTCTAAAGTGACCTTGTGACCTGTTAGCCTGTTCAAACTTGAGATAATAAAAAATAATAAAAAAGGCGTAGTAATCCGCCAATGTCAGAATAACAAGGTTTTAATAAATGAAGAGTCCTTTATCCCGCCCCCAATCAGCGCAGCTTAGCGGCGCGGCGGCGGCTGACTCGCTGGTGCGGCCCTAATCCTGTTATCCTTCCATTACAGAGATCTATCTTAAGATTTTGTTTTTAACTGAGTTAAAAATATTGTTTAATTTAAAAAGTGGCCGCAGATGGTATTTAAATTTAAGTAACGTTATATAGATGACGAGATATTATTGTACAATAGATTTTTTATTAAATTAGGGCCTCCGTTGTGTTCGTTGTCGGCGCGACACAACCGTTAAAACCAAGTTTGACAAGTAACTGGCTATGACTCCAGTATTTTGAAGATTGATAGCTTCATTGCACAATGTTAATTCATAATGTATGTTCTGCTTATACAAATCCCGTTAGTCTCCCCGAGGACGGGCGACCGGACCTCAGTAATTATAATTAATCGTGGAACGTACACTTCATTATGATGTTTGGTTATTTAACAATTCAGACATTTTATGTTATATTGATTGATCAATTCATAAATATTTTTATATCTTAATAGTTTCATTTTTATGATCTTATGTTTATTATAATTATTGTAGGTATAAATTTAATGAATTTAAATGTAACAGTTTAAAAAATAGAACTATTATAGATTAAAATCTAGACACGCGGCAGCGTGTCAAGCCAAGTTCAAGCAAAGGAACTGGCTAGCCAGCGCCGAGTGTAATATTACACGAACCACTTGGTGCCACTTTTGACCCTTTTATAACTCAAAACCTCTTTAACTTAAACACATAAAACTACGTGTGTTTAATTATATCCATATGGACATGTAGAAGACCAAATTTCATGAAGCTAGCTCAAACGGTTACAAAGATATGAAGGTCAAAAAGTCGTAAATTTTAGTACTGACTGACTGACATATAGTACCTAAATCTAACCTACTTCCAGATAACCTAGAAGGATGAAATTTGGAATCCAGCTCGGTAATTGTGTGTAGGCGTAGGAAAAAATCAAAAAATTAAAAAAAGTCGAAAAATAAGTGGTGTCCCCATACAAAATTTGTAAGAGACCGAAGCAGAGCCATCTAGCGGCAGTGAAAAGAAAAGCTTCGGTCCCATACAAATCTTAGCCAACATTGTGAGCCCGTTATGTCACGTAAAACTCGCACTAAGGCCTCTATGCACGCGGAGCTCAATATGACATACTTCAGCGCATGGAATATTGAGGTAGAACGAGGGCCATCTCATAATTATGAAGGGAAAGTTGAAAACGTTTCCAGCTGTTTATAAAAAATAGAGGTTCCAATAATGACCATTTCTAAATGGCGCTAGTGTGTGACAAATAGATATATGAAAGAAAGAAAGAAATTATTTATTTTGCTACGCACTGCAACAAGTTATAAAATTTACACTAAATAAATCATTTACAAAATATTATAAGTTATAAAATCGACATAACCTGCTGCAGCACTGCTCAACAAAAAAGGTACGCACTCAGCATATGCCGCGGGCTCCCCCCGGGGGTTGCCCGCCTTGTCGTGGCGGGGGCTTAGTAACCGTGGACTGGTCACCCACGGTGAAGCTAAGAGGCAACCAGGTCCGGCCAGCTTGGGCCGCCGGTTGGCCCGAGAAGGGCGCTCCCAGCGGGCTGAACAAGTTCGCTGCGGACGCGTGTGGAGGTGGGACCGCAGAAGAAGAGAAGTGCCGGTATTACAGTGCGCCGTTCTCCCTATCTTCTGCGGCAGAGAGGGAGAGAGGCGCAGGGGGAGAGGCGTGTTGGTATTACGGTGCGCCACTCCCCCTACCCCTTGCGAGCTGGCGGGGCCGTTCCGCCGAAACGGCACTGATGGGGTCGCAGAAGAAGAGGCATGTCGGTATTACTATGCGCCGCTTGCCCTATCCTCTACGGCCGAGGTGTGGTCGATGGAAGACCCACAGACCTAATCTTCCACCGGGTACCAGTTATCTGGTATCCATGGTCTCCTAGTAGCAGACTCGGGGGGAGCCTGCTACAGTACTGGTGGAGGCCGAGGGGGGAGGCGCACCTTACCATCTGGTGCGCCCATCGTGGAGGGCTTTCGCGATGGAGCCGCTTGTGGGCGGCTGCCGCTGGCGGGGTCGCGGATGTGTGTTGGCCAGTTTTCATTACATCATAAAAGTCAGTCTGATAAAAACTGGCCAAGTCAAATCTAACCTACTTTAAGATCTCACATTTTTAAATAACAGCAATTGTTATAGGTATCCAATAAAGCAAAGAAATAGAGTTTAATACTTGTTCATAATGTTATTTTGTTCCTATAAGTACATATTATTTAGATTTTGCATAGAACTTGGCACTCATTAAGATCTCCATTCTTTTTGCGGCGAAGCCCACAGCCAAGCATAATTTTTGTATTGAACTTGGCTCTCCTTTTTTACATTTATGTTTTTGGTGGGATTTAACTTACTTATTATTATGAATATTAAAAAGTGAATTACTACAAAATCATATTGTTTTAATAGATACTTAATCACTCACTAACAATCATGCTTTTTATGCAAAATCTAATTTACATTGTACTCAAGTCAAGTGGAAAGTCAGTGACTGCAACAACATAATGTGGTTAGCACCAGGTGGAGCTCCAGGCCTCTCCAGGCCTCCTTAATCACCAACAGAGGCCTGTGGTGGGGCCTGCTGACATCAAATATTCCATTAAAGAGCATTGCGTTGCACCTACATGCCTCTTTTATTAGGAGCGCGATTGCTATTAAAGTGAATACTAACATAATGTTTTCTACAACATCGACACGTATAAATGAAGTTATCGTCTTGTAGGGAACAATGTCCTTGCACAAGACGTGAGCCAAAATTTAAGCAGTGACTTAAGTAACTTTCGCTTTTGGTTCTTGCTCGAGCTCGAGCTGAGCTAAAGTTTTGTAAACGCGAAGTCACTTAAGTGTGAATTTTAAAACTGTCACAGTCAAGTTTTGTTTATAATTATATTTTTTCGTAAATAAATAAATAAAACCACGATTAAACAAATGACTCGAAATGTCGCGTAATGTATATATCGGTGAGGCCAAGAATCTCCAGTGAAGGATCTCTTTATTCTACAGCGCTTGTGTGATGCAGAGGCTGGCATATAAGAAATGTCATGTCATATTCAGATTAGGGAATTGTCAATAATGTAGAACAGATTATTATTGATCAGATCACGTAGTGTTGGAGTACTTTGGAATATTGATGTGAACGTTAAGAGAACTGGAAATATATCATGGTGCAAAGTAAAACGAATATAATTTCATAACCAACATCATAGAATACCTCCTTCTACTATATATACATACCTGTATAAACAATGCGTTACGAATATTTACGCTATTTTAGAAAATAATCATTTATTCATTTTTAGCGCACCGGTAAATGGAATGTGTATGTATTTTCCTTTTTCACGAACCGACTTGGAAATATCGAAGTTTCCTTTTACAAGGAGCGCCGCCGCCGCCGCCGATATAAATTGAGTATATGCGATAAAAGTGAACAGAAACGTGCCAAGTTTCACTGACAAGAAAATAAAAGTCACGTGAAATAGAAATTTTTAACCTTTCAGCTAATGGAATGGACGAAAGATCGATGGAACGAGAGCGAGCGCTGGGCACCTTGCCCTGCTCCCTGAGCCCTGAGCCCTGAGCCCTGAGCCCTGAGCCCTGAGCCCTGAGCCCTGAGCCCTGAGCCCTGAGCCCACTATACATATACCTATAGTAGTATAGAGGATGAAATCTCTTACATGCATGATTTTATTATTTTACCGTTAATTTCTTTTATTGACAAATGAGGTAACACATCGTACTTACAGGATAATTATTTTTACGGTCTCCGAAAATACGCTACTTTTATAATAGCATACTGCGATTCACGTTTTCCTGTTTGCATGGATGCTGTAGCGCGTTCTGGCGACGCACCGCGTTGGGTCGCGGTATCAAAAACGCGTACAAAAGTAGTAGCTATATATGAAGCGTTTGGTTTGTCTCTTGGATATTGCCCATTGAAAATCTTTTTTTTTTCTCTTTGTTTAGGTTAACAAACAGTAACACAACAGATCTTAAGTAATACATGTAGTTCTAACTTAATACTTCATACAGTACTGCGAATCAGTCAAAAGCCTTGGACTTTTTATTGACAGCTCTATGGGATGGAATGTTCAGGTTACTGAAACTTGCCGTAAAGTCAACGCTTCTTTGCGCTCTCTTTACCGACTCAAAAATTTCCTGCCGGTTCAAACCAAGTTAATGTTGATCAACACACTTGTATTGCCCATAATTGATTACGGGGATGTATGTTACCCAGACCTGACCGAAGCACTTCTAAATAAACTAGAGCGTCTCCTTAACAACTGTATTCGTTTCATCTTCGGCCTTAGAAAATATGACCACGTTTCTCAGTTTCGCCGTCAACTTAAGTGGCTCACGATTCGTCAGAGACGTAGCTCTAGAATTCTTCTTTTACTGTATTCTATCTTAAATGATCCCAATTCTCCTCAATATCTAAAGGATAACTTCCAGTATCGCTTTGCCACGCACGATAAAATGCTTCGGTTGTGTACTAATCTTAGATTCAATGTCCCACCGCATAGAAGCGGGTTCTTCCATTATTCGTTCACGGTACAGGCAATGCTGCTTTGGAACTCCTTACCCGTGGAGATAAGGAAGGCTCCCAGCAGGTTTTCTTTTAAGAAACGTTTAAGAGAGCATTATTTGCAGACTGACTGAATTCTTTACTCTCCTATCGCAAAATGTTACTTATTGTGTTAATGTATAGGTATGTATATATATATATATATGTATATATATATAGGTATATTTATGTATGTATGTATGTTTATATATTTTAAATGGTATATATAATATAATAGTATAATATAATAGTATGTATAGTTTATAAGTGTATATATGTATATTGTACGTAAGTAGTATTCGTTTTTCTTTTTTTACCTTTTTCATCATTCTTTTTTTTTTTTTCCTTCTTAAGTAGTTTTAACACCTGCCATCAGTTCTTTCCACATCCACCCAGGGTTGACTGGTGGACAATGCCATTAGGCATTAAGTTTGCCCTTTGTTCATCCTTTTTTATAAGGTGACATAAATTTTAAATAAATAAATAATAAATAAAAAAAAAGGGTGCGTGTACTTTTGTACGCGCGTGAGAAGTTATACTTCTTTGACATGAAAAAAAAATCAAAAAACAATATTAAAAAAACATTGTTCAAAATACAATATTCAAAAACAGCAATACTAAAAATAAAAATGAAATAATATTTTGAAATAATTTAATTTACGAATCTCTATAGCCAAACTATATGTGTTAAGCGCCATCTGTGATAAATTTTGTAGTATATTCTAATATTACTTTGCTACGTATCGTAATAGTTCTCGTAATAGAACATAGATGGTGTTTTTACAATTGCAAAAACAAATCAATTGTAAATCTTTTTTTTTCTGTTTTTACAATTGTAAAAACACCATCTATGTTCTATTACGAGAACTATTACGATACCATGCTGTAAAACCAGTTTTTGTGGGGGGGAGGGAAAGAAAGATTTTATTCAGTTCAGTTGAAAAATAATTTATTTTCCGACAGGCATTAAACTTTAATACAGATTAAGGAGAGAAAAAGAATGTGCTCCTAGTCCCAAAGACAAGTATCGATTACTATTTACTACTACAGTCCGTTCACAGTTATTTTACCTTTGACAAGCTGTCATTACCTTCCCATTAGATTAGCATTACTTGCTGTCAAGTGACGAGTGTTGTAAAAGTTCCCGATTTATCGGGAGATCTACTGATTTTGGTTATCGTCTCCCGATATCCCGTTTTAGCGACCGTTTCTCCCGATTTTTTGCATTTTCTACCAATGTAATATAATATTGAAAATTAAAATAGAAAATAGTGTTATAAATACAAAAAACAAAAGAAACTGAGTCGCTCAATGAAAATACAGAAGAATTTTGGGCAAATGTAGGTACATATTATAGCATAAAACGTGGTCATGGCTCACGAAATCGTGTTCTAATATTTTTTCCAACTGAATCAATTATAGGTCTATTACACACAAAAAAATTAAAAAATACAAAAAACCCGACTGCGTATAAAACATGTGCGACATATTCAGGATAAGTTTTGTAAAATGGATGGAAGCTTAGACGCGGAAATTGATAAATTTATTATAGAATTGAAAGACGAGTGTGATACGGAATCTGAGAGCAGTTTTGATGATTCATGTTCGTCCGATAGTGATTATTTATCATTAGGCGTGCGTTTGGATCATTCGTATGCCAACCCAATTTAAAGCAATTCAATTTGTTGTAATTTTAATATAACTACCGAGAATGTGAACTGATTAGTTAGGAGACTGTAAAATAATACATTATTTTATTTGAACGTGTATCATTTTTACTATCGTTACTTTTGGATCAACCTAGTAAATAATATTTATATACATCAGAAGAAACATGTAATATTTCATGTTAGGGAATCGTACAAACTAAACATTACAACACACAGCTAAGGTTAACCAATTTTACTTAATAAATTAATAATGTAGTTTTTATAAGGAAGAATATAAACGCGTATAAACAAAATTTTGATATTAATAATCGCCAAACAAAAAGAATGTATCAATTAATTACGCCTTCGTTCCGCCAAAGTAAAGTGCAACGATCTTTCATAGGGCTTGGTGTACATTTCTATAATAAAATCCCAAAATTACCTAATACGTGACTTGCCAATAGAATCTACGAGTTTAATGGTTAAAACTAAGTTGGCGGGTGTCTATTATACTATCTACTACTTAAATGGTTTTTACCCAAAACGAATGTCATAAAAAGGTTGTATAATAAAAGCTATTGCATATTTCAAGAGATTTTATTAGTTATCATTTATATTAATAGTTCGTCTAGTTGTGCAGGAGGCGCTATATTTCGTTGGTACCGTGCCCAATCAAGATACCATAACATACTCATTGTAAGTATGGCCACAGCAAACTACTGATCTTCTAAAGATGTATAGGGTACGTTATCCAGTGTTCAGGACTTATTCTGAACCTTTGTCAGTCACAAAACAGGCGATTAAGTAGTCCATATTCATATTATAGTATTGGTTTGCCAGAAATTGTAGCGAAACTGCGAAAACACATTCACCAAAACACAAGTACGAAATCGAATACAACAGTAAATTAAAATAACTGTGTGCGTGTCGATGAGTTTCAATAGTAAATAGGACTCCAAATAGGTACGCTGAAAATATTTAATAGAAAAATACAAAAAACCACGCGTAGAAACATGAAAGATCGATGACAAATATGACAGCACAGAGTACTTAATCACTATGACAGTACAGTGGTGTTATTTATAAATACTATGGTTACCAAAATGACATTATTAGGGATTACATCATCTTTGTTGTCAATCGATTAATCGATGTCAAAATATTCGAAATGTAATTTAATAAAATTAGCGTAACGATTGAATGGTAATTCTAAATATATTACATAGTTTTAATATGTATGGAATACGAAAACACGTAAAAAATAAATTAATATTATAATTATAATTAACAAATAATACATAAAATATATTATTATATTCCATCAATCGATTATTATGAATCAATTCAATCGATTATAAAATCGTTTGTAATGAGGTAAATACTGTGAAAACTTTTTTGCATACAGAAAAAATACAGAATTGAGCTAACTTCACGATGCAGAATTTAGGTGTCGGTCGGTGTGCGCGCGCATCGTAGAAATTCACTCTCATCATTTTTCACCATCGCGCCAAAAGAAGTATAACTTCAATAAATACTACGTTGTGAAGCAATGCAATCTTTTAACATTTCAGGGTTGATTCTAGAAGGAGGGTGGAAAGCATCGCAACCCATGCTGTATCTAAAAATGTCACGACGCTGGTATTTAAACTCAATGCGTTACCTAGTACGTTACGGGACGCACTCGAATGGAATTCTTATGATGTTTTCCGCCGCAGAAACTAGTGTTAGGGTACGATTCCACCAAAATAGTGTGCAGCACATTTGTTTACAAACATTTTGTGCAAAACTCCAGCATTGCACTTTAAGCTAGTATCGCGTTTAGCTGCTGTCTCCACCGGCAAGGCTGTGCGTAACTTTTGTAAACGCACAGTGTGGCACACTTGTGCACAAACATGTTCACTGAGAAGAGTTTTCTGTCTTCAGATGTTAAATATGGACGGGCAGGAAAACGTAGTGCTTTGTGCTGCAGCTTGTGTTTTATTATTTAGTTTGCTTAAAAAGAAACGAAGAATAAAAGCAAGACTGAGTTCGTGAACAACAAGCGTGTACGCGTCGACGCGAGTCCACTGCGTACATGTGTGCGCGCACAAAAGTATACAGATGTGCGTGACAATTTTAAATGTTCGCGCACAATTTGTTACTGTATGCCCGAGTGACTCGACCAGCGTGAACATTTGTGTCGTACACTGTGCATTACAGTGCCGCACACTGGTGGAATCATGCCTTTAAACTCACAAAAGACAAAAACAGAAACTGCGATCCGAACTGCACTCGCAGCAGCACATCCCACTACACTATTTTATAGAAAACTTCCGCTCCGCGGTCGCTGTCTAAAATGACCTATTATAATAATTTTTACTTTCTTTTTTGTCTTTTTTATTATTATTTCGGTACAGAATATTCAAAGGCTTTTATGTAGCTTACCCTATTTGTGGATCAAATCTTGCAAAATAATATTTTCACAAGCTTAATTAGCCATACTTTCTCTTATCATAAGGAGTTGAAATTTTACATAATATTGCTTTATAGATTAGTAGGTCTATGATAATGCGTTTTTGCGATAAGCATGCCCTAATACATCACTTAGGTTGGGCTCCAGTCGAGGAAACTTTGTAACGGCTATAAATGCATAGTCACTATTTTTATTGAGTCGGAGTAAATTGTCATTATAAAAGCGTGTATTTTAGTTTTTAAAGCAACTATTTAGTTGTAAAGTACGAGTATAGCGTTCCACACCTCACATTAAACTTTAATAATCGTTACAAGTCGGCGCAGTCTAAAATATTTCATTTCATTTCAATAAGTTTGTACTAATATATAAAATTATGAAAAAGGAGAATTTTCAATATAGCAGACAGATTGGTGGAACGCGGAACCAAAGTAAAACTAAATAACGTTGAATTGATAATACTGGGTGTTATCAGGCAATAAACGAATAGTATCCTTGTGCCTGTCGAATTGTGTGTTTTATTTAGTATCCTGGCAGTCCTGACATAATATAACTACGGTCACAGAGAGATGTCTATGCTCATACAATGATATTATAATGTTGTGTTTATAGTACTGAAGTGCTCTTGAACTATGATGATCTGATAATACGAATCCATACCTTCACAGATCCTGTACGATACATACATACAATATATTTAACGAGGAAGTTGGGTAGAACTCCCTTCCAGCCTCTGCTCTGCCTACAATATTATACGGAGTGCTTCAAATTAAACATAAACATGATTTTGTAACCGAGCGCGCCTCTGCAGCTCCATCGCGGCATCGTTCAGCTTCATAATGTGGCAGATATATCCCCAGTCGGACCGGCCATTGTGTTGTGTGGTACTCACTCAGTTGGCACGTGACCGCTTCAGTGCTCAGCCGATACCTACTTCACAAGGTTACGCTACATTTTTAAATGTTCCTTTATTGGTCATTTTATTTTGAATATTTTTCAGTTAACCAGAGAGCGTTAAACATTGTGTTATTTTGTTATGATGCAGCTGGAACAATACTTGCAAACTTTCAATCTATCTTATTACCTCATTAATTCCAATCGCTTTGTGACTTTTCATGAAGGAAGCAATTATCCAAAACCACTAGTTCGGGTGCGGGGCGATGCACGGGGCGTTTTATTTGTCAACTTGTAGGATGTTATCGTATCCCGCTGTCCGCATGCAGCGACACTCGGGACACACGGGACACACGGGACACACCGACACATAATACGGCGCGGTGCCGTCATGCCGGGGCCGGGGCCGGGGCCGGCGGGGCCACAATATAATAGCTCGCTAATGGACTAATGGCGCGCACTGTGCACCGAACAAAAGCTTTACACTCGGCCGATACTTTACGATACCCACTCCCACTTGTTCACTGATACCACGCCTGCTCTACTTAACTCGTATATTACCAGCCTAGCACTATGACTTTCTGCTCCGCCTGTGTTCTCAACCCTCGTGCTACTCAATTTACCAGTATTCAAAGTTGCTTGTGTCGTTTTGAATCTTGAACGGTGAACTTGATCTTGACGTATCCGCCCTTCTTGATAAAAGAGCAAAAGAAAAACTTCATCTCAGAACTATAGATTTTTCATTAAGATTGTACCCATCGAATGTATCTCAAGTAAGTAGTTAGTTGAATTAATGATTTTATTTATGACGTGCATTGCGTGGAAGCCACCTAGCTTTACGGGAGCCTTTTTTAAATGCATTACCGCGGCGCTGCCGGGAACGGAATACGATATGAATTCAATACAACTCGATTACCGGAACGGAACGGTCCTGATTCCGTTTTAGTGTGGGCAGGCGGGGGGCGGGGGGCGGGGGGCGCGGGGGTGGCAGATACCAGAAAATTGCTAAACTCGTAACTGATCATGAAAATTAAAATATTAAATTTTTTGTGATGTGTATACGTATGTGTTTGGGATATTGTTTGTTAATGCAATCTTCGAATGAATGGATAAAAACTTACATTTTAGTCGTATGTGCATGCTAAATATGATTAACAAATTAATAATGTAAGAAGTTAGGGTTAGGTAAGGTAAAGTAACATTTCTGAACTTAGTAACTTGTAAATTCAAGCTAAAAGCGTGATACGAGTATCGCGTAAATATCAAAATTTTCAGTAAATTCTAATGTTCAAAATTCCTGTGAATAATTTCGACTAGATCAATTTACGTAAGTATGTACCTACGTGTACGTATAGCGTGGCGGCCGGGGCGCGGCGGGTGATGTCGGGATCGGAGTCAGGCTCGGTTTCCTTATATTCTTATCGCTCCAGTAAATGTATACAACTTGAAAAGATATTTGTGTATTAAACGTTGAAAAATTCACGATCATCAGTCCGTTATCACAGCAACTTCGCTACGTTATAATATTATTATCACTATTTGCAAAATTATTATAAATCTAAACATTAACTAAGTATTATAATATCTTTCCGTCATAAGATTGCATGCACTCTGATATGATAATTATAACAGTGAAGTTAAGTCGATTGTTGAACTCGTTTCCTCTCTGTTTGTGTCTGTAACATCACTTCTCTTTGAGTGTCTGGAATTTCTGCCAATTTCAAAGAACATTGGATGCGGGTCGCCCGTCAGCACTGCCATTCGGAAGCTCGAATAGTTCCGACTTTATTATTATTATTATTACTTTATCACTCTCGCACTACTTCTTAAGTTAGGGAACAAACATTGCACATTTAGATTCCCATCTTAAATTCGCAATAATAAATCTAGAATTTTATTGTCGATGGCGATGATTTTTCAATAGATTGCGTTTCAAACCAATTTTATTAAGAGATTGTGTTTGTGGAAAATTGTGATCCATGATCGTATGTATCGTTTGGGGATTATCCCCAAAAGTTATTGCATAACAATAAAATACGGCGTGATTAATTTTCGGGCATGAGGGCAAAATTTAATTATAATTTGAAACATCTATCTAACTTCCCAAAGTGTTTACCGTTTTTGGGGTTCTGTACATCTGATGAAAAAACAGAACCCTCATAGAGCAGGCACAGTGTACGGGTCGGGTATAGGACTATAATTATACTAACCTTTGCCCGCGGCTTCGTCCCGTGGTAGAGTGGTTTCGAAACGAATTTTTTAATTAATTAATTTAGTTTTATAGAACCACATAAAAACAAAGTGCACCTATGATTAGAATGATGGATTAGAATACATTATATTAGATGATAGATGATACCCGTGGCTTCGCGCGCTCGGATATCAATTTTTTTACAAATACCGCCGGAACCTAAACTTTTCCGGGACAAAAAGTAGCCTATGTATTAATCCAGCGTATCTCCATTCTGAATTTCAGCCAAATCGTTTAAATATTATAGTTGTAGCTTGATTGAGGAACAAACATCCAAATATCTTCACAAATTCACAAACTTTCACATTTATAATATTAATGGGATTCATAGACATACTACCCTTCCCCAACGATTATTAGTCCTTCGAACTACGTGACCAGTCCATTGCCACTTATAATAATAATAATAATAAAGCCTTTTTATTTCTCATTTACATAACATAATTTTAAATTCATATTTACATACTTATAACAGGACAAGTAAAACAAGTTAACGTTATTATAAATTAAAAACATAAATACAATTATAGTCATCAATTTTCATCCAAACAAAATTAAAAAATATTAAATTATAGAATTAAAATTATAAAGTTAAGTCATTTCATGCAAATTAAAATATAATTAAGGAATTTATTTAAAAAAACAAAATTAAATTTAAAAATAGATAAAAA
The DNA here is from genome assembly GCA_963932265.1 of Thymelicus lineola. Classification (NCBI taxonomy): domain Eukaryota; kingdom Metazoa; phylum Arthropoda; class Insecta; order Lepidoptera; family Hesperiidae; genus Thymelicus; species Thymelicus lineola. Next base: position 17,553,055 of record OZ010692.1, on the reverse strand, counting down.
TAATGTTTTCTAAATGTCATTATTTGGAATTTTTATTAGATTAAATGAGAACCCCTCTGTAGGGTAAAGGCCTCCTCCAAGTTTAACCATTTTTGTCTATCTCTTGCTTCAATACACCACTTGTCTCCCGCTATTTCTCTAATGTCGTCAATCCATTTTCTAGATGGTCGACCACGCTTCCTTTTTCCCGTAGGCCCCGTCCATGTCATTACTCGTTTGGTCCATCGAGAGTCTTCCATTCTGGCCAAATGTCCTGCCCATTTCCACTTTAATGTCATAGAATGGTGTAAGAAATCAATTAGTTTAGTTTTTTTTCTTATTGTAATATTTCGTATTTTATTCATTTTGCGTATTTTTAAGATGGATCTTTCCATTGCGGCTTGGCATATTCTAATTTTTTCTTTCACCTGTTTTGTGTATGTCCAAGTTTGTGAGCCATACGTTAGACAAGGAAGGATAGCTGTATCGATCACTTTCTTTTTCATAGACAGAGGCATTTTTCCTTTTAATATTTCTCTGTGGGCCCAGAATTTTTGCCATGATATATTTATCCTTCTGTTGATTTCCTCTATGTTGCTGTTTGGATTGAACGATATCTGCTTGCCGAGGTATATATAAGACTCTACATAGTCGAGGTTTATATTCTTGATCATAATAGGCAGTTTTTCAGAATTTGTCATCAGTTTTGTTTTTTGCAGGTTCATTTCCAAGCTTACACGTGCACTCTCTACTTGTAGGGATTGTACCATTTTCTGAAGTTGCCAACTTGATTCTGAGAAGAGTATTATATCGTCAGCGAAGCGCAAGTGACTCAGGTGGTTGTTTTTAATCCTAATACCATAATCTTTCCAGTCAAGTTTCCTGAATATCATTTCCAATACTGCGATAAATAGCTTTGGAGACAATGGGTCGCCTTGCTTTACTCCTCGTTTTATTTTTATTTCTGGCCCTGTTGTCTCTAGCCTGACTCTACTTGTGCTCTTCTCGTAGATGTTTTGTATTATTTTGATGTAAGTCTTCTCTATTTTGTTTTCTTTGAGTGCTTCCCAGATTGAGTTATGCGAAATAGAGTCGAACGCTTTTTGGTAGTCTATAAATGCTAAATATAGAGGTCTTTGAAATTCTTTGTATTTTTCTAATATTGACTCTAGAACTTGTATGTGATCGATAGTTGAATAACCTCTTCTAAAGCCTGCCTGTTCTACTGGCTGGTTTTCGTCTATTTTTGTTGCTATTCTGCTCAATATGCAGGATGAAAATAGTTTATATAAGCTCGGTAGTAGACTAATAGGACGATAATTGCCTATATTCTTTGGATCTCCTTTTTTATATAATAAAATAATGTTTGATTTAGTCCATTGTTCGGGGACTCTCTGCTCTTTGTTTATAAGGTTAAATAGTTGTGTTATTATAGGTGTCAGTATAGTTCTCGCTAGTTTTATTGCCTCGTTTGTAATACCGTCTGGCCCTGGGCTTTTTTCTTGTTTTAACTTTTTTATTTCCCTATCAATTTCTCTTTCATTCCAAGGAATAGTTGGTTCTTCTTCATATGTATTAGTTATAGAGTCGGTGATGTAATTATTTTGGTCATAAAGATTTTTGTAGAAATTTGTTGCTATATTTAGAATGTTATCTCTGTTAACTGTATTAGTAGAGTTCTCTGTTAAGCTAGGTATCCAAGTTTTGTGCGTGCAGAGTTCTTTATATGCGCGTTTGCAGCTCCCCGTATTACTTAGATTTTTCTCTATAATTTTTGATCTGTACTTGTTATAATCATTTCTAATACTTCTATTTGTATTTTTGTAGATGGAACTGAGTTTCTGTCTATCTTCCTGGCTTTTAGGCTTAAGACTTTGTAAATGGTGCCGTTGTTTAATTAGATTTAATGTTTCTTCTGAAAAAATGTTGCTGATTTTGCTTTCCTCTGTTTTCTTATCTGTTTTCATACTGTCGAGTAAACAATTTTCGAACTCATTATATAGAGTTTGGACTGAGTTAATATTTTTGAATTGTAATGCTTCAATATTTTCCTTTAATTTTTTTAGGTAATTATTTGCTTCGTTTTGATTTACTAATTTGTATGTAGAGCATTTGTAATTTACTCGACTCTTTTTGATTTTTGATAGTGATAATTTTGATCTAACCAATCTGTGATCAGAAGGGAACATAATGTTGTTAAGAACATGTACATCATGAAATCGGTTTGGAAAGTTTGTAAGAATGTAATCTATTTCATTTTTCGTTGTCTGATCGGGAGACTTCCATGTCCATTTGCGACTAGCCTTTTTCTTGAAAAAAGTGTTCATAATGGAGAGGTTATTTTCGTGAGCATAGTTTATTAATTTCTGTCCCCTTGTACTCCTTGTTCCGTATCCGAACTTTCCAAGAAGTTTGCTTTCGGTAGAGTTCGTTTTCCCTATTTTCGCATTAAAATCGCCCATAACTATGATATTAGGGCAAGCAATTTCATGCGCTTTATGTAAAGTATCATAGAATGTGTCTATTTCAGAATCTTCCGAATCTTCAGTGGGTGCGTATACTTGAATGATTGATATTGTTAAATTATTTATCTGTATATCTAAAATTGCTACTCGGTCTGACAACCCTTTAAAGCTTTTAATGCATGGTTTCAGAGATTTCTTTATAATAAAGCCGACTCCATATCTTCCTTTTGTTTGCCCATTATAGCATAATATGAATTCATTGTATTCATCGATGCCATAGTCCAATCTTCTTACTTCTGACAGTCCAATAATATCATATTTGATGTCTTTCAAAGCGTTTGTTAGTTCTAGTAGTTTCGTATTACTTGCAAGCGTTCTCACATTGTATGTACCAATATAAAAAATATCTTTGTTTTCCTGATTTAATATGATTTTTTCATGTTTACTTGGAGGGTTATAGTCAAGAGAAAAACTGGTTTCGTCTTTCTCCCCCGCGGTGACTAGCCGTGTTGGGTATTTTTGAGGAGATGGAGGGGTTACATCTAATCGTTTTTTTGCGTCGATAATGCCGCAGTGGCGCCTGGTTCAGAAGTATTTTTTGATGACGCAATATTCATGTAAGAGGTGATACTTTGGGTCTTATTTTTCTTTTGCATTTGTTTTACACTTCCAATGTCAATCGTTTTTGCAGTGGTATGAGGTATGCGTTCAGGTGATTCCGATAGATTCCGTTTTTGGTTGCGTATATCCCCCTTTGAATATTTGTTTTTTGTGCTGTCGTTTAATATTACTATTTTGTCGTAACGTAATACAGCATTTTTTCCCAATTTACGCTCTTTCTCTACTTCTGTTTGCAGTTCTTTACGCTTCAGTAGAATATTTCGAGGAAAATCTTCTTTCACACTTATGGACGAGCTCTTCAATGTTCCTTTTTTCTTTAATATTTCAATCTTACGGCCCAAGGTAGTAAGCGTCACGGCAATAGGTCTAATTTTGCTTCCTCTCTTTCCTAATCTTCTAGCTGTTTCTATTTCTGACAGTTGCATATTAATGTTCATTTTGTTATCAATGGTGTGTATTATAATTTTTTGTAATTCTTCATATCCATGCTCGACCTCTTCTACCCCAAACAGTATGATGTTTTTCTTTCTAGCTTGTTTCTCTAAATTGTCAATAGTTTTCTGTTGTTGCTCTATTTTTATTTCCATGTTATATGTTCTATTTTCTATCAGAGTAAATTTTTCGTTTATGTTGTTATTAGCTTGAGTGATATTATTTTGCATGGTTCTTATTTCTTGCTTCTGAATGGTTAAGTCGTCTTGAATACGTTTTAACATTTCCATCATTTCATCCATGTTTGGTACTTATAACGCCCTCTATGGACTAGTAGTACAAGTGTTACAAGTCACGTAACGCAATGGCAGTCAATGCGCAAGCGCGTCTTATTGTAGCTCTGTGTTAATAGATGGCGCTGTAGTGTAAATTGTTTACAGACAGACTATGACTTTTGCATTTTTATTTGAAGTTTTTTAATTAATTTATGATATTCTTCAGTTGACTGACCTTCACGATTCTTTATCTTGTTTTCTTAATTGCCAGATCGTATAAGACAGGCTTAGTTCCGTTAAAAACTAAAATTTCTTCGTTTTTTCGAGATTTTGTGGTGGATTTTGTCGAAAATCACTATTATTTCTTCAATCTTAATTTCAGTCCAAATTTGATGAACGTGGTGAACAAAACAATTTCCTTCAGATTTATTTTTTTTTGACCTTGCGATATTACTGTCTGCTGTTGGCGAGTTTATTTTCTATAATTTATCTTCTTATGAAATGAAGCTACACATCAATAGGTGGCGTTGGATGGCGTATTTTTAACTTGACACCTAATGTCTGGTTAATTTGTTCTATAGGCTTCTATTCAATTCCTGCCGCTTGACACTAGATGGCGCTTGTACCATATCTCGGTGCCGATGTAATTTCGATTTGTTCTTTATTAATATTTAAATTTTTTCCACTAATATAACTTGATAAAGTTTATGCCGATTAAAGTCCTTTTGTACCTTTCCTTAACTTTTATGCACTTTCACTTTCAGTATCACTTTAGTTCGAAATGTCACTCATTGTTCGTTAACTTTTTTAAAACAAGTTTATTGCACTTTTTCTGCACTATTTAAGGTAAACTTCACAATGTCTGGTAATTTTGAGTGTATCAATAACGTTTTATCTCGTAGTCTCACTTGAATTCTTATTTATTATATTTTTAAAAGCACGAAATACGGGACAACAATACTGACAGCAGGACTGCCCTACCCTCCAATTGCCACTTAAGCCGGCTTATTCGATATTCGATAGATTCGATGTCGGTTAACCTTGTTCTTCTATGGATCTCCTCATTTCTGATGCGATCACGTAGAGGAATACCGAGCATAGCCCTCTCCATAGCCCGCTGTGTGACTTTGAGCTTGTGGATTAGTCCATTAGTAAAGTACCACTTCTCGGAGCCCTATGTGACCTGGCTCACGCAACTTTATTTATTTATCCGTATCGTGTGATAAGAACTTATGTTTTTAGAGCGGATTCAATCAAGTATTCTTACATTCACACCGCGGTAGGCAACCTTAAGCGATGGATGGATACTTCGTTAAAAATCTGTCCCCTAACATTTAATTATCTATCAGAATGATTGTCGGTTTTTTGTGCCAATAACTTTTCATTGAATAGCACTGGAGCTTCATATCCGTAAAAATCCACCACTCAAAGTAGATGTCGAGAGAGATATAATATTCATCGAGATTAAAAGCCACGCGCCAAATAATTACACTCTATAATTTGATCCATGCCATGTGTCAAAGCCACATGTACAGTCGGCCGCTAAAGTAGCTTAACAGAATCAAAAGTGCAAAACATCTGAACACTCAACGAACCATAAGTCTTTGTCGTGACACGGACGCAAATTAAACTTAACTTACAGACGTTCATAATAAGCATAACACATCTGTTTCATAAGTTGCTAAACGTTTTCATTCCAAAAGTCGCTGAACATCATCAATGTCAAAAGTAGATTAACAAACTATATTCAATGTTCTAACTGTGCTAACGGACAAATTATTTGTATGGGCTATTCCAGGAAGATGATTAAAACTGTTATTTAGGACAGTTCTTATCAATGTCTGATCTTCTTGACGTGATGTCTTTCTAGGGCGGCCTGATTTTTTTTGTTCATTTACATTTCCAGATTCTTCCCAACGTTGAAGCCATAGGTAAACAGTGTTTCTCTAAAAATAATAAAACTATCTTAAAAGATATTCAATAATATAAAGTAAATAAACTAGTAATGATGCTAATAAAATTATTAACCGACTTCAAAAAAAGGAGGAGGTTCTCAATTCGACTGTATTTTTTTTATGTTTGTTACCTCGGAACTTTGGACTGGGTGAACCGATTTGGATGATTTTTTTTTTAGTCGAAAGCTGGTGCTTGTCGTGTGGCCCTCACATAAATTTGAGCGAGATCTGACAATGACATCCATGTCAAAAGCATATAAGTCTTAAATTTGCATTAAGTATGTGCGTGGTAAATGGACGAATAACTCAATATCACGACAACCGATTTTGATGATTCTTTTTTATTGGATGTACTTCATTTGAAGTCGGTTATTTTTTTGTTAAAATGTTAGTTTATAGTTGGTAATAAGACTCATAGAATAACTAAACTCGATATAGTTACATACAAATTACGAGTAACAGTGTTTAAAAAGTAATATTCATAAACCGAGGGTAAAACGTAAAAACAACTACCTATGTTTTTTTTACGCAGTAACATTGAATATAGTTTGTTAATCTACTTTTGACATTGATGATGTTCAGCGACTTTTGGAATGAAAGCATTTAGCAACTTATGAAACAGTTGTGTTATGCTTATTATGAACGTTTGTAAGTTAAGCTTAATTTGCGTCCGTGTCACGACAAAGACTTATGGTTCGTTGAGTGTTCAGTTGTTTTGCACTTTTGATTCTGTTAAGCTACTTTAGCGGCCGACTGTACGAGTATATCGTAGGGAGGTATAGTCAGCTCGGTTAACAGAGCTCAAAGTAATGTTGTAATGACAATTTCTAATCGTTTGTGGATATTTATTCGTCATGTAGGCCAGGTAGATAATAGTTGTTCCTGGACATCCTTAACATCTATCTAGAGAGGTTACCTTGGTTGTCCGCAACAATACAGTAGAGAATACAGTAGAATACCGGTGAACAGAATTGAGCTGATTGTATCCAATTAAACAGTTCTATAGCTCATCAATCCCTCCAAACAAGGAGGGTAAAAAATATAGTAAGTTTATTCATATTTTATTTTATTTGAGCAGCCAATGGAAACTACACTCGCTAAATACACAACACAATACGCTACAAAATACACGCCTTCCCAATTACAAACAACCACGGCTTGTAGAAAAAAAAAGCTTATTGTTAAGCAGATTTGCTATTATTAACTGTAGATGATTTGGATTTTGGAAAAAAAGGTAGAAAGTATTATTATATACAGTGTGTCCAGTGACCAACGAGTGATAATAATAATATCGTTTATTTTGCAAGAACATAGTGTCATACGGGTGGTTTACATTTTAGAGATTATTTATGCTCTGCCTCCATAGGCCTGAAAAAAGTAATTAACTATTCTATTTAGGTACATAATTTTTAAACAATTAACAATATATTACTATTAAATTAATTATAAATAATTTAAGGGCATGAATTATACCTAATTCTATCGATAAAAATACCCATGTTGAGGTTTACCTGTCTTTTTTTTCAATGTAGCACGTAGCAGCTACGTCGTAGCGGGGCGCAAGAAGTCTAGAAACTCGCATAAGGCTCATAATATTCAAACGGCAATAAGTCACCAGTCTTACAACTTAGAGCAATTATTTTGATGTCGTTTTGTACATAATATCCTTGTTAATCAATACGTACTAAAAAAGGTGTGTTAACGTGTAACTTGAAACTTCATCCAATCTTTTTTCTAATGAATTATTACTTTTCAATTAATAGATTTTTCACATCTATGGGACCTTTAAGTCCAGAGAAGTCGAAGTCTTTCGGCAGAGTCGTCTAACATAGTAAAAAATGGCGGCCATTCCAAAAAGAAGAGGGCTAGACCCCATATATGGGTATTTTTGTCGACAAAATTAGGTATATTTCATGCCCTTAACTTACCGCTAGTTGGTCACTGGTCTCACTGTATAAATTACTCTAGGTACTGTAGGTTCTTATAATATTATTATGAACTCAGAAAGTATCCTAGGGCTGACTGATTTTGACACGGTGGGTTGTTGGTATATTTTAACCGCAGCTAACTTTAACTTTAGCTATTACCGACCGAATGTTAAAATGTGCGAGCCAATAGGGCTGCCATTACAATTATGACTCCCTTCCCTTGGCATTGCCTTGTTCCAAAATTAGCAATGCTAGTTATACTTGTATAGCTTTATTAGTCACATCAGTGTGATCTAACCTGTTGGTTCAGGTGATCCTTCTGTTAGTGCCACACACCAAGTGCTCTAACAGAAGGCGCTGCCGATGTCCCAGATCACATTACCATCATACTACCACACTACCACAAATTGAGCTGATGCTAATCGACCGCTCGCGCTGGCCGCTCCCAAATGGAATATTTGACGTGTTCGGATTGACGCATTTCAATTAATTTTATATGTATTTTACGCGCGTCCTCGCAACGCGGCCGCGCGGCCGCCCGACGTCCAACTTTTAAGCGTACTTTATTAATGTTAGTGAGATAAATAGGTGAAAACCTTAACAGGCAGCAGTGTCATGGCTGATAGTAAATGTGATCCCCTAAACCCTGCTGCTGTTGCTCTAGTGGCTGGCGGGAAGCTTATGTTGATGTTATTTAACTTTATGGTTATAATCTATAGATGTATTGTTTTAGTGTCGCTGTCTCGTTTTTTAGAAAGAAAATTTATCTTCAAAAATATTTTCGATTTGCACCTAGCCAGGTACAATAATTACATTGTACAACGGATATGAGTGTACACAGGATACTTGAGTTAAGTACCGAGTAAACTATAAACATGTATTATGTGAGTCCTCTGGGAGACGTTCTCGAATGTTTGGTTAGATTAGAACCTTCGACTCCGACTGTAATATCTCTCCTTAGAAAGAAAACGAAATCTTAAGAAGGTCTATTGAGTATCTGTAATGGTCGAAAGCTAAATGGATTTCAGTCCCCGAGGGCGGGGGGCGCAGGGCGGCGGGGGCGCTACGATTGATACGCTGCGTTTACCTTGATTGCCTGTAGCCTGTAGCCTGTAGCCTGTAGCCTGTAGCCTGTAGCGGACTGAGAATAGGCGTACACCGTACACCGTACACTCGGCATGAAACTAACAGAAAGCTCACCTGTGTACCGACTGTCAGCCGTACCAGCCGCTCGCGCTGTCGGAACTACCCACTTGCTGAAATATTCTGCTGAATAAAATATTAATTGTTTAGTGACGCACGGCCTCAACTAGTGGACCCTGAAGTATGAAACTTTTATAGAGGTTCCATATACATAATATGTTGGACGGAAACACTCACCAAGATTCTTTGATATAGGTAAAGGTAAAATAGGGGTTTGAATAGCCGTCAATTTTTATTACTTTATACGTTATATTCATTTATTTTAGCTTTTAATACATGTTTGTATGGTTTTGGAAAATTAACTACCAACGAGGTAAAATAAGGGATGAAAATTTGATTGAAAATCTTCCTATTCTGAAGCAAGCAGAACATAATAAGTATTTGGCTTTCTGTGTAAAAATACTGAAACACTTTTGGAAATTCAACCCCTGAGGTAGTAAAAGGACTTCAGATCAGGTGAAGCCTCGGGCAATACCCCCGGGCAACATCTATTTACATTACATGTCAATCATTACATATCAATTACAGACATTCGGGAAATGTATCGAAGAAAACAATTACTCTCAGAAAATATCTGTTACTGATACAAATACTGCGTTTCACCCAACATTTCGTACTAAGATGATTCACTTTTTTCACCTCGTACTTTGGTTCATCATATTATTTTCATTCTGAAAAAGTAAATGAACTTGTGGCGATCGGTACGGCATCTTTTATTATTTTCTATAACTTCTTATTTGTAACATAATATTTATCCTCTTTGTATACATATATATAGGCTGGCTATTTTCTAAGTTTATATATTATGTATTTTTGATAATTCAATTTGGTAAAGATTCGTACATTCCTACTGACGGAGTCCAAGAAGATATAAGTTACTTTAATTAATATATAATATTTTACCAAACCATTGGTGTCCCCGACGTGCTGTCTCTGGCCTTCTGTCCAAATGCTCTCTCCACACAGAAATGTCTCATGTTATGCATAAACAGCAAAACAACTATAGAGATCTTAAGTATATTTTTTTTATTTAGTAAAATTATACAGATCCTTGAACAATATGTAGTTTTTACTTCATAAAATATTTATTTTCTGAGAAAAATACAGTACAATATAATCGTAGAAAACAGCCAGCATATAGATGAATCGCCATTCTCTCATTCTGTTGTTTGTAAAGCGCGGCAGGCGCGTTCAAAAAGCATGGTACTTAATGTGTTTAACAAAACATTACGAAATAGTCGTGAACCGGAGTGAACTGAAGGGCAGTAATTAGCTCGCGGGACCCGGGAGGCCTCCGCCGGGACTCGTTAGCCCGCGCCGCATGCCGTGCCGGGACCGGGGACAACTTACGTCGTCAAATAAATAGCCATCCACCGCGACAACACGGGATGCTCATTAAAACTTATATATGATTACTGCAACGTGGTATGAGATATCACATTCGATGGGATTTAAAGTTTAAAACGGTGCTGCTTAATATCGTCGAGAACCGTTTGTAGCAGATTTTAAAGCGCTTTTCAAAAGGATAAACAGCGATCGGGGTCCACCGACCTCGCTCGTTGCGTCGTCATGTGTGAATTGTTTTAAATCCGTTTCCAATCATGTTCTGGCCCGTTCACCCGTTCGCCCGCTCGCCCGCTCGCCCGCCCGATACAATCAGAGAGCGGGGCGCGCTGTTTGTTTAAGTGATGCTGCGCAAATATCACACTCGTCACCAGATAACTCATGTGCTGTTTGTGTTTACCGAGACTGCCGAGACTGAGGATAGGCCGCGCGCTGGAATGTGTACTCGTAGGTACGTACATCAGCCGTAGAGCCCCTGCACAAGTGCACATGGCGTATTTTTACGGCGCCGACGACGCGCATATTAAGTACGCGCGGCTACAGCGCTATAGATGAGGAAAAAGCAGATTGTTGACTCTGTATCGATGAAAACGCGCCGAAAACACGATAGTACGCACAGAACAAAATAGATATATACAGAAGTCACAAAAGTGACGGACCTTTGAGCTTGGAAGAAAGCCGATAAAATATTAGCCCACAGAAATCGACAAAACACAATCTTTTGTTCTTAACATAACCGAGTGGGGTATCAAATGAAAGGGTTTGATTTGTATAATACAAAATTGGTTGTTTGAAGGGGGGGAAGTTATGGGGAAGGGGATGAATTTACTGAATTCAGTGTACATTCCTGACTGGGGTATTACAAGTTAATCACTAATTAGTTACACTTGCTTTAGTGAAGGAAAACATTGTGAGGAACCTGCACACTGGAGAGTTTTCCATAATGTTCTCAAAGGTGTGTGAATTCTACTTATCCTCACTTGGCCAGCGTGGTAGACTATAGACTATGGCTTGCACCTATCACATTGTGAGACGAGACCCCGAGCCCAGCAGTGGGACAATAATTTTGGGTTGTTTGCAGAACTGAAAACCTTCGAAAGTAATCTCTAATATTTGACGACTTCGCTGGCATCGAAATGTAACCAGGTTTATATTGTTATTTCTTACGTTTACATTAGTATTTTAAAGTCAGTTCAACTTTTTTAAGAGGCCCTATCGTTTTATAGTTTCTTAATATATTGCGAACGTAGACGCAAGTGGTGACTAGTTTGTTTTAGTGTGTTAAATTTGGTCATCGCTCACTTTCCAAACGACATTAGTGAATTTACTTAGATACCGAGTATACTCATATTGTATCTAATCTGGTGCAAAATTATTGTTATGTTCTGGTCATAAAAGTGTAAAAATGGCTTCTTAAAGTTTACGGCGCGAGGTGCCGCACCGCACCGCGCCGCGCCGAGCCGTCGTAACACCGTTACGACGCACTAACGCTCACATCCGAGCAGTTTATCTTAAGATTATTGGTTTATACTCACGCGGAGATATTGCCTCCAACACACGCAGTAATTCTGCTCGTATTGTGCTGCTAATTTTCAGCGAGTCATTTCCGCCGTAGGGTGCGGTTTTATCCAAACAACTTTCTTATTTTGCTTTTCTTTAATCGTTTGTGATACTATGCGGGTGCATTTCTTCATGAATGAGGACGACATTAGTCAAGCCTTCTAAATTTACATTTCAGACTTGAGACAGAATTTTACGAATATTATTTATTATACTTGGCATTGGCCAGGTGTTGCTTAAAAAGTAGAGAAAGGACTAACTTAGGTATTTGCAGTTCTAAAATATCGTTAACCATTACAAAAGCAAAAGCAAAAAACTGACCGTTCTATCAGTGATATGAATTGTTTGCCACCGTAGTTCATCTATTCAATCTAGAGGCGCTTACGTTAGATGCGTGCCGAACGATAATACATGATTTCACATTGTGCTATTGGGAATAAAGTTTACGATAGCATTTATTAGTATTACGTTGAATACTTTACGAGATATTTGACGGTGCTCTAAACTGGGAACAGCTCATCGTATCACGGTTTAATGTGTTTATCGATTCGTTTAAAGCGCTCACCGCGGTCGGCGCGGTCGGCGCGGTCGGCGCGGTCGGCGCGGCGGCGGTTGCTGGTTAATGTCGTTTTGTTTATAATATTATTAAATAGGGTTAATGGTTTATGTCGTCGGCTTTATTGAAAGACCACGCTAAATAATTTGGAAATTCCCAACATGGATTTGTTCCAGAACTGTTATTAAGAGACACCACGCACACAGTGTCCCTTCGGACCAAGCGCAAGATTTCCCCCATTTCTTTGTGCGACACGTACAGCATAATATATCTGTTTACATACAACGTTTCGTTGATTTGCTCTGGTGCATTAAGTTCCAATGCAAAATAATTTTGTATAATATAAAAACAGCATAAACTAAATTTGGGGTGAACATCCCAAAAACATTCACCTCTTCTTTACAAACCGATTGAAATTGAAATCAGTTTGAAAATATTAGAAGTAAACTCAGTTAACACTTAAAGATATAATTTACTTTGAAAGTTGCTTCTTTAGTAAATCTCTTACTGAACTTTTAAAACTGCGAACAAAATGAACTCTAACATTTTCTCAGTTAAACGTAAAAACGAGGGGTGGTATAAGTTTGACGTATCAAGTGAAAGGATTTGATTTGTGGATTACAAAAGTTTTTTTTTGGTAATACGTGTCACCAAGTTCAAATAAGTTTTACTTCAATCACACAAACACTCACACAAACACACACACTTTTATATTTTCTTTCATTCCATCATTCAAAATTCAGGATCGTTCACTACCCTACGATCTGTTGAGAGTAGAAACATGAATTAAATTTTCTTTCAAGTCTGTTGATCTACAACACGTAGTTATTGATCAAATTAGAATACATAATGTTGGAGGCCACGTGGGGATAGGACTCCTTAAAGGATTACCAATATCTTCATTATGTACATTAATTCGATAAAGTTAGGGTCGGTTTAATAAAATGATCACGGCTCCAGAGCATAATATTAGATTTTACAAGTGTAATTTTTCAGCATTTCCGAATTCAGTTTATCGATACGGGCCTCAGTACCACACACATCCTACAAAATATAGTTTATTTGGATTTAATAAAGAGATCGCTGGACACTGGACAATTAGCGTCCACTAGGGGCACTAGGGGCACTAGGGGCACTACTCACGGATCACGTGAAGGGCCCGCATCCGCGAGTTCCGCGACACAAGTAGGTAAGTCCGCCCACAGATGTAACGCCACGCGCCACGCTGTCATACAATATTACGCGCGATTGCATCTTCATATTGCATCATCGTCTCTGAGACTCTGACATGGGATTTCATAATTCTTTTAAAGCTAATTGAAAACAAAAAAAAATCGAAATTCTCAATTAGTAATAGGTCGCTTACTAGCGGAAAGATTATTTACGGATAATTACCGGAAAATAACGGTATTGAGTTATAAACAGAATCACTTTGCCATTAAAAGAAACCTGGTAAGGTAAAATACATAAAGGTGAAGAAAAGTAAAATGAAATCAAAAGAACAAATTTTAATTAATTACTCTATGGCATGTAATAAGTAAAAAAATACTATCACAACTAAATAATTATGAAATCGTATCCTTAATTTTAGAGTGCACATTACTAGCTTTTGCCCGCGGCTTCGCCTGCGGTACAGTGATTTTGAAACGATATTTTTAATTAATTAATTTAGTTTTATAGAACCACATAAAAACAAAGTATCTATGAGTAGAATGATTGATTAGGATACATAATATTGGATATTAGATGATGATGATATCGATTTTTTACAAATCCTGCGGGAATCCTAAACTTTTCCGGGACAAAAATTAGCCTATGTACTAATCCAGGGTATAGGCTATTTCCATTCCAAATTTCAACCAAATCGGTTATGTTGTTGGGGCGTTAACATTTATAATATTAATAGGTAATATGATCTGATCTGGCCATGGTAGCTATCGTTTATGACAAATTCAACTTGTCTCCGACACAATACCTATATCTGTAGGTCGCAGTAGTCATATTACTCGCTGTCGGTCTGTCTGCCATTAGACGAGTAAATCAAAACCGATAAAAAGTTATTTGTTTATCTTGCCCCGGAGCCCCGAAGCCCCGAAGCCCCGGAGGCGGACGCAGTGCTGTGGAATCCCGTGATCGATTTATTCCCATCAGTTATAAATGATAGCAAATTTGTAACGAGACGGTGTTCGCGCCAATAATGGCATTACTCTGTGGATGCATTTGCCTGCTCCCGCTGTTCCCGCCAAAATTATTATATCTTCTATGAAAGCGCGGCAATCCATTCCTTCTCTATTTAATTTCCTATCCTCCCTCTCTTTCTGGCAAGCGCACTCTTATATAGCGGATTCACTCGCACACCGCCGAGGTTTAGACAGTCGCAAAGAAGTCTCCCGCCAACATCGAATGCAACTCGCGCTCATTATCGAATGTAATGAACTAATCCGCATATTTTGTAATAACCGCATCGCTACGCCCGCTAAATAACTCTCATAAAGCAAGTGATATTACTGTGAAGTGTAATAGTAAAACTAAACCAATCAAATACGGCATAATAACCAATAAGAAGTCAAGAAGAAAGAAGATTGGAGACATTGGAGCAGCCGCCTAGCCGTCGTTGCTAATACGAGTACCAGTCGAGTCCTGCAACCAGGTTAGTGTGCTTGCCAACCCTCCAAATAACCCTTGACTTTCTTCCTTCAACGCATACTACAGTCCACTTTATAAAACGCCCGCATGAACCAGTAGCAGTCTTCAAAGTCTGCATCGCATTCACACCAAAAGTTTTGGTCACTTCGAGCCGTATAAAATTGGTCATCAACCGGATTCATATCCCATTATATTTCTATTACTTTTTGCAAATAAATTTATGTGTGTAGTATATTCTTATCGCATTACGTATACCGCCTACTGTACATATTTATTTAATTTCATTTGCAAAACGCACCGCACCGCTTTTACTATTGCTTCATTGTTGTGTAACTTTCTATATTTAATATCGAAAAATTATACTTAAACGCATTCCATATTCCGCATTTAGTAATACACCATTTTTGTATTTACGACAAATACAACTCGTATTACAACTCGTTCATTGCTCGCATAATATTTTTGTACTTATCCTCGCATACGCGTAACTTAACTTTGTTTACAAAATGACTACTAAAGCCAAATATCATGATGCTAAGACGATTTCAGACGACGAAATTAGTTTAAAAATATTAATCGCTAAACGTAATTCCATATTTTCACGCGTGCAATCAATCTATGATTTGTCAATCAGTGCATTGGACGCTAACTCGCAGAGTTCTTTGCTTGATACCGCGGCTGACCTTGAATACTTACGCGATGAGTTCAAGGACACTTTGGAAGAATTTAATATTAGGAATTTAAGGGTAAACCCAGACGCGGAAATAGATTTCCAACCTTTAAATTCTTTTCATGACTTGTACAGCCGCGTTAAAAGTAAAGTTTCAAAATTATCCGCTCCGCATTCATCTTTGAATTTAGACAATAATTTACCCGCTAAGTTTAAGCCCTCGCTCCCGCCTATGGAATTATTAACTTTTAATGGAGACATACGACACTGGTCTATGTTCTACCAACAATTTAAAACGCTAGTCCATGAAAACCACCAGTTAACAGACGCTGAACGTGTGTACTATTTAGTCAGTAAGTTATCAGACAAAGCATTATCTGTCTGCGCAGGCCTTATGCCTACAGCTGAAAACTATTCAGTGATCTGGAACGCACTTATCCACAGATACAATGACGAGCGTGCACTCGCTACTACTTACATAAATCAGCTGTTGGAAATAAAAAATGTTAACGCTAATACGCCCGCTGGTTATCATAAATTTATGGACAAGTTCGACGCTTCTATTAACGCTCTTAAACAACTTAAAATTGATGATATATCTGATTTTCTCTTTTTAAATATAGCGCTTAGAAAATTAGATACTGAAACTGTAAAAGCCTTTGAAATGTCGTGCCGCAAAGTTAACATACCAAAATATTCTGATTTGATTCAATTTTTATTCGAGCAAAATAGGGCTTTGTGCCATACATTTCCTTCACCGCATAGTCCGCATACGTCGTCTAGTGATAATAATAAAAATAATATTAAATTTAGTCCCGCTCCTTATAAAGTTAGTAAAACATTTATTAACACAGATTCATCGCGTTCATGCATTCTATGCAAGTCCAATGAGCATGATCATTTGTATGTCTGTCCGCGTTTCTTAAAACTCACTACTCACGATAAATATAATTTTATAAAACAAAATAAATGTTGTTTTAATTGTTTAAGTAACAAACACGCATTACCAATGTGTAAATCGCAGCGCAAATGTAAACATTGCTCCCGCTCGCATCATACTTTACTTCATATTTTCAGTAATAATAATAATACAAATAAAATCGATTCATCGCTCACAAAAAATACGCAAAATTCATTTAACCGCTCTCTTTCTGATAACGACGCTCCGCAATCTCCGCATACTACTAATAAGGTCGAAGATTCTACGGTACGAAATACTTCGACTCGCCCGCTTTTCCTTAGCAACCCTTCATGCGATAACAATAAGGTCGATTTTTCTTCGACAGACAAGCAAGAGGGACAAAACGCGTCTTCGTCTTGTAATGTGTCGCGCGAATTATTAAATAAGCCTCATTGTTTTACGACATTATTAGGAACCGCGAAAGTTAAAATAGTAAATAAATATGGCCACAAACATTTTCTTCGTTGTTTAGTGGACCCAGGCTCACAAAGTGATTATATAACAAAGGATTGTTGCAAACGCTTATCTTTACCGATTTCTAATAAAACTCCCTTCAATGAGGTGCACGGAATCGGTGGAATATCGCAAAAGATTTTAGGTGTCACTTCCTTACAATTTACTTCCCGCTTTGATGATAACAAGATGTATCAAATTAAACCGCTAGTAGTACCCACATTAACGGGACAATTACCCGAATCAACCATAGATATGTCTAATATAAATTTCATAAATAAAATACGCTTAGCCGACGATTCATTTCACCAGCCTGGTAATATTGACGTCTTGTTAGGAGTCAATACTTATTTACAAACTTTATTATCTGATAAAATAATTAGTTCGCAATCTCCCAGTGCCATTGAAACCTCACTCGGTTATATTATTTTAGGAGAAGCGGAGACTGACAACCACTCTGGCCGCATCGGTGGTCCAGAGATACATTTATATAGACGACCTCGCATCCTCCGCACCCAATGTTGACATCGCTGTCGACATAGCCACTTAACTGATCCAAATGTTCCATCGTGCTAGATTTGAGTTAGTTAAGTGGACAAGTAATAGTTCAGAACTATTACTACATACTCCCGCAACGCATCGTAAACTGGAAACCGTTTCCTTTGATCACGATAATATTTTTAAAATATTAGGGCTTCGTTGGCATCAAGCTAACGATAGTTTTTTGTTTTCTTGTGTCCCCGCCGCCGCTCGCATGCACTAAACGTGCAATCTTATCCGCAACCGCTCGCTTGTACGATGTTTTAGGATTAGTTGGTCCAGTTATTCTCTTCGCTAAACTTTTAATCAAAGCCTTATGGATTCTCAAACTTGATTGGGACCAGACTCCGCCCGCAGATGTTGTCAAAACGTGGCAACACTATATTTCAGAGTTACCTCTGATATCGCGCTTACAGTTCTCACGTCACATGAGAATTGATAAAAACTCGCAAGTTTCTCTACTCGCGTTCGCTGATGCCAGTGAAAAGGCATACGGCTGCGTGATTTACTCGCACGTAGTTAATGGTGACGACCTACCGGTAGTCACGCTGCTCTGTTCCAAGTCCAGGGTGTCTCCCCTAAAAACGGTTACGCTGCCTAGACTCGAGTTATGCGCCTTAGTGTTACTCGCTAAATTAGTAAGTACCGTTTATGATACGCTATCCGCGAGACATCCGATTGATAAAATTTACGCGTTCTCGGATTCTGAAGTCGCACTCTGTTGGGCGTGCTCTTCACCGCACCGATTTAACACCTTCGTTGCTAACCGTATTTCGCAGATACAGTCTTTTTTATCATCTGATCAATTTTATCATATCGCAGGATCAAAAAACCCCGCTGACCATATTTCCCGCGGACTATTACCGTCGCAAATAATAAATTGTGATCTTTGGCTCAATGGTTCCGCGTGGATTACACTACCTAGTAGTGAGTGGCCAATAAAACAGTTATCTTCTCATTCTACAAATTTACCAGAACAAAAAACTGTTTCTCATACCGTTAGCAATATTCAAGAACATCCTCTTATCACGCTTAGTTTGAAATTTTCAAAATGGAGTAAGTATATCCGTTCGGTAGCTTACGTATTAAAATTTATAAAAAGTTTATTTTAAATTATTTAATCAGGTCCTTACTGATAACCGCATTACTTGGAAACTCAATCCGCCAAATGCGCCTCATAATAATATGGGCGGAATTTGGGAGTCCAATTTAAAAATAGTTAAAACGCACTTATTTCGCGTAATAGGCAAGCAAATTCTTACATACGAGGAGCTGCTTACTGTCCTTATTCAGATCGAGTGTATCTTAAACTCACGCCCGCTCTATGTGTTAAGTAGCGATCCATCGGAGCCTACTGCACTTACACCCGCACATTTCCTTGCATTAAAACCGCTTGAACATTTACCCGCCGCGGATCTAAGTAAAAGAACGCACTCATCTATTATCACGCTTTTCTTTACTTGATTCTCTAATTCAGTCGTTCTGGAAACGTTTTAGATCTGAATATTTACACACCCTTCAAACGAGGGAAAAATGGAACAAACATTCCACGCCTATTTCAGTGGGAACAATCGTTCTCATTGACATGGATAACATTTCACCGCTACAGTGGCCGCTAGGTGTTGTCACTGAACTGTTTCCCGGTAGAGACGGTGTGGTGCGCGTTGCACAATTGAAAACTAAGAGTTCTACTTTGCAACGCCCAGTCGTTAGACTGTGCCCTCTACCCACACAATAACTCGCACCTTAACCTTATATATATTTTAAATATTATATATTATTTTAGATACTTTTAAGTTTATAATATCACGCTATTTTTAGTAAAGTATTTATATCGCAACGCTTTTCCGCAATCGCATCATTCTTATTTCATGATATTGACTCCGCTATATATATTTATGTTTATATACATCTTTATTTGCCGGTTGAGGAGACCTCAAGGCCGGGGGGATGTTCGCGCCAATAATGGCATTACTCTGTGGATGCATTTGCCTGCTCCCGCTGTTCCCGCCAAAATTATTATATCTTCTATGAAAGCGCGGCAATCCATTCCTTCTCTATTTAATTTCCTATCCTCCCTCTCTTTCTGGCAAGCGCACTCTTATATAGCGGATTCACTCGCACACCGCCGAGGTTTAGACAGTCGCAAAGAAGTCTCCCGCCAACATCGAATGCAACTCGCGCTCATTATCGAATGTAATGAACTAATCCGCATATTTTGTAATAACCGCATCGCTACGCCCGCTAAATAACTCTCATAAAGCAAGTGATATTACTGTGAAGTGTAATAGTAAAACTAAACCAATCAAATACGGCATAATAACCAATAAGAAGTCAAGAAGAAAGAAGATTGGAGACATTGGAGCAGCCGCCTAGCCGTCGTTGCTAATACGAGTACCAGTCGAGTCCTGCAACCAGGTTAGTGTGCTTGCCAACCCTCCAAATAACCCTTGACTTTCTTCCTTCAACGCATACTACAGTCCACTTTATAAAACGCCCGCATGAACCAGTAGCAGTCTTCAAAGTCTGCATCGCATTCACACCAGACGGTTTGCGCCATAAACATTGGATATGTTTATATTATGTCGTTTTTTTAGCACAAATACAAAGAAAAATGTATCTAACTTCGAAGAAACTGAATCGTGCGAAAATATAAACACACACATAATTTACACTCACACAAACTCATGGATGAATGTATGTAGTAATTGACCGCGCTCGCGCTACTCGTACAATCACTCTTGAACTTCATCGGAAAAGAACTGGCACTCGTAAATTCCAGGTCAGCCTCGCGGATTATAAACACTGCAGGTCATACCTGTTGCTCACACTTCCCCCTTCCCCTTCCCCCTCCATACTCCTCTCCGCGGTCTGGCCGTGAAGCTCATTACACGGTAATCGAGAGATAATGGCTTCCGTTTCATATTCTTTGACCTCGACCCGCCCTGCGCCGTCTTCGCGGTTAGCTCACGACCCATTTGTCCTTCGACATCCGACGGCCGATTTATGTCGCTGTAAAACTGTTCTAAACTTTATCATGTCCCTGAGTGTCCTGAAAGGCCGGCCCAAGATAATTGTACAGATTGAATGTTTTAAAAGATCTCTTTCGTTTGGAACACTAACTTCGGTCAGCTTTTCCGATTTTTACGCCCATATTCAGAAACAACACTGCGAGGTCTCACATTGCTTGCCAGTGCATAGTGTCATTAAAAGCATATCATAAACAATAGGTGCTTGAGAGAAATCCATCGCTGTGCGTTTGTCAAAATAGAAGCGAAATAGCGTTCTGTGCATAGCGTTGTTTCATTAATTACGCAAGTATTACAAGTGTTTAAGAGAGAGCCAAAACTTGAGATCATTCAGCGGTTCCATTAACAGAAAATAATACTTTTATCTTTTTTTTATTTTATCAGTATAGTATACTGAAAGCGGCGCACTCCAAAGTGTCCCCCAGCTCGCTCTTGCTGCGGTGTCGCGCCAGGCCGCCAGTACCCCAGCCCCTTGCATTTACCGGTTGAGCGGCCGCGACCGCCGCCGCCTTTCACTTCAGCACCACGCTTCAACTCGCTTTCTTTATGAAGCTTCCGCCTGCTTGATTTTACTTAACACCAAATTACAATGTCTGTTTTGTTTCAATATTAAGTATCGAACCAGCGTTGGCTTTTCAACGCTAGATCTATATAAGTAGTTATATGAAAATTAAACTTTATTTGACTAAAGTGATCCGCTTTCTAAGAAAAAAATACCCAACATCAGGACCCGGAAAGCTGCAATATACACATTATTAATTTTATTACGTCACAGTGCAAACTTTTGTCCAATGTATTATAATTTCTGAACAACTTTCTTATAACCGAATCACGAAGCCTGTAAAAATCACTTCCTTTATTTATTGTTTCAGTATTATCGGCACTTTTATCTCATTTTATTTATTGGATAACATAATATAATATATTATTATTATGTCATTACAAAATAATTTATTAAAATCATAGTTATAAGGTCGCTTGTTAGGCATAGAATTTTGTAAGCGAGGCTGTCATTTTGATTATAACAATTTGGTACTAACAGACTGTGATGCCAAAATAAACATCGTCATTTAAATATTCATCCATGCTCTAGTAGGTTTCGTCAATAACTAAATGTTTTAACATTTTATTGATGGAGGATAGAATTATTTTACTGTATGTCACGTTTTGGTCATGTTTCTGTTTTTATGTTGTCAGGTAAGTTATTATGAACCCTATTGTTATTTGATTTGATCAGTTAGAACAATGTCAATGTTCCTGGGTTTACGTTGAGTCTTGTTGAATGTCAAAATTACTTACAAAAATTGTAGCACAAACATATGAACGTAACCATAGAAGGCATGATAGTACATAATTGTAATGTAACGATCATAATATAATAGACACGGGGTTTAATGAATTTGGCCCGGTTTGAAGTTATAATTGAGGATTAAATCAAATTTTCATGGGTCAATCCAATTGTGGATATTTATCAAATATTCATCATTCGATCCAACAGTTGTAAATTTAGCATCCATACGTTAATTTATTATAATATAATTATACCATTGACATAATAGTACATAATTGATATTATACTAAACTGATGTTGTAACCAGACACGAAAATGAGAAAATACAATGTTCTGCTTCTGCTTACTAATACAAAATAATACACTACACTTTTTGTGAAACGACTCCGCAGTATGTGCCAAGACGAAAGTGAAATTGGGTTGTTTCTTCAATAATAACGGTACCCGCCATACATAAAATAAACCTAATGGAATATAACCAAAAATACAAAAATGCTGTTTAATAACATTAAGTAACAGAATACAATGGTTCCACAAGGTAGGTACATATGCCAGATCAGCCTATCAGGGAAACTTCACGTTTAGAAGCAATTTACCGCGGACATGCAAACACCAGGTTTTATTAATACTCACTCCCGCTTTGTCTATTCATACTTCAAACATAGACTTTGAAAGTAATATAATAACTTTATAATGAGTGTAAGTATTAGAAAAGTTCATTACGAAACTAACAATCCGAACTACGAACAGAACTAATGTTTATGCAGCCACAGAAGAAAAAAGTCCCCAATATCCTTACTGAAATTCACATAAGTACATATTTTTTACGAAACCATAATAAATTATATTCATAAATTAATTTAGATTTAATGTTGAAGCTTTCGACATCTCGCTGGTCACTGAGAGAACGTGTTGGACGAATAATTTCAATACAAATAACGAAGCGTTACTTTTGTTTTAACTTGGGATCATATTAATAATTTATGATGTACGAGAGGCCGACCTTTTGATAATCAGAAAAAATAATATATATGATTGGGTTGTTTCAGGACTGAAGTTAATGGCTGAAGGCGGCAGGTCGAGTGAGTATCAACTAAATTTTAATTTTTCACTATCACTGACTCACATTTTAACTAACCCCGACCTCTTCAGGCCACTACATCTGGATAGAAGTGGTACGGGGTAGAAAAATAAAACGCAACGGCTTTAGTTTATATTGGTGAAAAATAAAAGTTGATATTAATACATTTTCTTTAAAAAGGACATTCAGGATAAAATCCTCCAACGTCGTCTGAAACCAACTTCGTTGTACAAACGAACTTCGTTGAACGATCAAACTCAAAAGTGCATGTTGTTAAATTCAATGGTTTTTATTTATCAACAAAAAATAATAATTTTTAAACAACGTTGCATGTTCTACGGAAGGCTTACCGCGCTCTACGGAGTGCTGCGCGGCTAGTGCGGCTAGTGCGGCTAGTGCGGCTAGTGCGGCTAGTGCGGCTAGTGCGGCTAGTGCGGCTAGTGCGGCTAGTGCGGCTACGGATATTGCATTATTAAGTGCACGCCCTCCGTCCGCAGCTCGCAATGTACACCGAGCATGCCAAACTGCCAGCGTATCGCACCGCATGTGGCACTCCCAGTAGTAGCCAACTTTGTATTTTACATAATTGCAACCGGTAAAATAGGAACTACCTCGAGAGAAGGCCAATAAAGAAAAATGAGATAAATTAATTTCGATACAAAGTGTACAAACGTAAAAATTGGGAGGGGAGCAAACAAGAGCAAAACGAACGTAAAATGCAAACACCGGTGAACGTAATAAAGTGAATATAAAACTCGGATAACGCATGCACAACCAATATCGGTATAACGCACTCATTAAATTATCTTACAGAAAAGTCAGTGTTATACCTGAATAACGTGTCGGCACACTCCGCTCGTCTTCCTCCGGAGACCGAGCACCGCCGCCGCTCCGCTGATAAAGTGGAATTAAATTAATTACACTTGCTCGCAGATTCTGTTTCCCGCGCCGCTCGTGCAGTGATATTCTAACGCTTATCAGTGCTCAGTTCATAACTCCGCGTAGCGTCGAAATGGCCACGTGACTTTTACGTTGGCATGATAAGGAAGTATTTGAGGACAAACCACGCGCAAGGTTTTCCCTGAAGTCAATTGAAATGCCGTCAACAATCTTATTCACAAAGTTTAGTCAAACAGTCTTTGTTTCGCAACTCTTGAGGGCTAAATTAAATCATCGTTTTAACTTGTACAAGTATTGAACAAATCTTGTTTATAACACAATAATATGTTATATTGTAGAAGTTTCTTTTGATAACGTAACTATCAAATCTTATATTTTATGTGATGTACCAAGACCATGCTTGGTTTAGTTTCTAGTTTTGTGTCAAAAGCTAATGAGCCGATGGACCATAGGTGGTAAGTGGTCGCCGCTGTCCATGAATATCGGTAGCACCCGAGTCATTATTGATGCGTTGCCGACCTATAAAGAAGCAAAGGACCTAATCATTACTGTCTTTCTAACATAAACACATAAACACTTCACAGCGGATTCTAGAAGTAGAAGCTTCTCCGTTAGGTAGGTGAGTAAAAACACGCTACCACCGACAATAGCCGAGTAACTTTGTGTCGAACCCGCGTCCAATAATATTATTAATTATTTAAACTAAATGATAAGACAACGGAGAAGCCCTCTTCTTTAAACATTGTACATCAAAACATACAAGGCTTATCCAGCAAAGAATTAGACATAGAATTATTTATAAAATACTGTAATATACATGTTTTATGTATAACGGAACATTGGTTACCAAGCACTCAAAATCTTGTCAGTATAGGTAATTATAAATTGTCAAGTGCATTCTGTAGAGAGACTGCAATTCATGGTGGATCACTAATATTAGTGCACAACAATATGTTTTGTAAAGATCGTAAAGACATTGTTAGTCTTTCTATTGAGCGCACTATTGAACTGGCCTGTGTGGAACTGGAGCGGTTTGTTATAGTTTGCGCGTATCGACCCCCCTCTGGTGATTTTACTATTTTTGAAGATACATTGGAGGATGTACTTAAACGGTTATGTGTTTCTAGAAAAGAATTAGTGATATGTGGCGACTTCAACGTAGACATTTTATCAGATAGTACTATGGCTACTAGGCTACTAAGTTTGTTTAAATGCTTTAATTTAAATCCATTATTCAATGAGCCAACCAGAATAACTGAAACTACAGCTACTTGTTTAGATAATATCTTTTGCAATTGTGAGATTTTAAATAAAGAGATATTCAGTAAGTTGAAGTCAGACCACTGCGGACAAAAAATTTCGTTGTATAATTCAGTCACTAAGAAAAAACAAATAATAAAATGTAGACCAATAACTAAAAATAAGATTTCAACTTTTAAAGAAAAAATCCACTCGAAAATGCAAACGCAGTTAACATTACAACAAAGAGATCCAATAAAACTATATAACACATTGTCTAATAACATAAATAACGAATTTAATAAAATATTCAAGTTTAAGTATGTAGATGTAGCTAAAAATAGTAAATTTAGTGATTGGGCTACTGTAGGTATTTATAAAAGTAGGAACAGGATGTATGACCTTTACGCCGAGAAACAATACAATTTTTCTCCAACTTTCCAGGAGCACGTGAGAAATTATTCTAAAATATTTAAAATTGTTTGTATTCAGGCGAAATCAATGTACATAAAGAACAAAATTATTAATTCGGATAACAAGATAAAAACCACTTGGAATATAATTAACAGTGAGAACGGTAACGCAAAGTCCTGTGATTTCAATTACGAATTATTGATTAATCTAATACCTTTAAACGAGCAATTCTTGTATATATATATATTTTCTGAATCTCGGAAACGGCTCCAACGATTTTCATAAAATTTAGTATGCAGGAGGTTTCGGGGGCAATAAATTGATCTAGCTAGGATTCATTTTTAAAAAATGTCGTTTTATCCGTGTTTTCAGGCAGTGAAAAACGGTTACAATAGACTCTTCCTGACATCTATTGGCGAGTAGCTACACTAAAACTAAAGCAGATGGCGTTGTTAAGCAATACTAAACCGAGCTGAGCTCGGTCATCCGGATATTAATAATATAATCAGTGCTGATAAAGACGTGGCAAGCGAATTTGAAAATCACTTCCGTAATATTCCTATAACATTAACCAGTTCACTAGCTTCTTCACCGACGGAAGCACTTTCTATATTAAAAAATCATATTAATGAATGTAATATTTTATTTGAATTTCAACATATAACCGCTAGAGACTTAATTAAGGCCTTTCAGTCTCTGAAGGTAAAGAATACGGGTGATTTGTGGGGCATCTCGGTGAAAATAATACAGCATATTATAGGTATTATAGCTCCATATTTGGTCGTAGTTTTTAATAAATGTATAGATCTAGGTATCTTTCCAGATCTTATGAAATGCAGCAAAATCATTCCACTTTTTAAAACAGGTGAAAAAACTGATCTTAATAACTATAGACCAGTTTCTGTTTTACCAACCCTTAGTAAGATTTTCGAAAAGATAATATTGAATCAAATGCTAACCCATTTCAACAATAATAAATTATTACATCCTGAGCAATACGGTTTCACTAAAGGCCGTAGTACAACCGATGCCGGGGCTAGGCTATTAAAGCATATATTTGAAGCATGGGAGGCGTCACATAATGCCATAGGAGTATTTTGTGACTTATCTAAGGCATTTGATTGTGTTGAGCACGAAACATTGCTGTTTAAACTTGGCCACTATGGTATAAAAAACAAGGCCCTTAGCTTGATCGCGTCTTATTTGAGTAATAGAATACAAAAAGTCAGCATAAACGATATTAAGTCATCGGGGTCACCGGCTGTGATGGGTGTACCGCAGGGCTCGATCTTGGGTCCGTTTCTTTTTCTGGTATACATTAACGATTTACCACATTATGTAGAGAACCAAGCGGATATTGTACTATTTGCTGATGATACATCACTAATATTTAAGTGTGAAAGGAATAAAGTAAATTTCGACGACGTAAATAGTGCTCTTTCGCATGTATCGCGTTGGTTCACTATCAATAATTTACTATTAAATGCAAAAAAAAAACGAAATGTATAGAGTTTGTGCTACCTAATGTTAAAAAAGTCAGCAAATCTCTTAAACTAAATAACGAAACATTGCATATGGAGGAATCGACGGTCTTTTTAGGGGTGACCTTAGATAGTAAACTTCAATGGGGCCCACATATAACAAATCTCGCGACAAAACTCGGTAGGGCTGCTTTTGCTGTCAGGAAAATAAGGCAGTATACAGACGTCGAAACTGCTAGGATAGTCCATTTTGCTTATTTCCACAGTGTTATGTCTTATGCCATCTTGCTGTGGGGCAAAGCAGCCAATATAAAACAAATTTTCATACTCCAGAAACGGGCAGTTAGGGCTATTTATAAACTTAGGTCTCGGGAATCTTTGCGTGAAAAGTTCAAGGAAATAGGTATACTTACAGTAGCTTCCCAGTATATCTTTAACAATGTAGTTTTTATACGGAAGAATATAAACGCGTATAAACAAAATTTTGATATTAATAATCGCCATACGAAAAGAATGCATCAATTAGTTACGCCTTCGTTCCGCCTAAGTAAAGTGCAGCGATCTTTCATAGGGCTTGGTATACATTTTTATAATAAAATCCCAAAATTAATACGTGACTTGCCAATAGAAACTTTCAAAAAACGTGTAAAGACACAATTGTTAGGCAAGGGATATTATAGTGTAGACGAGTATTTAAATGACAAAGACGCATGGAAATGACCAGCTCTGCAACCAGTTCCGCTCAGAATAGTAAATACTTTTGTATTATTATCTTTTTTTGTAATATTTTTTTAAAAGATGTGCTGAGGAGTTTCTTTAGGCTTTTCTTCTCCTCCACGATAAAGCACCTTCCGAAAAGCCAAAAAATGACGTGCATAAGTGTATCAGTGATACCTATATGAATAAAATATTTTGACTTTGACTTTGACATTGTTTTCCGCTAATTGAACAGGTTGCTGGTTGACTGCGAGTACTGCCACTCTCACCCGAGAAGCATATTACACACCATTCCATGCCATGCTGCTTCCACTGGAGGCGCTCGGACGTGTGTAGCGTTCGTTTGTAAAACAACAGGACATACCGACCTATTTTTGTTGCAAAATGATTTATTCAGAATGTTGGATTACAGTGAATCTACGGACTCCTCCCAACTAGATCCAATAATGCTTCTATTTTCTATACCTACGTACATAAACACTCAAAAATTCCACGAGTTATTCTACTTATTCGCTTTCTGACATTTATTCTTCATCCAGTACATTATTTATGTGTTCCCGCACACTACACTACAGGCGGCAGCTCCAGTTTTGTTGTAATTGTAAATGATCAAAAGAACATGTTTTCTGCTCTAATTTACTATGTTGTAAGTGATCATTTATGTTAGCGTATGGCTACATGGTATTTTTCAAGGGTACTTAAAAATGTAAGCTCACTTAATGCATTTAAATCAAAAGTGTTACAGCATATTAGGACTGGCTCCAGTCAATAATTAACTATTATAATTATTTACAACTCCTGGTTTAATGCGTTAAATGAATACCTACTCTTATAAAACATGCCTTCAATGACGAATGATTTTATTTAATTATCTTATGTTAATTTTGTATTCTCATGTAAGTGACCATGTATGTCTTTGTTGAGAATAAATATTCTATACCCTTAACCTAACCTACTTAATTATTTGATCTACTCCTCTTTCCCGGACTTTTCCCGAAGTAATGTTGTTTAATTAATTGGAGTTTGGTGAGGGTGGCAGCCATTAAGTTACCTTATCGTGCTACAGACCAATACCATATGATACACACCGTTACACTGAAATAGTATCGATAATTCCAGTTGGACCGGCGCGGAGTGAGGGGTCACCGCGGTCACCGCACTCAGCGCCCTCCGATTGATGGGTGTTACGTGTCTAATGACAGGCAATAACTGAAGGAACCGCGATAAACCATTCATTAGCGGCGGCGCGGCACGTGGCGTGGTGGCGTGGTGGGACCGGCCACCTGTTGTGTACCGCCGCCGGGTGACCGCCCGACGACAGCCTATTTAAATAACTTGTTGACGTTGACAGATGGTGGCATTTCGACCACTCACTGTAGAAAGTACGCAAATTAACTGCTGTATTTAAACACGGAGGATCCTCTTTTATACATATAATATCATTGCGGAGGATAGCGTTCAATGTTCGTATGTGATTGTACTTGTTTGTAGCCGCCTCGTCGTACGGGCGGCATTACCGGACAGCTCGCAGCAATTAATTCACAAAGCCCTTCTGTAGCCATCGAACAGGAAAACTCCGGGGAAAGACAAACAACATTGATGCTGGATTTGCTCCACTTACACAACTTTTAGGTCACTTTATCTCTCAGACATTGGTCGGTGGACGTGGCGCTGCTCGAGATAACTTTACCTCCGAGCCAGCAATATTTCATATAAATGATAATTATCAGAAAACAAAACTACGATCTGTAAAAATATTAATGTTTTCTGTTTTCCGCGGCTAACACGACACGTATTTGCCTAATTAATTAATATTGATTCAATCGAAACAGATTTGAAAAACGCTTTGTCAAACTAAAACTTCATGTTTCAATTTAAGTCCCTTTTTAGGGTTCCAAAATAAAATCCTTATAGTTTTGTCATGTTCGTCCTTCTGTCCGTCTGCTCGTCCATCTGTCTGTCCGTTTGTCCATCTGCCCGTCCAAATGTCCGTCCGTCTGTCCGAAGCAAAGCGCCAAGACCCTTAGTGCTAGAAAACTACTCGTATAATTTGGCATAGATATACATATTATGTAAACTGTTTTATGGTTTGGCGGGTTGTTTATAAACGAACGTTTTAGCCGTATTGGGGCGGCTTAGAATACTAACCCCAATCCCACGCCGGATGGGTGTCGTAAAAGGCGACTAAATCCGGCCCGCTGGTGGTAGGGCCCCTCGAGGGATTATATTGGTATTATTGATTTTAATTGTAAATTAATACCATTATTACTATTATTATTTCTCCATGGGGTCCGCCTGGATAGCAACCACCCTCCTTCTAGAGTCAGCCGTGAAATGTTCTCCAACGTGTTTCGGTTGTAGTGTCGGAGAGCCAGTCTTCTTCTTCTCTTCCTTCCCCCATCTTTTATACGTTTTCCCTCCCATTCTTCGTCTGTCACCCATCCTGGAGTGGTGTACTTTTGTTGGTGTTTCTCGAGTCCGGTAGTGTCATTACCAACTGCTCTCGTGTGGTTGGGCGTGATGGACTGACTCGGCGGCCAGGGAGAGCCGATGAAACGTTACCGCTGGCGCCCGTTGGTTGTAGGGGACCCGAACCCAGGTGATCCCGCCCTGGGAGGCTGTCCCGCCGCCAATGTTAAAAGCCCGTCGATTAATTTTCTTGCCGGTTGGGGAGCCGGATGTGGACTGGGACTTTAATCGCGGGTCGGATCGGGGGTCCTTCCGTCCGCCGAGTCAGTAACTCAGACTACCCACCATTCCGAGATAGTTTTTATGACTACTCTTTGACTCGGGTAGTACCGACGATGCACCACTCCTACTCTTTCAACTCTTCCCCGCAAGCAAAATGAAAAAGTCGAATAAAGAAAAAAGGTTAAAACCAGCGGCACCCCCTTCCACATTTCTTGTGGACTTTTGTAACATCAGGGGCTTACATTCAAACCTCAACGCCGTTCATTACCATCTTGAAACGTCGAAGCCGGCCTTATTCTTTCTGACTGAGACACAAATATCAGCTCGAGAAGATACCTGTTATCTTCATTACCCGGGGTATAAATTTGAACACAAATTTATACCACACGCCGGTGTCTGTTTGTTTTCTCGAGATGATATTTGTTGTAATAATAATAATAATAATAATAAAGTCCCAAAACAAATACATGACTTACCGGTGCAATCTTTTAAGAAACGTGTAAAGGCTCAGCTCTTAGGCAAGGGCTACTATAGCATAAATGAATATTTAAATGACAAGGATGCTTGGAAATGACTAGCTAGGCAACCAGTTCTGCACAGGTTAAAGAATACCTATTTTTGTAATAGATATAAGTTTTATTTTTAAAAGATGTGCTGAGGAGTTTCTTTACGGCTTTTCTTCTCCTCCATGACAAAGCACCTTTCCGAAAAGCTGGTAGATTAAAAAAATGACGTGCATAAGAGTATCAGTGATACCTACATGAATAAAGATTATTTCATTTCATTTCATTTCAACGTCTCGACTTTCTTGAAGGAAGAGACCTGTCCACCATCTGCGTACGCGTGGACCATGGTGGCCAAACACGTGTTTACATCGGTTTGTACAGGTCTCATAGCGGTAATACCGAAGTAGATCGACTCTACGAGCACGTTCAAGGGGCGATCGACTATGTGCAAGAGCAGATCCCTTGTGCCGAAGTGGTGATCCTGGGAGACTTTAACGCCCATCATGCTGAATGGCTAGGATCACGTGCAACGGACTACGCAGGGAAATCTGCTCACAGCTTTGCCTTGGCTAATGGCCTCAGTCAGTTAGTGTCCAGCCCGACCCGGATCCCTGACATTGATGGCCATTCCGCTTCCACTTTGGACCTCCTGCTTACCTCCCACCCAAACGATTATGTTGTATCCGTCGAGGCGCCGCTTGGTTCGTCTGATCACTGCCTTGTACGATCCTCGGTACGATTGGCACGACCCGCAGATCGGCGACCTAGCGCGTCTCGCCGGGTCTGGCATTTTAAATCGGCGGACTGGGACGGTTTGCGGGAATTTTATTCATCTTTCCCGTGGAGGCCCATTTGTTTTTCTTCAGCTGACCCCGACGCTTGTGCGCTTTCCATAGCTGATGTGGTACTTCAGGGCATGGAATGTTACATTCCAAACTCTGTGATACCCGTTGGTGGAAAAACCCAAGCCTGGTTTGACAGAAACTGCTTTAAGGCAATCAGCCTGAAGCAATCTGCTTATCAGGATTGGGTAGAAGTGCGTGAGCTCGGAGGTACCACAGTGAGCCAGCTGAAAAAGAAATTTAACGCGGCCTCGTGGTCCTCAAAAAAGCAAATCGCCAAGGCAAAGTTCAAGCACATACACAGAACTGGCAAGAGACTGCTGCGCTATCCGTGTGGTAGCCGAGCGTTTTGGTCTCTAGCCAAAGCCATTCAAGGCAACTTCTGTGCATCGTCCCTTCCTCCTTTGCGCAGAGCAGATAATACCCTGGCCCATACCGCAAAAGAGAAAGCCGAAATACTGGGCACACTCTTTGCGTTGAATTCGACTGTTGATGACGGGGGTAACACACCGCCTACCATCCCGCAGTGTGGTGAGCTGATGCCTGACGTGCATTTTACTCAGAATGCCGTGCGTCAAGCTCTTTTTTCCCTTGACATCAACAAGTCGAATGGGCCAGATGGTATATCTGCTATTGTGCTAAAAACGTGCGCTCCGGAGTTGACCCCGGTTTTAACGCGCCTATTCCAACTCTCCTACTCTGCCGGCATCGTGCCGTCTTCATGGAAGGTAGCTTTGGTCCACCCTATTCCCAAAAAAGGAGACAGGTCAAATCCAGCCAATTACAGACCAATCGCCATAACATCTCTGCTCTCCAAACTAATGGAGCGTATAACAAACACCCAACTGCTCCGGTATCTAGAGGATCGCCAGCTGATTAGCGACCGTCAATACGGTTTCCGCCACGGCAGATCAGCTGGCGATCTTTTAGTATACCTTAATCATTGCTGGGCAGAAGCAATCGAGAGCAAGGGAGAAGCATTGGCTGTAAGTCTGGATGTTGCAAAGGCCTTCGATAGGGTGTGGCATAAGGCATTACTGTCTAAGCTGCCTTCCTACGGAGTACCCGAGAAATTGTGCAAATGGATTGCCAGTTTTTTATCGGAGCGGAGCATCAAGGTCGTCGTTGACGGAATATGCTCGGATACGAAGCCCATAAATGCTGGAGTCCCACAAGGCTCTGTACTTTCACCCACACTGTTCATCATGCATATCAATGATATGCTGGACATCGGCGATATTCATTGCTATGCTGATGACAGTACCGGTGACGCCCGTTACACAGGCCGAGCAAATCTTTCTCGGGTGCAGATTGAGGAGAAGAGGATAAAACTTGTGTCTGAAGTCGAGACATCTCTGGAGCGGGTCTCGGAATGGGGCAGACTAAATTTAGTCCATTTCAACCCCGAGAAGACACAAGTTTGCGCGTTAACCGCTAAAAAAACCCCATTTGCCATAGCACCACATTTCCAGAACATTCCTCTTAACATCTCTAAAAGCATTGGGATCCTTGGTGTCGACATTTCGAATGAAGTTCAGTTTCGGGACCACTTGGTTAGTAAGGCCAAACTAGCCGCAAAGAAATTGGGAGTGCTCTATAGAGCTAAGCAGTACTTCACGCCTAAGCACAGGTTGATGCTCTATAAGGCGCAAATTCGACCACACATGGAGTACTGCTCCCACCTTTGGGCCGGAGCCCCAGCTGGCCAAGTGGATCCGTTCAATCGAATTCAACGGCGAGCCATTCGTCTTGTCGACGATCCCAAGCTTACAGACGAATTGGAATCGCTTGAGTTGAGGAGAGATGTAGGTTCTCTCTGCGTATTCTACCGTCTGTATAATGGGGAATGTTCTGAAGAACTGTTTGGGTTACTACCTGCAGTTAATTTTCGTCACCGCACATCACGTACCAGGTTCCATCAACACTATCTGGATACCTGGCGTTCGTCCACAGTCCGGTTCTCACGTCATTTTCTACCTCGCACGTGTAAACTGTGGAACAAACTACCTGCATCGGTGTTTCCTCTAAGCTATGACATGGGGTCCTTCAAGAAGCGGGTCTATCGTCATCTTCTTGGCCGGCAACGCGTTGGTGACGCCCCTGGTGTTGCTAATGTCCATGGGCGGCGGTGATCACTTACCATCAGGTGACCCGTCTGCTCGTTTGCCTGCTCAAAGCAGAAAAAAAAAAAAAAAAAAAAAACGAGATGTTTATAAGTTGGTAATTTAATAAATTAAAAAAAAATTAAACCTCCAGAATCGTAGAATAAAGTATTGAAAAACATTTTTTAAAGTACCTCTCCTACAGATGTGTGTGGGGTATCGTTAAAAAGGTCTTTCAAAAATATTTTAGGTCTTCTGAGACCTTCTGAGAGGTTAGAGTCGAGACACTCCTCTGCTGGCTAAACGGTTGGTGTTGGACAAGGGAAAAGTAAATAAGTTATAATATGATAAATTTACAAGGAAAACTATCAAGGCCATGTTAGCATAAGTAGTTAATGAGTAATAGTCGATAAACTTACTACTTCGGAACCCTACATTGCCCGTGACCTGACACGCACTTGCCCAGTTTTAATTAACGGTTCATTTTAGTTCTAACAGATACTTCCCGAAAAACTTAGTTTCAAGTTTTCAACAAATGAAAACGCAAAAGCAATCTGTAGTCATACAATAGAGAGATGTTTGTCAAAAGACTATTGTGACATGGTGCCGACTACTAGAACTTATAATGGCATATTTCCGGAGCAGCCAAAGAAACCAGCTGAAGCGAGGCGAAGTGAGCAATCTCTGTGACGAGATTATCACGCTTACACAGCTTACTGCGGATTATGGGACGGAGTCACTCAGGCGATTGTGATACATTATTTTTGGGAACAGCTTTCAGTAATGAATAAACTGGCAATGCCGAACTGTTTGTCCTGAACTAAGTAATCCACATTGTATTTATTGGTTTTGATCCGTGCCCACATATGTGAGAGGGCTTAGAGTTGTGCATTGTACTGAAGTTAAGAGCTAGTGTTGAAAGAAAGTCGCGAGAATGGTATCCCATAGAACTTGTACGAGTTATTGTATTATCTAATAAATAGGTAGATAAACCACAGCCAGGTCTGCATGACCTCCATGACAATAGTAATGGTTGGTTGTATGTTTATTTATTTATTTATCTACACACACCGGAACCAATGACAACAGAAATGAACTTCGCTTGATTTCACACTGTGCACACATGGAGCTGGGAGTCACCAAATAATATGGAAGCAGTTCTGTTGTCACAGGCCCCTCCCAGCAACCCGGCATATTGTCAATACTCGAATTTAATTAATTCGGAGTAGATAATACAAGTATTTCAAATGAATTTTCATAATTGCTTCGGTGAATTCAATTTTCTTCAATACATCCTGTATTGAAGAAAATTGAATGTTTTGGATGTGTATCGAAATATCGAGTGTATTCAACTAACAGCGAATACCAATATGCTTTTCAATGAAAATTTCTAATTAATATCGACAATAATTACTTAACTCATTAATGATTTTGTTATGAAACGACCTCAATTAATTATATCACACTTACATTTAAGTGTCCGTTACGTTGATATTGAAGCTTGAAACCAAACAAGAAAGCAATATAAAAATTTACTGAAATAATTTTGAGCCACAAATAAATGTTATATCTATTAGATTCAACGAAATGCAAATTACTTACATTCCGATTACTTAATGGTGGGATTTACTAGACGTGCCCAAAATGAACTACAATTATTCTTTTCATTTCAGTGGGCGCGGAACGACCTACGGTAATGGTCGTTGGGGCGCGGTGTTTTAAAATATATTGGTTTCAAGTTTTAACTAAAAGAATTATTGGCGAAAATAAAATAGGCTGTTGAGAATTGGAGATCCATAAGGCCGGAATGCGAGGGGTGAATGAATACGTTATATACGTACCGACCTGTGATTGTTGACTGTGAATGACTTTAAATATGAAAATGGAAGGCGGGATCATGTTTCAATCAGTGGACTCCGCAACAAAAAGCCGAGTGGCCACATCGAACCCGAAATGAATGGCAGTGGCGACTGGCGGGTCCGTGGCGGACTCGAGCTCCCTTTATGAGTGTATTGTACCGGCTCAACACATCCCTTTGTGGCGCGTATTGAGGGATCGTAAATACTTTTCCGATATTTTCGATTACGGTTTGGCTTCGGCAACTGAGTTACTTAACTCCGAATAGACTTATTTCAGAAGTTAAGAAGTTTGCTATATTTATTGTTGAGAGTTTCATAGCGCCCAGTGGTGCGTCATGATTTTTATAACATAAAGTTTGGTGCCGTAAGCTAAATCAAACCGATGACCAAAATGACCTCTGTCGATCGTTACCGCGGGAAAGGGGCAGTCAAACGGCCAGTTAACTGAAGGTCTTCGCTCCATCACTCGTAGTAATTGAACCGAACTCTTGGGGAAAATAGAGGGCCGGTTGTTTCTTTTATGAACTCAATTTTCGTTCGGGTTGAGCTAATTACCGACGACCACATGTGGCTCAGTTACATCGGTACCACAAGCTGTAATGTTTTTATAAAAGAAAAATCATCATGACATTTTGATTGATATGACAATTTAAAAAATACCATAATCTTCCACTTCCCACTCCTACATATTTTCCTTACTAGCGGCACCGCCTTAAGACCACTTTTAAAGGATTCGCAAGTCTTCCAATATCCAGCAACATTATGAACCTTACACTACGTAGTATGAAACCTTCTGGAATAAATAACAGTAATAAAGTAGCCGAACAACCCAAATTAGATCCGTCACTCGGCCTTTGAAGGATTTCATTAAAACTGTTTACTTACTGCAGTTTTATCAGTAGTTTTACGAGCCCTTATTGCCGGCTTGTCATTTTTATGGCTTCTCCGGTAGGTTATTACGTTCCAAAAAAAATTCAGCGGTAATAAATTCCCGATATTGTAATGAAACAATATCCAATGTAGTTAGTGTAAGCATGGCCAGCGCGGCGAGCGGCGCGCGGTGGGGCGGTGCGATCCCATTCTGGTGATTTGTTACACAGTTTGTAGTACAATGCTGGCTTTGCATAAATTAAACACATCCCAAGGTTACAGCTGTTGCACAACTAGTATCGCTTTGGAGTTTTACATCCTTTTAAAATAATATCTAGTTACGTTAAGGTTACGGCAGAGTTCCATTAACATTCTGCGTTCTTTGTCTTAAATGCTCGTGATGTCTTTAGCCTTATACAATATATCTATTTATCTAATACGTTTAAACGAGCAATTTTTGTATGTATATAAAGCAGAAGGAGGTATTCTATGGTATTGCTTATGAAATGATATTCCTTTTACTTTGCACCATGATATATTTCCAGTTCTCCTAACATTCACATCAATATTCCAAAGTACTTCAACACTACGTGATCAATAATAATCTGTTATACATTCTTGACAATTCCCTAATCTAAATATGACATGACATTTTTTATATGCCAGCCTCTGCATCAGACAAGCGCTGTAGAATAAAGAGGTCCGTCCCTGGACCTTCACTGGAGATTCATGGCCTCACCGATATATATATATTTTGAATCTCAGAAACGGCTCCAAAGATTTTCATGAAATTTAGTATGCAGGGGGCTGCGGGGACGATAAATCGATCTAGCTAGGGTTCATTTTTAGAAAATGTCGTTTTTCAGGCAATGAAAAACTGCTACAATAGACTCTTCCTGACATCTATTGGCGAGTAGCAACACTAGACACTAGACCGATGGCGTTATCCGAGCAAAGTGGTCATCCGGGTACTACACCAGCTGAAGGGTGATTGGACTGTGTCCTATATGTTACTCCGGATCACGGTTTACCTGTTTGCAATATTAACATGAAAATCCGTTCAGTAATTTGTTTGTAAAAGAGTAACAAACTTCCTTACATTTTCACAAACTTCCGCATTTATTATTAATACCTAAGAGTAGGAAGTAGGACGTGAAAAATGCTTTATTATTTTGCACTTCACCTAAACCACCGATTTGCCTGAAATATTTTACTTACACAATTAATTGTATGGAGCATAATTATGATAAAGAGTACTACAATTTATAAAATAATTGTGTCTTTGCTGCCCCAAAATTTGACGCGCGTGAACCCGCAAATAATAATAACCGCGGGTGGGTGATAAATTAATAAGATTTTATTAAAGAAGACAAGAAAGGAGAAGAAAATGTAGACAAAATAAATATACCTTCGTTTATTGAAATATCACAGGAAATCTTATTATGCAAAAGTCAACTTGCGGCTCGGGTCGTTATTTTATTTGGCAACAGAATGCTTAATTAAATTGGAGCCACTTCCATTCCAAATGATAAGTTTTGACAGTAATGTATTGGATCTAGTCTACGTGACATAATTAATAGATAGTTGGCTCGTGTTTAAACGCTTTGTGTATCTGGATTGATCTTGAGTTGGAGATGACGTGTTGCCTGATGTGTTGTCAGTGTTGCTGGGGGCCTCATCCATTATGATCCACGTCCGTCACGCCGGCGCGGGCAGTGCTGGCGCGCGGCCAACAGGTGGCGCCCGTGTCGACGACAACATAAACAGACGTCACGATCAGCGCCATCACTCAAGAACTCATCTCACAGCTTGCACGTGCCATAATCTTTATTTAATCGTTTTAATTCAACGGTGTATAATATAATGTCGTTCATGGGATAAAATATAATTTAAAATAGGCAGCGCAGCCGGTGATAAGCCAGGTAGAGACCAGGACCAGGTAGGGTAGCAGAGCCTTTTGATGATAAATTGTTACAATTTTAGAAATGCATAAATGACATTTCTCTTCCTAACCAAGTTTACGAAGCACTAACGAGTGTTACTCTCGTGGTAGCAAGTTGGGCCGAAGTCTCTAACCTTCATGAAAGGACTGACATCACGAGCGTACAGTGGTGTTCACACGTATTTGGCAACAGACCGCTTCTGGTTCACATCGCAGCGCTCGCCCTTCCATTAAATTACTAGTTTGTTAGTTCAACAGCGGCGTAAATTGGTGATAATGTGATTGTACTATTTATTTACTGCGGAGCGCGAGTGACGCGCGCGCAGTGCACACACACATACGAACAGCGTGCTCGTGCACACTAAACGACTTTAATGTGATCATTAGTTCGACGTATTATACGATTCTATTGAGAAACAATTTACAATTTACAATTTTAAAATAAATAAATTAACATCGCAAAGTTTTCCGTACAGGAGTTCCAGTTCGACTTCCAAGAGACAAGGTTTTCCTCATAATGAAGAGGCCTAAATAGTATTTCACCAAGCTGCTCTCAATCACAATCTGCTGGTGTGATTAGTGAAGCGGTGAGTGGCTCCGACGGTCCGACGTCCATGTCTACAGCTGGTATACATTCCTCTCCCATATAAATAATTACTGCGAAGTTCATGAGTCCGTCGATGTAATACAAACATACCAGGAGGGCAAATAAGAAAACATATTTTTGTGCTATAAAATATATTTAGATGCCAAATAATATATTCTTTTGAGGAAGAAATAAAACTAATAAATTACACGAAATTGTGATTCCGAATATCTTAGAAATACATTCCATTTACCGAATCCCTTACAAATTTTGCTTGTTATGAAAAAGCTTTCCGTGCGCGTCCCAATAAGGGAAGCTTTCACCTGATAACGCAGCACCATTACATTTATTATGAAGCCGACTCCAGAATCCTCTTATGGAAAAAAATACGTCGGATATCTTTCATGGGAATACACTTACCTCGTTAGCAGAACTGCGAACTCACCTAGTAGTTCGCAGTTCGCTGTCGCAGTACCGATAGTCCGACACGGGACGAGAACATGTCGAACTACCGCGGCCGCGTGCCTGCTGGGGCAGCTGGGGCTGACTCACCCCGAGGCCACTAGCAGCGTTGTTTACGATACAATGTATAGCTCTACTGTGATTACTAGCGCGTAATCACTACACGGAATATCTTCAAACGTATCTTTACTTTGAATCAAGGTCAATAAATAATAGATCTACACGGTTGCTTCCGTCAACAGAAGCTACTGTTTGTTCTATTCAGCGAATATGAGCCGACTGCTTTTGCTACTGCTAAAACCAGTGAAGTAGTTAAGTATTGTATTGAAGTAGCAGTACCCAAAGTTATTTGATTTGTAATAAAATTATAACAAGAACGAAGAGTAGTCACTTGCTGGAATCTGAAATATAGAAAAGCAAAAAAAAAGCAAAGCAACAACCCATAATTGTCCCACTGCTGGGCTCGGGGTCTCCTCTCACAATGTGAGGGGTACAGGCCATAGTCTGCCACGCTGGCCAAGTGCGGATTGATAGACTGCACACACCTTTGAGAACATTATGGAGAACTCTCAGGTGTGCAGGTTTCCTCACGATGTTTTCCTTCACTGAAGCAAGTAAATTAATTGGAAATATAGAAGCGGTTGTAAAATTCGAACCATCGCGAGTGCATGTATTTGATTACGGAAAGCGTCAAACGGCGATAGATCAGAGCGGGAATAATTTAACAGCCATTAGGTTGTCTGTTGCCGCCCGCTGACAGCGTGTGATGGATGGTAGCGGGTAGCGGCGGTCGCGATCATATTAATCAGCGGCGGCGACAGATTCTGTGTACCGCCGTTTTTGTTAACTTTATAATGACAGCGACGACGAAAATCGATGTTAATGTTTGACAGAGTCACTTTTTCTCTAAAATGTTAAGTTAAAAGAACACACAGTTTCGGCTCAGTACCAGTCAGATTTTTGCAAATTAGGAAACCCTATGAGCATCAGTGGACGTCCAAAGGCTGATGGATGGATGAAAAGAAATTTTGATACCTAGAACAGTAGTGGGCCATTACAGAGATGTGCAAGGCTATTAAATTACTTTGTTAAAGAAAAGGAGCGCTTAACCAGATGTGTATTAGGAATAAACCCATCTCATTGTCGGAAGTGATCGCCGCAAGCCGCCGAGACGCCCAGAGTCCAGACACCGCGGGTATTGGCACAGGATACAGTCGCTCATCGCTCTACAGTTGTTGTTTGCCTCGTTACTTGTATCTTACGGGGCCTGTATTAAAAAGCTTACCAAATAATTGTGCCTTGTTCTATGAAACATTTTAAATTACTGTCTGTTAGGATAAAATATTCTCCGGGCTACGTTGAAAAAATATATGAAAAAATAATTGTACATATTAAGAGAAGCAAAATTCTTGCGCCTCCGCATTTTATTAACATAAAAAAGGTACCTACAAGTTAAAAGTTAATTAACCTTCCTACCTCGCTAAAAGCGGCCACGTCTCTTCATAAAAGTATGAAGAGAAGGGTCTAATGCGAAAAGTTTGAGTAACTACAGCTAATATTATAATTACAAAAGCTATCCCTTCACTGATGACCTACATCGGCTACATCTGGGGAGGACGATAAGGTGCGGGAACTTTTAGCCGAGTCATGGCCATCACGAGGTGGGTTGTAATTTCTGAAGAAGGTATGTAATTTTTTTCGAGATTATTACATTATAATCTCGGTCTAGTGGCAGTAGTTAGCTTGGTATGAGGCACCGAAGTAATGATACACTTTAGTGGCAATAGTTCAGTTAATATTATATTAGTACATCTTTTGTTATAAACATCTCGCTGGTACAGACGCCATGGTTTGCCTCGTCATTCGTTATATGTACCGCGAAGGACTAGAATAACGTTTGTTTTTTGTTCTGATTAAATCTTTAAACTGTGCCCGGTTCCCTTCCGCCATGAAGTATTAATCAACCCCTCTACTAATCTATATAAATATGAAAATGTCCCATTCTCAAAATGTCCAACTGACAATGCGGATATTTTATCTCATTTGGTTTGACAGCTGTCATTTATTTTGACGGTTGTCATTTGTTTCAGTGATTGTCATTTGTTTTGACAACTGTCATTTGTCCTCATGCTTGTTTTATGCCAATTTTCTTATTTTCTTCGTGTTTTTTTTTCATAGTTATTCAACCGAACAACTGCCACTAGACCATAAATTATATTATCAAAATATAGTAATTTCTTCGAAATTGTCTCTATTATCAAATACATAATTTAAATCTTGGGATGAAGATCACGGTGTGTTAAAATAGGAGCATAAAAGCGCATGGCGTTGCGCTCTCACCGATCGACGACAACATATGTACAATGTACATATCTTATTTATCCACTCGCAGCTTCTGTAGCGTAACAAGATCTGTGCCACACCGCCCACACCGCAACCCTTGCAACTCATTACCGCGGTAATGATGCGGGAACAAAACAACTCACTGAAGGAAAAATATGGCCACCGCCGCGGGGCTGCCCGGCTGGCGAGCGCCGCGCGCGTACAATGTTACCACTGACTGATGGAAGTACTCTCTGCGGTATCTAATGATATAAAAATATGGCCACCGCCGCGGGGCTGCCCGGCTGGCGAGCGCCGCGCGCGTACAATGTTACCACTGACTGATGGAAGTACTCTCTGCGGTATCTAATGATATAAAAATATGGCCACCGCCGCGGGGCTGCCCGGCTGGCGAGCGCCGCGCGCGTACAATGTTACCACTGACTGATGGAACTACTCTCTGCGGTATCTAATGATATAAAATATGGCCACCGCCGCGGGGCTGCCCGGCTGGCGAGCGCCGCGCGCGTACAATGTTACCACTGACTGATGGAAGTACTCTCTGCGGTATCTAATGATATAAAAATATGGCCACCGCCGCGGGGCTGCCCGGCTGGCGAGCGCCGCGCGCGTACAATGTTACCACTGACTGATGGAAGTACTCTCTGCGGTATCTAATGATATAAAATATGGCCACCGCCGCGGGGCTGCCCGGCTGGCGAGCGCCGCGCGCGTACAATGTTACCACTGACTGATGGAAGTACTCTCTGCGGTATCTAATGATATAAAATATGGCCACCGCCGCGGGGCTGCCCGGCTGGCGAGCGCCGCGCGCGTACAATGTTACCACTGACTGATGGAAGTACTCTCTGCGGTATCTAATGATATAAAATATGGCCACCGCCGCGGGGCTGCCCGGCTGGCGAGCGCCGCGCGCGTACAATGTTACCACTGACTGATGGAAGTACTCTCTGCGGTATCTAATGATATAAAATATGGCCACCGCCGCGGGGCTGCCCGGCTGGCGAGCGCCGCGCGCGTACAATGTTACCACTGACTGATGGAAGTACTCTCTGCGGTATCTAATGATATAAAATATGGCCACCGCCGCGGGGCTGCCCGGCTGGCGAGCGCCGCGCGCGTACAATGTTACCACTGACTGATGGAAGTACTCTCTGCGGTATCTAATGATATAAAATATGGCCACCGCCGCGGGGCTGCCCGGCTGGCGAGCGCCGCGCGCGTACAA
Source organism: Thymelicus lineola (assembly GCA_963932265.1). Classification (NCBI taxonomy): domain Eukaryota; kingdom Metazoa; phylum Arthropoda; class Insecta; order Lepidoptera; family Hesperiidae; genus Thymelicus; species Thymelicus lineola. Next base: position 17,509,884 of record OZ010692.1, on the reverse strand, counting down.
TGTTACCACTGACTGATGGAAGTACTCTCTGCGGTATCTAATGAAATAAAACTAGATCCTTCACTGACATTAAAGTTACTTTTATATTTTAGGGGCAATTAAGCATAGAATCTATCTGCTCTTGAGAGTATATTAGTTCATTGGTTTTGAGCCACCAGTTACACAGTCGGAGGCGTCGGAGCTCGTATATTGAGTGGTAATCCTATGCTGGTGTGGTGATAGACCAAATGACCTACGTAGTAGCTTTTACACAATATTCACATCATATTTGTGCCGGCTGGCTAGCTACTACAGTGATATTATAACTAACATTTACGACAGAAGCTATTTTATAATATACTAGGAAATCGCCCTCGCTTCGCTTCTGGAAAACAGTAAAAAAATTGCCTATGTCACTCGGGGATAGTGTAGCTTTCCAACAGTGAAAGAATTTTTCAAATAGGTTCGGTAGTTTCGGAGCCTATTGAATGCAAATAAACAATCAAATGTTTCCTCTTTATAATACTCGTATTAGTATTATTAATTCCAAATATTGATGCACTATTTTACTTTTAGTAGTTTTGGCCACTATTTTATTAAATTTATAATTTTTTAAACAAAGTCCTTCTATATATAGCTTTTATTTACATGTTAGTAAAAATTAGTTAGTTAATAGTTATCTATGTAGGTATATCACAAATAGTCAAATAAAGAATCTTTGGAGATAATATTATAAGACACATTACATTACTGAACAAACTAGAATCAAAAGCTTTCGAAACAAAGTTATCGGTCACTCTCCGGAGCTTTCATGAAAAAATCTAATAATCATAAAGTTTATATGGGCCGGAACAGCCCTTTATTTTTAATACGGCGTGCCGGCCGACACGCGACACGCGACCTTACAACTCAATTTCCTTTAGCGGTGTGGCCCAGGCCGAGCCCAGTTCGATCGTTCTACACATAGTTGTTCATCGGAATCTGATTTATTGTAATGTCCTTACTTGTTAGCCCTCAGCGTATGTCAATCGCACTTGTGACTAGATTTTATTTGTCGAATACTATTATACTATGCGGTGAGTTTTCCTAGCAGAGCGCATCGTTGATGGGCACGTAAAGTATTCAAAGTCAGCGGAAAGAGTACTTCATCGAGGTTTCTTTTGTTTTTCAGATTCATAATTTGGAAGGAATGTTTTCCATTCATTAATTTGATACTAGAGGAATATTATGAAGAGCGTTTACGAAGATTTTTAGCTTCGCAAAGAAAACAATTAAATGCATTTACGGAGTATGCCACTTTTAGCGCAAACAGCATTTGTATTGTATAAGATAATAATTTACTCCTGTAACTGTGTCATAAAGCAAGTTCCTTGATGCAACTTTGTATTCCGGGCAGTCCGGGCTTCGCTCGTAGTTCAAGAGCGCGATCTCAGATCTTACAATCGATAGATCTTGATCACTGAAGGTGGATCTTATGACAGTTGTGCTTCATTTCATTAATTAAGTTTCTGCTTATGACAGAAAAATTTACCACAAATAAAACATAGCACTCTACAAATAAAAATAAAGGCATACCATAACAAAATGTCTTTGTACCTTGTAAACTCTGCGACGCAGCTAGAAGCCAAACAACAGAAGTGAAAATGAGTTAAATTATGTTCCGAGTAAACTTTTAATTGTTTACTTCCTTCCAATTACTATGCTCGACAAACATCGTAAAGCAACCTGTCCACACTGTCGGTCTCATAGATCGAATTCTCATTAAATTATTCAGAGAATCACAACCGTCTGACGAGGCCGCCGAGTTGTTTTGAACTCTTATTACCGACTTCTGAACTTGGGCAAAGTTCCATAGCCGCCACTCAATTATACCGACGGCATTGTCACGGCATCCGTCAGCCGACGACTGATTCAATTAAATGAACGAAAGCTGAAAGCCGACGGCGAGTGCTGGGTGCCGAGTGGCCATTTAGATGATTGCCTTTTGGCATTTAGTGCGCTGGTTTTCATAAAGCGACTTCTGGCTAATCTGTAGCCGTTAGCGGCGGATCGAATTATTCCTCTTGGTGTCATAGCGTTCTGTAAACGCTTCATTTACGTTTCATTAGTTAATTTGCATCACCAAAGTGGCTATACATAGTAATAAAATAAAAAGTGTGCGGTAACAGGAGAGCCCCCCCTTACGTTTGAAGTTTAAACACCGAATGCATTTTGATGTGGATATTTATAGATCGCTTAAAGGAGACTGGGATGGTTTCTAACAATGATATAATTATACGCAAATGAAAAAAATACTTAAAGAAAAAACTAAAAAAACCCGACACTGCGTAAAAAAATTAAAAACAAAAAAACAAGTAGTTCAGAATGTTGTTAAAAGTAATACTGAACAACTAAGTACACCATAGAAAGATTAACAGGTTAGTCAAAACATGTGGCTTAGCCGTTTCGTAGCGAAAAGAACTGTGCGATTGAATTTTTCACCTTACGCACATGTGACGGTGGCGAAACGGCGAGGATGCTTGGCTCTACATGAGATCTGACAACTTTTTGATTTAGAGCCATATGGTCTCGTCTTGGCAACATTTTACATGAAAATGTTTTGGTGGAATTTCACCTCCTTTTGCAAGTAGCACAAAATTACATCCTGTAATTTAAAGTAATTTATTTTGATGATCATCGGTGAGTGACGAAATCGGGGTTTTTTTAAGATAGATATCATTAAAATCTAAAATATAAGGGCTATGCGATTGCAACTTTATATGTTTAATTAATCCACTATTGACATCATATCGCGCGAATTTTATATATCTGGTATAATCCAAACCCAAGTTATGCTCTCCTCACGTGACATTGCTTTAAAGCAGAGAATGAACAATTTTAAGTTACTTAATAGAGTAGCGGCGACTGAGCTGTATGCAGTAAGCTATAGTAAATTGACAAAATAAAAAAACAGGGCAAGTGCGTGTCAGGCCACGCGCAATGTAGGGTCCCGAAGTAGTAAGTTTATCGACTATTACTCATTAACTACTTATGCTAACATAGTCGTGATAGCTTTCCTTGTAAATTTATCATTTAACCTATTTTTGAGAATTTTTAACTTGTCTAATTCGAAACATTTAGCCAGCGGGCCACTTAACTAATACCTAAATAAGCACTTTCCAGAACCCTAATCCCAAAAATAGTCTTAGAAGATCAGTAATATTTTTGGAAGACCTTTTCAACGATAGGCCCACACTATAGGCGGACGAATAAAAAAATTCATCCTCACGATACCTGTAAGGGAGGTACCCTAAAAAAGCTTTTCATTATTTTATTCAACGATTCTGGTGTTTTAATAAATATGTATATCCATTATCCATACCAAATTACAGCATTCTAACACTAAGGGTCTTGCTTCGGACAGATGAACAGACGAACAGATGGACGGACGGACATGACGAAATTAGAACGGGCTATGTGTGTGTCAGGCCACGTGTAATGTTAACGTATAATACATATTAAAGAAACGGGAATAAAGTTTTCCTCGTTACTGAGGAGGCCTAGAGTATACTCCGCCATGCTACTCCAGCGAGGATTGATGGAAAGGCTGGTTGCCGACCCGAATGTCGGAAGTTCTGACGATCTGCTATCACAGCTTACCGGTGATATAATTTAAAAGCGAGTTACGTTACAAAATTCCCGTTATCAAGTTAAGTTGTTGAATTTCACTTATTACCTTAAATCCCATTAATTTCTACTTGCCGACTAACGTCGCCCGACAGTTGTTAGAAACGTTCTATTTAATTATAAGTTGTGTAACTACGCCTACTAATTAATACTTGCAAAATTGAATCTGCTTTATGTCACCGTGTTAAGTCACGTGTCACGAGCGCCACACCACCGCGCCGTCCATGTGTTTGTACAACACCGAAGTAATTACCTCGCTTCATCACCGAGCGATAATTGAAGGGTCAATTGAGTATCGCTCTCCGCCAAGTTATCTTAAGCGACGCCTCTAGTCAGTATCGTTCGCTCGCTAACTTGTGTCGGTACTCGGTATTCGGTACTCGGTAGACACCATGCCAAGATAATATAGCAATTACGGTAGATAAAATATTTTTAAGAGTCCTTTCTCGTTTCTATCCTTGTTTATTTTGAACTATGTAGAATATACTTGTCGGAGATCATAAAATGGAATGTCAAGCGGGGCCAGGCTTGGGTCTATTCAGATTTTGAAGATGGCAACACTATGCGAATTGTCTACTGTCATTAGGACACGCGGTATCGGAAGAAGTTGATGTTTTAAAAATATTCCATACAAACTTTTTCCCGTTTCCCAGGGAAACTCTTTAACCGGAATAATAAGTATCCAATACTAACATAGTTTACCAAATGGGATTAAATATATAAAGTAACGAAATGTTTACCAAACGCAACTTTTTAGTAGGTACAGTTTGAGGTTTACCAAGTGGGAAGTTTACTACATGGGATGTAGCCCTAAAATATGACCCGGAGTATAAGTCACAACTTTACTAAATTTCCGTTCAAAGGTTTTTATGACAAACAGACAGATATACAAACAGACAGACAGACAAACAATAATTCAAAAAAAAATTGTGCTCTAACACGTTATTAAAGTGCCCCCTAATCGAAATTTTTGAAAAATATTCAATGTACAGACAATTTGCCCTTTGAGTTTTATTTTAGTATAGATTGATATTTTATGGTAAAGAAACATCTACCGACAGTTCATTTGCAATTCACAGTAACAGCAAAAAATAAAACATTCTATTTTGTGATTTTACATTTACTACTTATGGCTAAGGCTTCCCGCCCACGTCAGACTTTTTGTAGGACCGATAATCGGGCCGATTTTTCCTCCGATTCTTATGACCGATTTTGTGGCCGACTGTCGGTGAGTCGGTGAGAACGCATACATTTCCGAAGGTTCCATTTTTCACCGATATCGGTCGGAATGCACCGATTTTATTTCTGACCGACTTTTTGTAGGACGTGTGCGTTGCACCATTACTATCAGTACGTTCTATTTTTCTCCTACAAAAAATCGGTCACCGATTATCGCACGTGGGCGGGAAGCCTGAATGAAACTCATTTCCAACCTGAAAGTTTCATCTAGTATGTAAAAGCTTTTCGTCACAAAGAAATTCGCAAACGAACGTAAAAAGTAAAAACTAGTTGGTGTCGGATCGTTAATTAAAACCGTCACACGGACGTTTGTAGTTTGTACAGCGACCAGCGCGCCGGCCGCCGGTACCGCAGTCCGCACTCACAGGAGTCACATGACACAACTTGACGTCAGTTACACGAAATGCAGTTGTATAGGTAATAGGTGAAAACATGAAAACATAATTGCATGAAATGTGAATCTAGACTCGCTTCAGTTAAATTAATAATTTAAAAGATGAAGTAATTCTGAACCAACTTTACTCTGTCACGATTCATGTGTTTGATGTCATCTTTGAATTTTTGACTTATTATTATTCAGACGGAGCACAGCAGTACGTTTTAAATACTTCTTTCTATATGACACTGATGGAAGAATGGTGACCAACTAGCCTAACCTGTAAAATCCATGGCATGTAAGAATGTGTATACTAAATGATACGTTAACACTAAGTGATACAGGAGTCTCAGGAGCCAACTATATCTAGCTGGAGGGACCGCTCGCCATCGCCTAGTTCGTTGCGGTAGATACCGTGTAGCAGAGTGCACCCGGCACCCTGAGCCCTGCAATAGCTGGGGATGGACCACATACAACCCAAAACATAAATAATTATAGCAATTACATTAACATCGTCTAATACATTTGTAGGATAATTTCCAGGCTGGCGTGACTGACACCTACCGTCCCGTCCCCGGCCGCAGCTAATTATCATAAACCGCCGCTACCGCCGCTATCGCAGGTATCGCATCACCCACGTTTTGCTGTCACAGGTAAAGGCCAGAGCGGTGATTCCTCCACTGAGGGCTGTCTATGTCTAATGCTTAGTTTAAATTGAAAATAATAAACATGGGAACAATTGTACAAGTGGTCACCGACCTAAAATAAATGAACCTACAACCCCATTCCAATTTAATTACCAATGATTGGAAAATGATTTTAAAACGCTAATGTTGGAAACCGGCTCGTCGGCGTTTATATGTAACACGGTATGATACACACACGAAACAATAAGAGCGGCTGTTTAGTGGTCCTTTTTATTTTCAATTTCCTACTATCTGTCGAAAAGAAATGAGGAAATCCGTGATTTTATCGACCCCTTATCCCTGCGACATATCGATCACTGACCTATCCCTAAATAATTTGTAAATAAAAATAAAATCTTCGGCGATCAGGTTTTTTTTTGTTTTGTATTAATTTTTTTTATTTTACACTTTTTAGTAAGGTTATACAGACTCTTTTATAAAACGAAAAAATTGGAAATGTTGTCATATACCTATGGGAGTTCATAAATTAGAGAGAATGGTTGTTTGGCTTCAACCCATTAATGGCCCACTACTGGTCACGGGTCTCTCCTGTCGAGGAGGCCTAGAGCATACTCCACCACGCTGCTCCAGTGCGGATTGCTGTAGGGGTTAGTGGCCAACTCGAGTGTCGGAAGTTTTCAAACCTCCCGAGGGCCTTCGACATGGTTTAATGACTGTTATCTTATGATAACAACTGGGACCGATGACTTTACGTGCCTTCCGAAGCACGGAAATGCTCAAGAATTTTTGCCACTAGCGGTCACCCATCCATCTATTGTTACGCTATTGTTTGACTATCGATCACTTAAGATCGACGCAAGCCGCCGGCCTATGAGCGCTTCAATGGTTGTTTAAACAAGTTTAAACCGTTATTTATATCCTAAACTGTTACTTAAAATGAAAACGATAGGTTTTGAGAAAGAGTAATTTTTTGAAGACACCATACTGTGCTAAAAATCCGTCATTTTAATTCTCACAATTGACGAATCTAACGGCACCTATCAAGCTAAAAACGATCAAATCGCTTAGGCTACAGAGCGTGCCAAAGAAATATATTATGTACCTACATACACTTGAAAAAATAATCCTCCTTCTAGCGCAGTCGGGTAATTAATAGTACATTACTGTGTTTTTCATCGCTATTTTCAACAGATATCTGTAAATATAATTTGGTAGTTTGTTGATAACCCTGAAAGAACGGTGCGCTTGCCACACTCAATGAATTTGAATTTATGTCACTGAACCCACTCTCAATTCAGCTCCTGCCTGCTGACTCTTCGTAATAAATAATTTTAATTATTCAAAGCTGCTCGTGGCTGCATAATAAAACTTGTAATTTGCAGAGAAATATAGAGTTTTCAGTCTTATTATCATTATTTTCTTAGTGCCATAGATAAAAGTTCTACTGACTGAGTGCCCGTCGCTTAACATTCCGCCTTTGCACATTACAGAGGTAAATATTACGATAATCTGTTATTTATTTACATCTGCCCCAGACCTGTGTAATGTGTTTTATGATTTCTTATTAGACTCGTTACGTCGATAGTTTTAACTTCTAAATAAAGAAGTAGAAGTAAGATTTAATACCCAAACCGCCTATGAAATATTATTTAGGTATACCACGATAAATGTTAACCGAGTTCCATATTATTTTAGTGTTTCTTAGTGAAACATTTGCTCAAGCAATAGCAAAATATCCTCAATATATTCTCTAATTCAATGACTGTCAAGTGTCAGTGTGAAGGGTTTAATTACTAGAGTAGCTAACGAAGGAGGTACACGAGGAGCGGTGACCTGGCCCAAGACATGTTGTCGCATGGGGTTAATAACAGGTATTAACCCCACAAGCTACGTTGTAACAATGATTGCGCGGAGTAACGACTATGGCCATGATTAATTTAATTGAATATGTCGATTCAGTGAACTTATTACGTGGTGTCAGTGTCGCTCCATACATCGCAAATATTCTCCCCGCGCGGGACATGCCTGGGACTGACGAGTCGTCATCTCATTTCGATAGCTACACTAACGACTTCATACTGCATGTCGTTCAAGATGTTTATTCCCAACTTTTTCTTGTGTCAACGTAAAGTCTCGTTCGTTACATCAAACGAGGCGGTTCTTCAATTAAGCCTACAATGTTTGTCTGAGATTTAATATTACACAAACATGAACTTTCTACCGTTGCGTACATCGTCGAGGCGTCGCGGCGTCGGACCGATTCATGAAATTTAAATCTCCATTGTTTTTCTTTACTCGGCTCGGCGTGAGGACGTTGTAAACTTGAAATTAATCAAACAGAATATTAATAGAGCGTCACGTACAGCGTCTCAGTAGCAAACTCGTGGATTAAAGTAAATTAATAATATCTCAAAAGGAGCTTCGAGTCTCGTGGACCGAGTGGAGTGAGTCCCGGCGCCGCGGCGTGACGCGATACAACATCGTTACATCACTTTGATGAAGCTCATTTGTGAGCTTATCAATGCCGCTCGCGCTAATGCTACCTGTTACATATTATTATGGTATAGTTTAAAATTGACACTGACATAAACATTATGTAATTATAAACTTTAGGTACGGAAAGCTTTTGTGTAGCTCTCGTACCTGTAACTGTTTTGCTGACTGTAAATGTAATGGTTACAGGTAAGCAGGCAATGTAGGAACAGTTATTAATGGACCTGTATACGTATCATGATTGACTTCAAGTCATTAATGGCCCGCCACGGGCGGGATACAGGCCGCCGCGCGCCAGGGCACCGAGGGCCGCTACTGGTGCTTCAACCAACTAGTAGTTTTGTTTTTCGCTATTAATAAACCGCACTACACTTAACACACCTTTACCGTCCACAATAATATTATCTTTAATTAATAAATAAAATAATACTTAAACATGAACTAAATGGACATTCCAGTCAATAGAGTTGACAACAAGTGAAGGTGGTAAAAATCTGCCGTCATACGGTGAAAGGCCGTAACTCAATTTTTGACAAAAATGAGTTAAATATAGATTCGGAATCACCAAGAAATTTCCAACCTTTCTGTGTAGGTGATATAGCTCTAACTCAATCGTAGCCCGAGTTACAAGTAGATAAAAAGGCGTAACTTAGTCCCACAAACGTTGTTATCTAGGATGAATAGCCATAAATTCGTTTTTTAAGCCCTTTCTTATTAGTAAAAGCAATTCTCATGTTTGAAAAGCCGTAATTTCATTTTTAGGCCTTTTCAAATTAGCATAATTCACCAGCAATGATTTGATATCCTACAATCAAAAACCCTAATAGACGTTAGGGCTTTTAATTATTGTATTGTCGCCGAACTTTACTGTTAATTTTCAAATAACTTACATATTTTGAGTTATTGGTCGCGGCACGGCCACTGACCAGCAACAGACGGGCTACCGACGCCACCCTTAATGCGTGCACTCATGGATCGCGGCCTAGTGCACCAGCGGGACATAATTATTATAAGAAATTGTAACATATCATTTAAATTCATTACAAGTACCTATTGAGTAAACGAGTAGTTTTACTTCTAATCAACCAATGACCACTTACCATCAGGTGGCCTGTCTGCTTTTTCGTCAGTCCTTCAGGATATAAAAAAAGACATTTTGTCAATGACTGATAATAATAAATAAGTTTTATGTCACCAAATCTTATGAAGATACTAATGATAAAAGGCGTAATGTTTTAATTAAGGCTTTTCTATTTAAAAGGAATAACAGTATAAAATCTTCGATTCTAGCGAGAAAAGACGTTAACTGAAATCATAACAAGAAAAGACCTAACTATCTAGTTGAGGCTTTTCTGTTTAGGGTTGTATAATTTTCCTTATATTTTTTCTAAAATGAAAGGGAAAATTGAATTTAAAAAAAAAACTGTGTTTCAGTTTATAATTAAAACCAAATGTAATAGAAAAAAGGAATTATTATACGAATTATCAAAGATTAAAATCATAAAAAAAGCCTGTAGATAGTGCTTAAAACTTTGCTTCAGACAGAAGTGCAATTATCTCAAAACTGCTTTTTCGTAGTTACGGCCTTTCACCATATGGGGCAGAAATGTACTCGTATCTATTATTCAGACACGACATTCCAGTCCACAGCGAGTAGCGACAACTTAAGGTCATTAACTAATAACAATAAGTGGCATACGAAGGTGACAAACACGCGATCACCCCTCCCCTCCCCCTTCCCCACCCCCTCCCCCCCACACACACACACACACACACACACACACACGGGACGACAATTGCCTTTTAATTCTTTTGTCACTACGCAATAATATTTTCCGACCGAAGCGCGACGTTTTCACCGACAAAGCTCGTGTCGACATTGTCATTAAATGTATCGTGTTTTTACAAATTGTAACTGTTTTCGCACGAGTTAAATGCCGTCGTGTTATACTCGTAGCAGACATTGTGCTGAAAATAAGAGCCTATTGTACTAACATTATAAATGTGAATACTTGTAAGGGTGTTTGTTTCTCTTTCATGCAAGACTACCAAACGGATTTTCATGAAATTTTAGACACAGGTAGACCTGGAATGAGATATATGGTACTTCGGTATTATCCCGGGAAACGCAAGCAAAAATATGAATTTTGTAAGATTAAAAATCAAAATATGGCAACATCACGGAGAACCTTTACGTTTGCAGGTATCTTGTTTTACCGGTTCCAGCCGCTGAACTATCTCATACACACCTCCTCGCGAGTGTGAATATTCCACATTATGTATTTATATTAGATGATAGCAGATGACCACTGGCTGCTGCAATCACCTCATCTCTGCTACTACTGTACCAATCATACAGGAACACCTACCATTCTATAAAATAAATATCTCAGTATTACCGCCTATATTTGGTGCCCCGTCGAGTGCCGTGCTCCCCTCCCGACGCCACCGCGCCACGCCGCCTGCGGTAGGTGACCGACAAAGAATCCTGCACACCTACCACCTACGCACCTTTTAATTAAATCTGTCGAGGTTAAAAGGGTTTTGAGAGTACAATCTTTACAAATTACTTGAAGAAAAGGACGCAATAGCCCTGCCTGGTACTGCCTGGTACACACGCCATCTACACCTCACACTGTTCCCTACCTTACTTTAATCTTCGGTTATTTCTTTAGTCCGTAGAAATTTCGTAGAATTTTAGAGAGATGAATGTTAAGGAAAGCTTTTTTCTATTATAATGATTAAGTAGATCTATTTTATGATATAGATAGGAACAGTTTTAATCATTTCTTACGTGACAACATGTAGGTACTTACGTCCACCTAAAAATAATTATGGAGATTAACTTACAAAAAATTTTTGTCTGCATGGTTTTGCTGAATCTGAACCGATTAGGATGAGTTTTATCTTGTGTACTTGTGTTGTGACTAAATATTTTTATGTTTTTCGAGTGTTAGTATAAAGCTGGCCATACACGACCTTGTCAAGTTTACAGCGGACTTGATGCGGCATCCAGTAAAGTTGACGGCATATGGCTATCTCATACAAACTGGATGTCGCATTAACTCAAAATGTAAACTAGACAAGTATACTAGATCAGACTAGATCGTGTATGGCCTGCTTTAGTAACGTGTAAGTAAACTAAGGTGTAAGTTTCTCGAAATAAATTGAAGGCGATTTCTAGTTTAAATACAATGAAATATCAAATCTTAACTTCGTTCCTCAACAACGGTTGAAGTGCGAGGCCGCGCCCCGCCGGCCGGCAGCCCCGGCGCTCGACAAGGCTACAATCAGTCACAATAGGAGAGAATGGAGATGAATTCATCAAACACAGATTAAAGATACAAAATCATTGGGAATGTTTATGTAAGTCGATGTTGCGAAGTTCCTAACGAGCTGTTTGTGAGCCGTTGAATATGCAGGACGCCGGCAGCTGGTGGCCGCCGCCCGCCGGGATGCCGGGATGTCGGGATAAAGTTCGGACATGAAAAGATCGTCAATATTGTGCGAAATTGTACATCTTATTCGTTCTTGTTCATCTTTTGCCGCGAAACTTTAAGTTAACAAAACCTCCATTCTGTGTTCCAACCGCTCACGATTCTTTTTGTTTCTTTAAACTTCTCAAACACAGAATATATAATATAATATTAAACGAAAATTTTTAATCTACAAGCTTTTGCAAGTATTAATTCGCATGTTATCTTAACTTTTGCATGACCTGAAAATGTTTGAACTGGAGTGAAACTTACACAGCTCGAGGATAAAAGACAAATTAAGCAAATAAAGTATAAAAAGTATAAAAGTTAAAAGATACCAACTGCATAACTAATTTATTAAAATAGTATCTTTAATACTCATTATAATACTTTAGTAATGAAAAGTAAATTTTCAAAATTACACAGCAAATCATCTCAAAAGTTTACCTTTCCATTCACTTTTTACCGAGTTTTCAATTGTGGCAAATGATTCAGTTTCTTTTCCAAATAAATGAAATTTAGTGATTCAGAATGACCTTTCAGTAACCTTTATCTTTAAGAAAGAATCCCACGCGTATACAGTATTTATACTTAGGGGTCTCACGGGTAATACATACAGAACAGACTTGAATATTATTTTTTTCCTTTTTAATACCTCTGATAATACCGTGTTTTTTACTATTATTTTACTCTTTGTCAATTGTGAAGTTTACATGTGACTAACCGAGCCCCGAGTATCCGGTCAGAAGGCTGTGAGGATGAGATAATAGCTAATCCGTTCCGTCTTTATCCAAACATCTACGTCACAAAACGCGGTGCGGCGGGTGCCGGGGTAATTAACCCCCAGGAGAAGCGCTTATCGGCTCCAGGTTAAAGTGCTCTTATATTTTTAATTCTGTCGTTCCAGCTGTCCCCCCCCCCCCCTCGCCCTGTACCACCCGCCCTCGCCCTCTGCACACCGCAAACATTTTTTAATTAACTTGACAGTTGATTGCTGGATAAAAATATTAAATTAACTTTGCAAAGAAAGATGTTCATTAAAGTTTTTATCCACCGGTCGGTAGATCTGAATTTTTTCCACACTGATGCAAAAACCGGTCGATAGGTATAATAGGTGTTGAGTCCCCCTATGTTAAGTAACTTATTTGTTAGAACAAAACGACGTAAGGCGTCACTCGGACGCCACTTCTGTCTGTAGGAGGGTCTTCAACTATTTGATTTGCACAATTTAATCCTAATCCCAACATAAACACTTTCACTAAGTCCGCTGTCCCCGCCACCCCCCCCCCGCAGCCCCGCAGCCCCGCAGCCCGCAGCCCCGCAGCACCGCTGAGTCCACTCCAGTTGTCCTCCATAATCTGTTTGTGTATTTACCTTGTGCTAGCTGCGGCCGCGTTCCAAACTCGGGATAATCTCCTCTTATGTTCCAAAAACACGCTTAAACTCAAATTGGCGCCCCAGTTTACCATCGAAGATATCTACTGCTCCTTATTATTGCATATCGGACAAAATGTATTATATTATATATCTACTATGTAAGTATTTTCACTGCACTATGTCTAATTTGCAGGTATTGAGGAAGGGGAAGACAACGTGCTAGTTGAAGTTGCATTAGATTGTTTCAAGAGGCTTCCACAACCGAAAATGTCGTGAAATTCTTTTACGGCTCCAATATGGCTCAATGGTGTACTAAGCTCTCAGAAGAACTTCTGTCTAATTTACCGAACTCCAGAACGGTCTCTATAATTAGCAAACTACGAGCGCTTTTACGACAATTTATTACATGAAAATAATTAAATGGGGAATCCCCTCTCCCCCAACGAGCAACAAGTGCGCCCCCGCTGCCCGCCCCCGCAGCCCGGACCCGCCACTACGTAAAAATGGCTCTTTTGAAGTTATCGAATCTCAGTTGTATTTGCTGTTGGCGGAATTTGTTATTTATCTTCTATTGAATACATGTTGACTGCGGGGACGCTGGCTCGCCTCAGCAAATACTCCATGTAATATTTCACATTCGATCAAAGCCAAATAAAATTGCCTTTTCGGTTATACTCCAGTGGAAGATTCGATTTACCGACAGTAATGCGCTATGAGTGATTCTGAACAAAATTAATAGGTTTAATATCCTTTTGTTTGGTAAAGATAAAGTCAAATTCTACTTCTTCAAGACATTAAAAGCACTAGTTCAAAGGAGTTTCTTCGCAGAATATTAATAAGTAAAATTAGTATTATTAGTTGACAACAATGACAACATAAACTGAATGCAAGAGTAGCCCAGGTGTAGGCTCCACCGAGTCTTATATGGTGTTTTGTTCTCATCCTCTCAACCCTCGTTTACCAAGGGTAACACTTTGGGAGCAATGGCAAAGGAGTGTCTAGCCTGTCGATGTTAGACTTGGTCAGATGATAAGAAAAATTTCGACTGATTTAATTTTAAAACCTGAACCACGTCAAACCGTGGACAAGTTCAAATTAGTTATAACCATAATATCGAGCTCGGCGCGACATGTGGGACCCGCCAGCCGCCGCGCGCCGTGGCGTCTCGTGTGTGTAATGCTGAGCAAACACGGCCGACGCTATTAGTGTAATGATATACGTAATTATGATGACACTCCCTCGCGCCGCCACCATCCACCATCCACCATCCACCGCGCCGTCGCCCGTCGCCGTTCACGCGTGCGTCAAGCTAATGGTGTTTTTATATCAATCTATAGTCTTAACAGGTAGCCTAGTTCCCTAACGACCATTGTAATAGGAGGTCGGGTGACCCACGCGATGCGTACTGCGTGGCCTCTTAGTACTCCCGATTACTATGAAAATCTTCCTGCCGTCTCAAGTTCGGACCACCTTCAAAATATTTACCTGATAATTTCTTGCTCCCAGGACACACATGATGCGATGAGCCAGTACTCCTGAGCTGCACCACTGCCACCAGCTGCCACCATGAACGACCCGGAGCGCATCGCGCGCGACCAGGTCCTTTGCGACGCCGCCAACAACAATACTGCACCTCCAGACACAGGTAAACTATGTAGATACTAGATAGATGGAGTATGGAAAAGTATTAAACTATCAAGAAGTACAAAACAAAGGGTGACCTTATAGCTCCTTAGTAATTTCTTAAAGGCAACCAATGAAAGACCAGGTGGACTGACGACCTGAAGAAGACAGCGGGCATCCGCTGGATTCAGAGGGCTCAGGACCGGTCAGAGTGGCTTAAGTTAGGGGAGGCATATGTCCAGCAGTGGACCTCCAAGGGCTGATAGATGGATAGATGGATGAACCAATGAAAGGTAATTTCCAAGTTGTAATAGGCTGTCCTGTCAAAGTGATAGAGCGAGCTGTGTTCCCCAGACGAGTACTGCCCGGGCACCTTCGACACGTGGCTGTGCTGGCCCGCCACGCCCGCCAACCACACCGCGTACAAGCGCTGCCCCGACTTCGTGCCTGGATTCAGCACTGAATGTTCGTATCTATTACAACAAATCTTTACATTACTTGTGAATACATTGCTATGAATAAATTCTGAATATAAAAATAAAATTAAGTTCTCCAGTTCTTCAATCTGAAAGAAACTACATATGAGTCTGTTTTATAACTTGTATAAAACTTTTAACAATTGTAATTATAACGAAGTATATTTGCATTCAAATAGCATTCTTTCAATGTATCCCTGTGTAGTTACATACGTATAATGTGGTGTATGGGTGTATGTGTGCAGTGTTCGCCCACAAGGAGTGCACGGCGAACGGCTCGTGGTGGCAGCACCCCGACACCGGCAAGCCCTGGTCCAACTACACCACGTGCATCGCGCCCGAGGACGACGTCAGTACCTACTGCACTTTACAACACTTTACAACACCCTCCCCCCCCCCTCCCCCTCCCCCTCACGCTCCTGTACCATACGCTGACGACCTGAGCGAATATCTACATGACTATGTTAATGATATTCACTTTCACTAGTTGTATGGTATAAACAGTTTCCTTACTACTTTTATAATGCTATAAAATGTGTTTGTAAAGTTCATAACGTGTAACATAATAATTGACGTTTCGAACCGAGTTGAATCAACATTGATAAACTTGTATTGTTCATTTCACAAAATTGACCAAAATACTATTACAGAATATAAAACTTATTCTCATTTTCATTGTTCAAGGCGTGTTTAGTTATTGGAGTGTAATAGCATACCAATCACTCCTGAACCTGTGTTGAACCTGAGACCAGTGATAAGAAACTGTGATGAATGAGATGACTGTGTATCCAGATCGTGATCGACATCGTGGCGGTGTACGAGGCGGGGTACACCATCTCGCTGGTGGCGCTGCTGCTGTCGCTGGGGATCCTCACCTACTTCAAGTGAGTCCATTGCCACCTGCAACACTGAAGGAAACGTCATGTGCATGGAAACGTAGTTCGAATCGAAGAACAACAAAGCTTTCCTTCTCTATTTAACTGTAAGTGTAGTGACTGTATAACTGTAGTGAGTGTGAATGTGTGTCTGTGTATGGTTACAGGAGCCTGCGGTGCGCGCGGATCACGGTGCACATGAACCTGTTCGCGTCGTTCGCGCTGAACAACGCGCTGTGGCTGGCGTGGTACGGGCTGGTGGTGCGCTCCGCCGACACCCTGGCCGCCTCGCCCGTGTGGTGCCGCGTGCTCAACGCGCTGCTGCAGTACGCGCTGCTCACCAACTACACCTGGATGCTGTGCGAGGGGCTGTACCTTCACACGGTGCTCGTCAGCGCGTTCGTGGCCGAGTGGCGGCTGGTGCGCGCGCTGCTGGCGGCCGGCTGGCTGCTGCCCGTGCCGCCTGCCATCATCCACGCGGCGCGCCGGGCCGCCGCCGACGAGGCGCTGTGCTGGGCGGACGAGGGCGCGCCGCGGCCGGAGCTGGCCGTGCTGGTGCTGGCCACGGTGCTGCTCAATCTGGCCTTCCTGTGCAACATCGTGCGCGTGCTGTGCACCAAGCTGCGCGCGGGCGGCGGCGCGGGCGTGGCGCGGCCCTCGGCCACGGCGCTGCACGCGCTGCGCGCCACGTGCCTGCTGGCGCCGCTGCTGGGGCTGCAGTACCTGCTGACCCCGTTCCGGCCGCCGCGGACCGCCAGCTGGTGGCTGGTGTACGAGTACGTGTCGGCGCTGAGCACGTCGCTGCAGGGGCTGTGCGTCGCCGTGCTCTACTGCTTCTGCAACGGCGAGGTGCTCGCGCAGCTGCGGCGCCGCTGGCGCGTGCTCACCTTCCGCCCGAGGGCCAACTCCACCACTAATACCACTGTATCTGTACGTAAACATTACCTACTATGTAGTTTATTTCATATACATTTACAATTAATGATTTTTAAGTATGAAGGATTTTTTTTAAGTACCAAGTTTCCAGATTTCTTGCAGCTCTCACTGCTTCACTGAGTCTTCTTAGTTTACGCGTTCATGAAGCTAGTGTATTATTAATAACACCTTGTATTGCAGTTCGTCCGGTCGGCGGCACCGGGTGCGGGCGAGGACAAGGTGTGACTAGCGGCGGGCGGCGGGGGCGAGCCGGGGGAAGGGGGGGAGGTGGGGGGCGCGGCGAACGGGGAGCCCAACGGGTCCGAGCGCCGGCGCAGCGATGCGCGCCGCATCCGCTTCGAGTGTGACAGCGACGAGGACGCGCCCCCCAGTACCCGCCTGCTGTAGACCTGGACCCCTGCACCCCCCCCCCCCACACCCCGCCGCCCACGCCCCGCCGCCAGCCGCTGTCACCCGATCCTCTATGAATAGTGTCGTGTGATGACCAGTGATTGACAGAAAGACTAGGTCAACTATAAACAATCTGCTGCATAAAGTTTTTCTCTGTTTTCCTTGTAAAGACCTCGCGACCTCCTCGTAGCACACAACAGACTGTGCTAGTTTACGACATACCTACGTCATTAGGTACTACTCACGGTATTCCTAATTGCAAAGAAGTCAGGATGTGCTGTTGCAAAGAAGGCGAAATATCTCCTGCATTGGACCTTATATTTATGACGTTGACCGGCTTGCCAAAGTATCAGCGCTTTCTTAAGTAAGAGCGATGATAGCGAATAGAAGTTCAACCTCTTATCTCCACAAAAATAATGGCCACAAGTAATATACTTTATCTGAGATTAGTTTCATCCTCAGAGACAGAATGTTTGGGGGCAGCCTTCACATCCCGTGTTGGCGTCAGTGTTATCTATGACTGATAGTTTTACTGCGTCGGAGAGATAAGTGTTACAATTCCCTGAGGGCCTCCGTCCCCCGAGGCTGTCGGAAAGTGAACTCCGTTAATATTTTGTTATGACGAGCTGCGTGTTTATCGGCTATGGCCGTAAAGTCTGCCTTAGAAGCGGTTTGTGACGTATGTACTTAACGATTACTTAGAAATAATTCTATGGACGTCTAATAACATGAACGATGTATAATAATTATAATTGTATCGCGAAGAAACAATGACGAAAACAAGCTGTCTGCGATAACTTTCCCTAGCGAACTATTGTGAACGGTGATAGACGTTAATAAGTGTATCATAAAATGTAGTGAGTTACATGAACATAGGGCGAGCGTATCGCGGCGCGGAGAGGACGCTCAACGCTCGTTACATTATGTATTTTTATCGCTTAAACTCATAAATGTCTATTTCGACTAAGATACGTGCTCCGAAACAAGCCATTCTTTATTCTAGGACGCTGCTCTCGCTCTGTATATGTAACTTGGGTCTCGTTCAAAGCGAGTCGAACATGAATACAAAAATGTGTTATCTGTCATTTAGAGTTATTGCCAGTGGCCGCGGCGCCCGCTGGTTGATTAAGGTTGGATTAAATGTTTGATTAGGGTTTGGCACAATACCGATGATAATTATGTTTTTATTAAAATGTTATCAACTATTAGTTTTCGATGGATTATGTCTTCGACATTCCTCTATCATTGGCAGATGATCTATAGGTACGTAGTAACCGCAAAGCAGATTATAATGAAAATTACATATCTACTTAATTTTGTATAAAGGTAACAGTATTTTAAGGTACATACACGACCTTGGACGCCAAGTTACAGGGTTCCAACATTGGCAAGCTGCAGAACAGGCTTATTTTTGGTATCCAAAAGATTATATTTGTGTAACGTACCTATAGACTGCTAAATCATTAACTGTTTTTTTAATAATGTACTTTATGCTGTGATGTTGTCTCACCACAGTCAGTAGTCACCACAGTCACCACCCACGGTGCAGTGTCGTGTTGTCTTTGTGTATTTTACAAATTTAAATTATAAGTAGTTGTATTAGAATAAAACTTGTGTCACAAAAAAGAACATAATAATGTCTAAGTTGGAAGACGTTGCTTTCTTTTATTTGATATCTAAATGTGTTTCTATTTTATTTGCCGCATTCTGTTCTTAAATTGGCAATTTTAATTCAACTGTGGTTGTTTGTTATTACCTAAATAAAAATTGCAAAACCCGCGCCCTCTTGCGGGACGTATAATGTTGCTTATTCTTAATACAAGCGAAGGCCGTGGAAACCCCAGGTTGTTTTGTTAATTAAATTAACTCAAACACCAAATATTAATGAAACAGTACCAACGAAATGTATCCTATCTGAGGACATCCTGTCGCAGCACCTCACTAAATGTATTATATATTTTCGGAAGTGACTTTAAGTGTTAATTGCATCAACACTCTGTGTGTGTATTATAATGACGTTTCTCACGTGTATATAAATGTAAATAATTTTGTAAGATGCAAATATAAAGATGTTACATAAAATGATTACAATTATTTACCCTCATGCTTACAGAATATTTCTATCAGACTATCCTTGGTTCTATTAAATTTACTTAAATAATATTTATATTGAATATTATACACACATCAACTATCGTATTCTTGTAAATATTGAAGTTTGGCATAATGAAAAATATATTGTATAAAATTGACAGTAAATGGACTCGTTTCATGTTGAACGATATTGGGATGAAAGTTATAAGTCGGGCATCCGACTCGGTCCTTTGAAGCACATCTTTACTATGGTCATCACGTACGAGTATTTAAATATTTTATGATCGAAGCTTTATTTGATATCGGTTAAAGATATCCTGGGGCCCTGGGGCACTCTGCAGCGTAGTAGAGTACTCGTATATCTACTTGAAATCGCCCACAGGCAAACTGAAATACTTTCTTGTTACTTATCAATCAAAATGCATTTGAGTACGAGAATATTCAAATGTTAGTTGATGCTATCCTGTAATTGGGTGTTATCTAATCGGTCACCTAATTCCTGAGCCATCAGTGGAATGTAGGTGTATGTGGGTACGTCACGGTACGGCTAAGCGTGTGCCAGCGCTTGTACATGTCGCAGCTGACACCATCAGCGCCGCGTCGTGTCGCGCCATGTCGTGCCGTGTCGTGACGCGGCGAGCAGCTGCGCCCGTCAATTATACATTACGATCGCTCCTGTTGCATCCGATAGTTATTTACGTGTATTAAAACTATGGCTATGGAATATTAATACGCTTCATTCTGTTCTATGAATCTAAATATATAAAAGTATGCCATATGACCGCAGCGAAACATTCATCCTTGCGTTCGGTTTCGCGACTAAGTATTTATGGTTAACGACAGGAATTCATTCAACAAATATATTGTAACCTAAATTAATTGAAGGGAAGAATGATAAGTAATGAAAAAGAAAATAATGTCGTATAAAATATATTTCCTGATTCAGCTTATTCTAAATAATGATGTTACATGTAGTTTGTATAAGGACATTGTTAGATAACATAACAGTTATTCCTGCGACGACGCAAACATAGGAACTAACAGTACCTACACTTTGTTAATTGTCCAAATTGAGTTTATATGCTATGATGAATGAACGTTTTAATGAGATAATATGAAATTGTGAGTAAAATGCAAATATACGTAAAAAAATCAAAACTACAATTAACTAGATAATGTGTAACGGTATAGTGAAATAGATGCGAGGATTAGAAACACTTGCGGTGGACGATGGCGGGGCCCGACTCATCGTACTCTTGCTTAGATATCCACATCTGCTGAAAAGTAGACAACGACGCGAGAATGGACCCACCGATCCACACCGAATACTTCCTCTCGGGCGGAGCGATGATCTTGATTTTGATGGTGGAGGGAGCGAGCGCCGTGATCTCCTTCTGCATCCTGTCCGCGATGCCCGGGTACATGGTGCTGCCGCCCGAAAGCACCGAGTTCGCGTACAGGTCCTTCCGGATGTCCACGTCGCACTTCATGATGGAGTTGTACACCGTCTCGTGGATCCCGCACGACTCCATGCCGAGGAACGACGGCTGAAACAGAGCTTCGGGGCATCTGAATCTCTCGTTGCCGATGGTGATGACTTGCCCGTCGGGAAGCTCGTAAGACTTTTCCAGTGACGTAGATGACGCTGCGGTTTGCAACTCTTGCTCGAAGTCGAGCGCCACGTAGCACAGCTTCTCCTTTATATCCCGCACTATCTCCCTCTCCGCCGTCGTCGTGAACGAGTATCCTCTTTCCGTCAGAATTTTCATGAGATAGTCCGTCAGGTCCCGGCCGGCCAGATCCAGCCGAAGAATCGCGTGTGGGAGGGCGTAGCCTTCGTAAATGGGTACGGTGTGGGACACCCCGTCCCCGGAGTCCAGGACTATGCCCGTCGTCCGGCCCGACGCGTACAGGGACAGGACCGCCTGAATGGCCACGTACATCGCCGGACAGTTGAAGGTCTCGAACATGATTTGTGTCATTTTCTCCCTGTTCGCTTTCGGATTCAAGGGAGCTTCGGTAAGTAAAATGGGATGCTCCTCGGGGGCGACCCGCAGCTCGTTGTAGAATGTGTGGTGCCAGATCTTCTCCATGTCGTCCCAGTTGGTGATGATGCCGTGCTCGATGGGATACTTCAGGGTGAGAATTCCTCGCTTGCTCTGCGCCTCGTCGCCCACGTAGGAATCCTTCTGTCCCATGCCGACCATGACGCCCTGGTGGCGCGGCCGGCCCACGATGGAGGGGAACACGGCGCGCGGCGCGTCGTCTCCCGCGAACCCGGCCTTGCACATGCCGGACCCGTTGTCCATCACCAGCGCACTCGCGTCCTCGTCACACATCTTGCTTTTACTTTCTTTCCTTCTACTTCAACTTCGATAGCACCTAATGTTAAACTTGAGGTATCAGTTAAAGCAATATGCAAAGAACAGACTGAAGTTAACTAGGAAGTAACTTCGTTCAGGGTAACGGCTGGAAATATCAGAGGCGATGGATCAGAGACCACTGGGAAGACTGGGAATGGTAGCGCGGAGGCAGCGTCACGACTAACAGCCGGGAGCCGGGCGCCCCGTTATATACCGCGGGCGGCGACCAGCGATTGCCATTTAAGCCCATCGGCCGGGTGCGGGCGCCGACAAACGCCGATCGGAAAATAGATCAGCATTATTGTCCGAGTGCAATATACTTATTAGCTCCGTGCCGATTATTGTCTTAAAATATGTATGTCCACAGATGACTCGGATAAATTAGAACGCGCGATCGATATATACAGACAGGTGTGTCTGCTGGTTATCATGTCATGATACTCATCCTCGTACGTAACTGTAATAGAACTGGAATTGGTCGATCTTCTGTGCAATGAAGATATTTAAGGAAAATTATTATTGGGCTTATATGTTAACCCAATAGATTTCATAATTTTTTTCAGTGTGGGCCAATAAATATAGAATACATTTTTATATAATAATTTAATTTTCATTGCATATTTAAAATCTCATTCAGATTTAAAATTTAATTATGTCATATTTGGCTGACCTCGGCAAAAGCAGTCATGCCGCAGTGTCACATCACTGGAGCCGACCCGCGGCCGCCCCCCCCCCCCCCCGCGCCGGGCGACCCTTCGCTCCCGAGTCTCCTCTCTTCCGGGATCACAAATTCAAAGTAAACTTATCGTTTAGCCCGATGAATACCACATCAAAACCCACATTTTTACCTAGTAAGGCTTGGTAAATGTTTATCGCGCGTATCTTGCAAAGGGCTGACAACGTCCAGGCCACCTTATAGTAAGCGGTCACTCTCCTATACATATATTACATGAGTAACACCAGAGTAGTCGTCAATGGACGCCGCCCCTAAAGAACACCTCTTTTGACGCCTTTCTCCGGGAAGCCCGTGAGGAAACTCGTTCCACATTTTACACGTATGCGACAGAAGCCATCGAGAAAATCGGACTGTCGAGGGATAGCCACCACGCCATGACTCCAACCCAAGAAAATTGAAATCAGGTAAAAAAATTCTCGAATCAAACTTATTTTATTCGGGAAAATATTATCAATATATCACAAACAATTTAGTTTACAACTGTACACACTCGTGCCAACTACGGCATGGCATTATATGGATCCAAGATCCAATATTAGCATGTTAGCTGTGACACGTTGAGCCGGGGCTCCCGCTGATGGGCTGCGGGAGCTGAGAGCTGGGAGCCGAGAGCCGGGAGCCGGGTAGATCACGATTCGTGACATCAATCACCAGTAGAGCCCTCACGCGTAGCGGGTCAAATGGCCGCGTGCTACGGGCGTGCTACGACTGCTACGACCGCTACGGCCGACTACACGATACAGTACTGTACGGACAGTGCAGCACTGGGTACTGGGAATGTATTGAACCGACATTCAAGCTCTATTTTTAATGGTGTATGTCCAAACGCTCAACAACCCTCAGGCTATGATTGTTTTGTTTTATTCCTACAATTGTCTTTATTGTACGCGAACCAGACACGTCTCAAGTTCATTAAGAAAGTACTTAATTGCATTGTTCGTCTAATTGTACGGCGTCTGTTAAATGCTTTGTGGAAACTTTTATTTTCCAGTATCATCTAGAATACAAAATCCCACCAAAAACATTAATGTAAAAAAGGAGAGCCAAGTTCAATACAAAAATTATGCTTGGCTGTGGGTTTCACCGCAAAAAGAATGGAGATCTAAATGAGTGCCAAGTTCTATGCAAAATCTAAATATGTATTTATAGGAATGAAATAACATTATGAACAAGTATTAAACTCTATTTCTTTGCTGTATTGGACACCTATAACAATTGCTGTTATTTAAAAGAGTGAGATCTTAAAGTAGGTTAGATTTGACTTCGCCAATTTTCATTACATCAGTCATTTTATAAAGTTATTCAACATTTTAATTCTGATAAAAACTGGCCAAGTCAAATCTAACCTACTTTAAGATCTCACTTTTTTAAATAACAGCAATTGTTATAGGTATCCAATACAGCAAAGAAATAGAGTCTAATACTTGTTCATAATGTTATTTCGTTCCTATAAATACATATTTAGATTTTGCATAGAACTTGGCACTCATTTAGATCTCCATTCTTTTTGCGGTGAAACCCACAGCCAAGCATAATTTTTGTATTGAACTTGGCTCTCCTTTTTTACATTAATGTTTTTGGTGGGATATCATTACTTTTTGTAAAGAAAAATATACCCTGTTCACAAATCTTAGAGAATAAATTGACGTTTCATGGGTGACCAGTTTCGAGTGTAAATTAAGTAGTGATGACCATAAACCGGAAAGTGAATCGGAAAAACATTAGCTTTTACGGTGAGTCGAATATTTGTATGATTATTGAAGAGTCCCTAAAACTGGTATAAAAATAAGTTTAAGCAACCATATTATCATATACAGCATGAAATCGAATCGGACTGAAATATTTCAGGGGGGCACTCATCTCGCGATTCTCAGCCCGAATATGTAAAAAATATGGCCTTAATTTTTAAGCAAATTATCCTTTAAAATACAGTAATCATAGACACCGTGGTCGAGCAAGCATCGACTTTCGTTTTCGACATTTCGCAATGCTTTGTATTCGCCGCTATTAACGAAGTTAGGTTTTATGGCACCGCCGCGATCATGCCGCCAAAGGTACCGCCACACCACATAATACGCCGCGCCGGCGTTTACAAAGGTAAACGCCGCCTTTCGGCTTTTCGTAAAAGCCGCACCGCCCGCACCGCACGCTTCGACGCTGTCCCGCCCCCTGCGTCTTGCCGTGCGAAAGCAATGTACAGTTGTACACAAACAGTCGTACCGTCGCGTGTCGTGAGCGCAGCAGTGCGTGCGATATTAATTACTGGTATTGCGATTTATTTATTTGTTGAAGAAGTTGTGTAACAACCGTTTTAGTGTCACACGTCAGTGTGTAGACCAGTGTTTTAAACAACTGTTTATTAAGTTCGTACTGACGGAAGATTTGATAGTGCATCATTAATGATTTATTAGGTATTTTAACAAGTGTGGTGGATGAAATGTTAGACGATGTGCCGTTAATTTATCACAGAAATATGTGTTATCAACACGACGTAGCGCCTGCACACTATCTGGTCCGAGTCTGTGAGTTTTTAAATACCATTTCCAATTTTTAAAGTATGCCAGAAATAATCAATTTTGTATTAAATGTTTGGCTATTTTATGTTAGATATTTGCTTAATAGGTAGATACCTAAATTTTTTGGCTGTCCTAACCCAGGGTTTAAGAATTTAAGGGAAAACGAATCATAGGTCATTCACCTAGATTGCGAGGGCGACGCGCTGCTAGGGCGTCCATACGTTTTGAGATTTTTCGTATTTAGTTTGATATTATTATCTCTGTGATTTATGAGTGTTTTAGTTTATTTCTTTGTTTATTCGGGATCTCATCGCGAGCCAAACATCCCTTAAAAAACTTCCCACGAATTAAAATGCCACCCTGTATAATTATATTCATAATATATTTACCCTGATTAACTGAATTCAAAAGTTATTCTGCTTACAAGAACGAGTATTTGGTTATGGTTATATTCGGTATACAGCTAATTTTATAATATTTAGCCGAGTACTAAATATCTCGGTAAATATGACAAACAGGCGATTTTCACACTGTTCCGCGCCCCGCCACACAGCGTAGATCTGCCTCACCGCGCATTGTTTTAATGGTGTACCAAACCCAAGTATATCAGCTTCTATGGAAAACACGCATGGTTTGTTGCGTTGAATGTGTTGTATATTACAACGACTTTCCGCGAGTGACAGCAAAGGGAAAAGTGTCCGTAAAACGCGTAAAATTACGGGTAGGACTGCGGTGTGGTCTACAACAGCTATGTTCGAATATCTATTTGGCGGACACTAGCGCCATTGATTAGGGTGGCATAACTCAGCAAACTTCACTCCGTTTACAACAGCCATGTTCATATATCTATTTGTCACACACTAGCGCCATTTAGAAATGGCCATTATTGGAACCTCTATTTTTTGTAAACAGCTGGAAACTTTTTCAACTTTCCCTACATATGAGATGGCCCTCGTTCTACCTCAATACTCCATGCGCTGAAGTATGCCATATTAAGCCCCGCGTGCACAGAGGCCTTAGTGCGAGTTTTACGTGACATAACGGGCTCACAATGTAAATGCGAGTTGGCTAAGATTTGTATGGGACCGAAGCTTTTCTTTTCACTGCCGCTAGATGGCTCTGCTTCGGTCCCATACAATATTTGTATGGGGACACCACTTATTTTTCGACTTTTTTTAACTTTTTGATTTTTTCCTACGCTTACACACAATTACCGAGCTGTATTCCAAATTTCATCCTTCTAGGTTATCTGGAAGTAGGTTAGATTTAGGTACTATATGTCAGTCAGTCAGTCAGTACTAAAATTTACGACTTTTTGACCTTCATATTTTTATAACCGTTTGAGCTAGCTTCATGAAATTTGGTATTCTACATGTCCATATGGATATAATTAAACACACGTAGTTTTATGTGTTTACGTTATAGAGGTTTTGAGTTATAAAAGGGTCAAAAGAGGCAACAAGTGGTTCGTGTAATATTACACTCGGCGCTGGCTAGCCAGTTCCTTTGCTTGAACTTGGCTTGACACGCTGCCGCGTGTCTAGATACAGATATTTATTCGTTTTTTAGACCTAAATGTGTCTTTAAAACAATCATTGACCTAGTAAGGTATTAGAGGACTATGTGATATTCAATGTACCTCTCCTACATATAAATATTATAGTAATAAAAATTTCCTGTTTTGTAGTAACATCAACAGCGCGTAAATTATTTAATAAAATTGAAGCATATTTGTTTCATAATGTTCTGCCCTATTTGGACATAATATTATTTCTTACATAAGCAGTAAGTACACTCAGTAATGATCTGGAGACAAAAGCGGCGCCGCGTGCTATTGACTTATTCTTTAAGTGTGATGATGCCTCATGTGGGATCTATGCTGTTCAACGTTTATGAGTATTTTTTTCATTTAATTCTAAACTAGCCAGCCCTGAGCCCGCCCTCGCATCGGGAAAAGCGATTCATTAAAAATTTCAAATATCCACATTTTGCCTTTTTTGTATTTTTCTTCTATCTGAAGATGAGTGTATTAAGGAGTTCTAATACAACAAAATCATACAAAGTCATGCTGTTTTTAAAGGAAACCTTCTCTACCTGTTAATAATGAATACCCTCTGGCATGCAGGATCGACATGCCAAGGCTCCCGGGTTCGATTCCCAGCGCGACGGATCTTTAAATGATGACTTTTATTTTCTGTTCTCGGTCTGGGTTTATGCCCTTTGTCTTTTATTGTTATTTATTTATGTAGCGTTATTTATTTATAAGACCTGGAGTATAAGCAATAAGCAAGTACCTATACCAATTTTCATCGAAATCCGATCGGGCTTTCCTGTGAATCCCGGACAGAAAAACAGACAGTTTAGGCACAGAAGTATATAATAGAAGACACAAACAAAATCAGTAGAATTTCGGCTTTCCGGTTTCCATTGTTTGTGAAAAGTTTCGTACGGAAAGGAGAATGCCCATTTAGTATGGAGAAATGTACTGACTTTAACATTTTTGTGTCTTGATAAAAATACCTTTATTTGATTATGTTATCTTAATAAATTACACATACTAACTTTAGTTAATGTTATTATTAGGAAATAAGAGATTTTAAACAAAATTTATTTGTATTTGGGTTATAGTAAACTCACAGTAATATGGACTCTATGTAGGCGTATTAAAGTCGATTGCGTATCTAATGTCTATCTTTTAAGTTTCAAATTCATTTGATAGCCCCCAATCACCATGTAGTTTTTAATGTATTATAATCACACTAAGAACACTATTACTCCTGGCTGATTATAATAATTTTCTATAAAAAAATAATTCATTTGACAGTGCTCTTACGTCATCTAGTTTGTTGTCATGGATATATTATACTATAACGCCGGTCACTCACATGCGCGCAAATGTTTGACATTTTTACGAATGTTTGCACGTATGTGAAGGGCTGTCAATCAAATGGTTCGCATATGAGTATGCAAACCCATTTGCGATTCCTCTAACACGAATGTTCAGTCTTGTTGTTATTATTATGTTGTTGTTATTCCAATCCATTTTCAATGCAGAAAATAAATGGTACCTAAATAAATGACTATACGCCACGAATTATGAAAAATTAAGACATGCGTCACCTTTTTAATCATGTATGCAACTGGTCGCAGGAATATGTGGGAGACTACGCGAAGGTTAGAGGTTCGCGCGCTTTGATGTGCGACAAAAAACCGACACAGTTTGGAAAACCACGAATGTATCGAAAACTTCGCGTAGTCATGCGCGAAGATCGTCCTACACTGTATGCGGGTTCGCGTATTTGAACGAATGTGAGTGACCGGCATAACTGTTGTATCATAATTATAATCGAATCAATGCAACCTATTGGCCCGAAGGATCTTACAAGATTCCTGATTGGCCCTTATCCAAACATAAATGGCCCAATGATTTTCTTTTGTAAAACGGAAGTAAAGTTACTCATTAATTTCAGAAAATTATTCCCAATAAGGATTTTTTAGGAAATAGGGTAAAATACTTGAAATATTTTAATTAAATTTTTTGTCCAAAAATCATTGTGACACAATTATTTTTTTTAGAGTACTGGCTATGGGCATTCTCCTTTACACCATTAATTTGCTTTCATGATAATAATAATTATGTAAATTATCCACGCGGGCTGTTTGCATGCTGTGTAATAAAGTAATGTTCACAACATTTCACAATTAAATGGTATATTGATGAACACCACAGTAGAATCTACTCCTACATTAGATTTTGTTCAACGGAGAGGATCAGATTGACTATTATGATATTGAAACATTAAGCCCCAGCTTACCTTACCTCCCCCCCCCCCCTTTCTCTGAAAAAGTTACTATCCACGTGTTACCCTCAGATATGTAGTACTATGTACCAAACAATTATCTAAATGGAACCTGCCGGACCGAACCCGCCTCCGAGACATACGATACGTGTAATATAAACCTTTATATAATAGTAACAATATATATAACTATCAATATTATTCTTCATCTACAGACGAGACGATCCTGATGCGATAACTGAAGATATTTCAAATAACAACAAAAATGGTCACACTGTGTGACCACACTGGAGCCACCCGGGTCTGGAACCACCACCGACATGTGGTTTTAAATATTGGTACCTTCAGAAGTGTATAAATAGAATACCTTCTTTTTATAAATATTAAGCAAAAAGGGTATTCTATGGTATTGGTTATGAAATGATATTCCTTTTACTTTGCTCCATGATATATTTCCAGTTCTCCTAACATTCACATCAATAACAATCTCTACTACTCCGTAATCAATAATCGAATCACATAGATTATCCCAAACGTAATGTTCTAAATAGATTGACATATTCCATATTATGAATATTTAGTTTTTCTACATGACTCTTACTCAGACATGCTGTACAGCATCTACATCGGCTGATCGTTGTAGGACCAAACAGGTCGCTCGCCGACACATACATTATCACTGACATGATCAGACGGATTTAGCCAACATTATGGGTGGCCACGGGAACCGGCAACGGACATAATGATAAAATTAACTGTCCTTATCTGTTTTAATATTCATAAACCCACGACGCACGACACACGACGCAAACAGAGGACTGTTATAAGTTTGACGTGTCAGTGTGTCTGTCTGAGAACGAATGGATTGTATACGATGCGGTTTTTTCGGTTGAAGACTAACTTTATCGACATGACTGTTAACTATGTTTCCTGTAAACCTGCTTAGTGAAAATAAAAATGGACTTCTTTAATTTTAAAATTCACAGTTATGATATTGGCAACAATGTGATGCGACACCGGTCAACTCTCGCCCGCGCCCGGTGATAGGCAGATGCAGTTCCGCTCGAAGCGCGCACGAGTATTAATCATGTTAATCAAATTAAAACACTTCATCCCCAGATAATATAGGTCGTCGTATAATACAGGTATATGAAACTACATTGTGAGGTTAACTAACCAAATCCAGTCCTCTGTCCTTGATTAAACTAGGAGCTTGGGTACAGGTCGGGTTCATTGTCGCACCGTTTACAAATCCTCCTTATTAAACATAGGTGCTACAGAGTGATCGAGGATCTCATTAATACTCTTATGTTATTATGGGTGAATCAATTTGAATAGAGGGTCGATTTCAAGTAATAAAGTAATAACTCTGAACCATCATTGAATCAATTCCATGTTAATGAGAAGAGAATAATTAGTTTGGTCGCTCCACGTATAAAAATATATTGTGCACATTGTATTTTATGTTTAAAAATACAAAAATGATTAAGTATAATGTTTAAAGTTCATAAAATTCTCTGTATGCGTGTCACGCTGTGTCGCTGTCACATTGTCACGTTGTCACGTTGTCACGTCCGCCAAACACATCAGCTCCGCTGGGAGCGCTGCGGGTTATATTTCTGTTTCTTTTCTTGGAGCTTTCTAAATTGCTTTATTGATGGATCACAAAATAAACAGAATTCTTTCAAAGGAGAATGCCCATTTAGTATGGAGAAATGTACTGACTTTAACATTTTTGTGTCTTGATAAAAATACCTTTATTTGATTATGTTATCTTAATAAATTATAGATACTAACTTTAGTCAATGATAATATTAGGAAATAAGAGATTTTAAACAAAACTAATTTGTATTTAGTTTATAGTAAACTCACAGTAATATGGACTCTATGCGGGCGTATTAAAGTCGATTGCGTATGTAATGTCGATCTTTTAAGTTTCAAATTCATTTGACAGTCCCCAAACACCATGAAGTTTTTAATGTATTATAATCACAGAACACTATTACTCCTGGCTGATTGTAATAATTTTCTATAAAAAAATAATTCATTTGACAGTCCCCTTACGTCATCTAGTTTGTTGTCATGGATATATTATACTATAACTGTTGTATCATAATTATAATCGAATCAATGCTACCTATTGGCCCGAAGGATCTTAAAAGATTCCTGATTGGCCCTTATCCAAACATAAATGGCCCATTGGTTTTCTTTTGTAAAACGGAAGTAAAGTTACTTATTAATTTCAGAAAATTATTCCCAATAAGGATTTTTTAGGAATTAGGGTAAAATACTTGAAATATTTTAATTAAATTTTTTGTCCAAAAATCATTGTGACACAATTATTTTTTTAAGAGTACTGGCTATGGGCATTCTCTTTTATTTCGTACTTTCTACTCGTATACCTAATGAAATCAACCTATAATTTGACAGGTGAGGGCTTTGGCAGGTAACTATTAATTTTTTCTTTTTCATCCCATAGATTTTATCCGCACAATTTAATTTCATAAACGTAGACGTTTGATTTTCAACCAGAATATAATCCTTACTAATCCAAATTATAAACTTACTACTTCGGAACGCTACATTGCGCGTGGCCTGACACGCTCTTGCCCGGTTTTTTTATATAACTAGCCGACTATCGAGCAGACGATTAACCTGACGGTAAGTGCCCGCTGTCCATGGATCACCGATGCGTTGCCAACCAAGAAGCAAGAGAGAAAAAGAACTGGCTCCCGAGCCCCCATCCGGAACACTGCGACTCGTTTACCGGCTGACTCATGCCAGAGGGTGGTGACCACAGAACATCTAAGTAATTATTAGATGTTCTGTGGTGGTACCATCCACGCACGGAAAGATTATAATGCCAGCATAATATTAATGACAATAACACAACATGAAGGAATCGAAATTTTTTCTATTTTATTTATATAAAAACCAACCAAGTTGTAACTTGATCGTCTATTACTAATTAACTACGTAAGATAACCGGTAATATAAGTGTTCCGTTTTGACTACGGAACCCTAAAAATTGCAAAAGAACAGACGGACCATCAATGTTATAAAGTTTTCGTTCCCGTGGGCATCGCCAGGGGAGTTTTCCAAGCGTTGCCGGCCAGGAAGGACAAGACGATTCTCTACGGACTCTTCAACTTTACAACTAAAGTTCGTAACTAAATACCTACCATAGGCCAAAATATAATCTATGATTTCGTTATAATTTTCAGTGCATTTCTAGGCAAAGATGACTTATTTCGCGTTTTTAGCGGGGTGTGACGAGACACTAGGTTTTTTTACTGCAGCTTCCAAAGTATCGTGATATCGGGAAATCTTGAAAGAGTTTTTAGTTATTACGAAAACGGTACCAGTTTGTATGTGTCTGACGACAAACACTTTTAATTGGTTTCATTATAAGTAAACTAGCTTTGGCTCTCGGCTTCGCTCGTGGTAAAATGGTTTTGAAACTAAATTTTTAACTAACATATTTATATGCGCGTGGTTATCGATTTTTTACAAATACCGCGGGAACCCTAAAATTTTCCGAGATAAAAAGTAGCCTATCCAGGGTATAGGCTATCTATGTTCTAAATTTCAGCCAAATCGGTGAAGTGGCGTGATTGAGGAACAAACATCCAAACTTCGAAACATCTTCACAAACTATCACATTTATACATATAATAATATTTAATAATATTAGGATTACCGACAGGTTCCAGCGAGTTGAAAGCAATTTACTGTACGAGAGGGAGCCCCGTTCGCGTCCGCCGAAAAGAATAAACAGAACGAGTTCTTACATTATTCGGCACCGTTAAATCCTGCAACGGCAACCCTTGATTGATCAAACTAATTTATATATTTGAACATTTCAGGAATACCGTTATGGGAAAATAAATAATTGAAAACTCTCCGGTGCTAAGACGTAAGTCGCAGCGAGTCACAGCTGGTACACAAATAATAAACGAATTACTTACTTTCAAGAAATAAATTGCTTTTGAACTAAATATTGACGAAACGGTTCGGTCGTCGATGGGCTGTGTTGCAATTAATATTGTGAACATTTAAGTATTTGAGTCCATAAGCAATTTCTGATTACAATTCTGAAAGCTAATTTCCGACTAAATGTTTTCTCTTCTCGTAATAAGCGTAGTTCACCAAATACAACCAAGCTCAGATGATTGAGATTGATGGAGGGGTCAGTGTTGAAAAAATTGAAGGCCGCGACTTGACTTAATGACTACTTTGTAACGATAAGAACCTGAACGGAGCTATTAAGGTAAAATATCCTACAAAGTATTGAAGGGCCCTAGAACATGTGTATCAGTGTATCTTAAGATACAAGTATTTAGCAACCAACTTATACAATATCACAATCATGGTCAATAACATACAGTATTACAGTATTATAGTAAATATTGTGGAAGGAACTGTCAGCTAATGAGAAAAAATATACCTAAGTCACAAGGGGTTCCACGACAGTAATCAGGGACAGCGACGCATCTCTGACCAACGTAGCAGGGTCTGGGGTCGCTGGGGTCCGAGTGTTGGTAACACGTAGAAGGTAAAGGTACTACATAGTACACTAGTTAACTATGTAGGTAGACACATAATTATGTTTATCTTCCTATCGTGTGCCATTTTAAAATTAATAATAAATGGCATCGGTATCGGACACGCGGAGGATAGTATTACAAACGTGAAAATATACCCATGTTCCGTTCCTGTGGAAATATAACAACATCATTTCCCTGGAGGATTTCCTCCAAAGTACTGGAGACTTACATCCCGTATTATCAGTTCTCAAACGTATTTATGGTCATGGACAGATATGTTACGTACTGCCGTATTGTATTGCCGTATTGGGGTGGCTTAAAGGATTTACCCCAATCTCACGCTGGATGGGTGTCGTAAGAGGCAACTAAATCCGGCCCGCTGGTGGTAGGGCCCCTCAGAGGGATTATTTATTTATTTCTTTCTTTCTTAGGAAAACTTACAGCTATTACAATATTTATGATACATGGAGCAGTAAACGGAAAGCCATTTACAAGTTTTCGCAGATAGGTAATAGAGTAGAAAAAAAATTGTCGAAAGAATTATAGAATGTACATAGATATACAATATACGAGTACAAATGCCAGCAGATATAAAAAAGCAATATAGATATAAGAGAAGAGTAGAAAAGGCTTATAAGTATTAATCGAGATACAATATTATGGTGCTTTTTAGAAAAAAAAAGAAAATGTGTGCAATTCACACGTGGTAGAAGTAAAACTTTCCAAAATTTTGGTTTCAAGATAATGAGATGAAAAAGCAATAAATCGAATCTTAAAGCCAGCCGCGGATCTACGATTTTTTCGAACCGGGGCAGAACTTGATAGTGGCGCCCCTCTCTCCAGCGTTTTTTTTAATGTTAACGACGGGCAAACAGGCATACGGCCCACCTGATGGTAAATGGTCATCGTCGCCTATGGACACGTGCAGCATCAAGGGAGGGATTGAAGGATATGATAAACACTCTTCTTAAAGAACCCCATATCATAGCGCACAGGGAATGCCTCAGAGGGAATTTTGTTCCAAAGCTCGCAAGTTCGTGGCAGGAACGAGCGGGAGAAACGAGCAGTTGATGACTGCCACGAGTCAAGGTGATGCGGGTGGAACCGCAACCTTTTGCGGGTGGTGCGATAAAGGAAGGTGGATGGGGGCAACAGGTTAAAAAGTTCTTCGGAACAATCACCATAGTAGAGACGGTAGAGGACACAAAGAGAGCCTACGTCTCTCCGGAGACTTAAGTCCTCTAAGCTGTCTGTAAGGTTGGAACATCGACAATTAGAACAGCGCGCCGCTGTACGGAGTCAAGAGGGCTTAAGGTCGTAGCTCATCTACAGGACACCGCTCCCACCCAACCAAAGTATGAGAATTCAAATATAGACTTAAAATCGTGCTCTGTAGGTGCACTTTACAGTAACAACCAAAATTAGCAGCCCGCGCGCGGGAAGCAAGCTTACCGCAACCTTGCCACTCAATAGTTGCATCTACAGAGCACGATTTAAAGTTTATATTTGAATTCTCATTCTTTGGTTGAGTGGGAGCGGTGTCGTTTAGATGGGCTAAGACCTTTAGTTGGTAA
This sequence comes from Thymelicus lineola, assembly GCA_963932265.1. Classification (NCBI taxonomy): domain Eukaryota; kingdom Metazoa; phylum Arthropoda; class Insecta; order Lepidoptera; family Hesperiidae; genus Thymelicus; species Thymelicus lineola. The sequence goes on along the minus strand of OZ010692.1, from coordinate 17,474,701 downwards.
CTGGGTGCACCAGTTCAAAGGTGAGAGCAGTACTCCATATGTGGTCGAACTTGGGCCTTGTAGAGCAGCAGGCGCTGCTTCGGTGTGCTTTGCTTTGCCCTGTTTAGTACACCCAGTTTTCTGGAGGCAAGTTTGGCTTTCTTCTCCAGATGGCCCCGATACTGCACTTCGTTCGAAATGTCGACCCCCAAGATCCCAATGCTTTTACTTATGGTGGGAGGCGTGTTTTGGAGTTTCGGTGCCATGATAAATGGGGTTGTTTTTGCGGACAACGCGAACGAGACTTGTGTCTTCAAAGGGTTGAATAGAACCAGATTTAGCCGACCCCAGTCAGCGACCCGCTCCAAAGAGAGCTCGATTTCGGACACAAGTCCAGTTCTATTCTCCTCTAGGTAGGACTGAGAGGAGTTTGCGCGGCCTGAATAATGCGCATCTCCTGTACTGTCGTCTGCATAGCAATGCATGCTGAGGATTTGTTCCAGCATATCATTGATATGCAGAATAAATAGCGTGGGAGAAAGCACCGAACCTTGGGGAACGCCAGCGTTAATAAATTTAGTGCCAGAGCGTTGACCGTCGACAACTACGGAAATGGCACGCTCGGACAAAAAGCTGGCTATCCACGTGCACAACTTCTCCGGCAGGCCGTATGAAGGTAGCTTCGATAGAAGGGCTCTGTGCCAACCCGGATCAAACGCCTTGGCGATGTCTAGGCTTACAGCCAACACCTCTCCGCGACTCTCAATGGCTTGGGCCCTGTTATGGGTGAGTATACCAGGAGATCACCAGCCGATCGACCATGACGAAAATCATACTGCCTGTCACAGACCAGCTGATGTTCCTCTAGGTATTCGAGGAGCTGCGTGTTTATAACACGTTCCATGGTTTTTGAGAAAAGGGAGGTTATTACGATGGGTCTATAGTTTGATGGGTCAGCACTGTCACCTTTTTTGGGGATTGGATGTACGAGAGCAACCTTCCACGAAGATGGCACTTTACCTACACTGTAAGATAAGAAGAAATGACGTGTCAACGGCGGAGTCAGCTCGGGAGCGCACATCTTTAATACCATTGCTGGAATTCCGTCTGGGCCACTCGACTTCTTGACTTCGAGAGACGAAAGAGCTCGTTTTACAGCTTTGTGCGTGAACCTTATATCAAGCATGGAGCTCTCACACCGCAGGATAGTAGGCGGTGTAGCCCCACGATCATCAAGAGTCGAGTTAGCTGCAGAGAGAGTACCCAAAAGATCGGCTTTCTTCTTTGCAGTTAGGGCCAGATCGTTATCCGGTCTTCGCAATAGTGGACGGATGTTACCCACAACGGCCTTGGCGAGCGACCAGAAAGCGCGACTCCCTGAAGGGTACCTGATTAGGCGCTCACCGATACTGGCGATATGCTCGCACCTTGCCCTGGCTATTGTGTTCTTTGTTTGAGATAAATTACTTAAAAAATTCATACTACTCTTTAGTTGTGTAAAAGATGTCAAATTATTGACACGGCAAATGTGTGGTGAATTTTTCTTACAAGTTACGGTGAGCCAACCAGGCTTCCGTATGCTAAGCACTCTGAAGAGCATACTATATAAGATGATTTTGGCGCCCCCTGAAACTGCCGCCCGGGGCGGGTGCCCCGGTTTGCCCCCCCTTAGATCCGGGCCTGCTTAAAGCAATAAATCGAAGCGCCATCTATGAATACAACTTAGCACTTTTTAAAAATCTATCTAGCAATTCCTCGCGCCATCTATGAATACAACTTAGCATTTTTACTGTCTGTATAATCGGTAGGTCGTTCGACAGAATGAAAGAATGAAATTCTTATTTTTTGTTGATAAATTCTTTGAAAATATTTAAAAGAGCATTTGAAAGTGTTTAAAAACAGTATAAAAATAAAACTAAAAAAAAATAAAACTAAAAAAAAAGAAATACTGTGAGACGCGAACCTGCGGGTATTGTGTATCTAAGTCCTGACCATTGAACTACAGAGAATTTAATTTCCAAGCCGAAATTAGCGGTTATATTATCTTACCTGTCGTTGCATCCGGTTTCAAATAACTTTAACTTCAAATAACTAACGATTCTAAAGAAGTTTCACTTCAAAAAAATTATTTAGAGTTCATTACTAAAAAAAAATTCGGCTCATCGCTTTTTTAATTTTTGCAGAATTGGTATGAAAGATATCTATATGTCGGATCATAAAATGGAACATCAAGCCGGGCCAGGCTTGAGTGTTCGGATTGGGAAGATGGCAACACTATGCGAATTAACTACTGTCATCGTTGAAGTAAGATTGTAAGAGTGAAACGTCATTGTCACTCTGGCTGAACGTCAAACGAGCAGTCATCTGGTGGCAACCATCAACTGGACACCACGGGAGAACCGAGGAAAGCTATTGACTTGCCAGCGACGAACGAACATTCTGGATACAGCCTTCGATCTGAGCAGACGCCTAGACAAGAACGTAGTTACTTTTAAGACGGAACGCGAGGTGTGAATTGTACGGCTGTTTCGGTGCAAACAATATTTGGAATCGGATATCAGATTGACGACTAACAGAATCAGACGACTATGCGAGGTATGGGGTGACTGTGAGGGGTGATGGGAGGTCACTGGGCCGTCGCGTCGTGGCCTATTATTTGTTGGCTGTTACTCGGATAATTGAAGACAATCAGTTCTAATGGCGTGTTTAATTATAACCAGTGTAAAACCTGTGTTAAAATGAGTTTCTGACTAAAGTGATGTAAACGCCCACTGTTGTTATTATTTTCCGAACCACCACCCAAGCAGTCTTTATTTGCGAAATATATAATTTTTATTATATTGGTAATATTGATTTTAATTGCTAAATAATACCATTATTACTATTATTGTTTCTCCATGGGGTTCGCCTGGATAGCTACCACCCTTGAGCATGAATTAGCCACCAAATAACTAGTGTTCTAACTGGGTGCTTGAGAGCCAGTTCATTCTTTCATTTTCTTCTTCTTGTTTGGCCGGCAACACATCGGTGACGCTTTTGGTGTTGATGTTGTTCATGGGTGACGATAGTCACTCACCATCAGTCAGAATAAATACTGTACATAATTCTAAAAAGAATAATGTTTTTATTTTTGAAGTGAAATAGTATTATTTGTTAGCTTGGACTTTCCAATACCCCTCACTGTTAATGCTTGTAGAGTTTTTGATGACGAGAGGGTTGGTTAATGATAGGAGAGAATGTTGCTCCAAATATAAGTCTCATTCTTCGGACAACATTATTTGGGCTATTGGCGGTCCAGAGCGATCAACAGCCCATTCATGAAGATTACAAGTGATACACGTATTAGAGGTTTCTAAGGAAGACTTCCATAGATAGGCAACAGAATTGAATTTGTTCGTACGAAAAAACACCAAATTTCATCAAAGTTTAATTTGGGCAACATGTCCAACGGAAGGCCATTAGATTCAATTAGAGATAGTGTCGTGACGCGACCCTCGTCAGGCGGCGGAAGAATTTCATTCCGTGAATTAAGTATTTTATTTTACACCTTTCATTATTATCTGTGATTGTAAGGGACTAAGGGAAGCTAGTGTGCCCGGGAGGATACGCTGGAACCTCGGAACGTACCGCTCTACCGCGGGGTGTTTGTTGCACAAGCGACGCAACGTGAAAAACAAAATGTTGTAAGAAACTTTTTACCTTGGGTTATTTCTATTCACAATGAAATTCATAACTTTGAAACAATTTACTTATTCAAACGCTTGTTTGCGACAACTGCTTGTTTGAAATACTCTAAACAAAAGATTTGATTGTTTTAAATTTTGTTATTCTCCAGCAGAAGTTGTGGAGAACCCATGAAACCAAGGAAACCCATTAAAGATTCTCGAACTAAACTCGTTAAACTAGCCGCCCTCGCCGTCGCCGCCGCCGCCGCCACGTGAACCAAAGTTTCCACCGAGAAGGTGGAAGTTTCGGGATCATAAAACAATGTTTACCAACGATAACGTACATTACTCGAACAAAATAAAAGAACGAAAATAAAAAGAACATATATATTTTAAGTACTATAAACAACCCCGAAGCCCCATTAGCTGACTGCGAATCTTAGGGCTCTGGTTTTGTTTCCCAGCCAGGGCAAACACAAAGGCGAATTGCGTGTGTGTTTCTTATTTGTGTTGTTCAATGTTCATGCCGCCCGCGACTCAGCGAACTGTATGGGAAACCCTATGGATTCAGAGATATGATTGTCTGAGCGCTTTTTGTATCACCCATCGCAAACTGAATCACTAAGCAACTCAAATCAGCTTAGTGTGCAGGAGAGATTTCAAATGGAGTACCGATACTACTCCATGAGCCGTGAAAAGCGATTAGCGAACGTCTGCCGTGCGTGACGTCACAACATGTCTGTTATTTGTCCACAAACTGAGACAAGTTTTCCCTCGAACGAGTTTGTTCATAATTGAAACAGAATTTGGTATTTCACGCATGGCCTCATGTTCTCGCTCGGCTGGTTTGATGGAGTTAAAACAAAAGGTTTCCCAATGCTGTTGGCGACGTTCATTTGTGTCTGGTTTACTTTATAAAGTGTACTGGATTTCATTCATTTTATTTCTAAAGCTCATCAAATTAATATTATCACCGCAGTCACAAGCAGCTATAATAACTGAAAGAGAGTTTTCCTTCTTTTTCCTCTCTTTTTCCACGTACCATCAGGTGGCTCGTTTCGTCTGTCGGCTGGTGGCATACAAGGAGTCCTGTAGTGGAGCGTGTTCTCACTTGTCTGTTTCCTCGTCTCTGCTCATCGTTCCAACTCATCTCATAGATAGTAGTCTACTGAGATGTTAGTAATTAAATGATTTTATAATGCGTTTGCAGATTCTACCGTTTACGGCATTCGCCTTCTGTCTTCAGAGTCTCACGTCTCCGTCAGTCGCACTGAAAGCTCTATATTTTATGTAGATAAGCCAGAACAAGCCAGCTGTTGATAAGTGGCCACAGTCGCTTATAGACATCACCGATGCGTTGCAGGTGCCAAAAAATGTCTTACGTTAGGTGTATGATACTGAGACCGAAACACGTATGTATAACATATTTCATGGTTGTGTTTAACAAAGAATACCATAATAATACCACAATAATAACGAATACCACAGTAGAGCCGCTAGCAACAAGGGCGTCAAAGTTAATTTTCTCTTGAACACCTCATGTTATTGAATTCGAATCGTTTAAGGATTTCCATTTGGCTTTTAATAAGATTTCCAATCCGAAACATATGCGTCTCCGCTATCAATATTCCATTAGAAGTGTTCGGGATCAACAGACGTCCCCATCGCCTCTCCCCCTCCCCCTCCCCCACCCCTCGCACCTCACCTCCGAACAATCTGAAAACAATTAATCCTTGGCTCCCGTTTCTTTCGCATTTCAATTGGTTTCTTCTTAATTGGGGGACTTAATTCGTCACGACGGGGCGCGCGGGAAGGACATTACTACTTATTTGATTGCTCGAGATCTTTGCTTTTATTTCAAATAAAAAAGAACTTTATGTATGTACAGCTTGAGTGACGTCTGGATGGGGAGCCAATAAGTAGCTTCTATAACTTGTAAGACAATCGAGCGGCGCCCGGGCGCCTCGCTGCGTCGTCGCCTTCCCTAAAATTAATTGTTGGGTGAACAAAATTATTATAAGGTTATTTGCGTACTTACAAATACCATGACGTTGATAAATTATGCTGATAAATTACTTCTATTTATTACACAAACTTGGTTCGGTAATCCAAACAGTATTTGTCAAAACGAATTCCTTTTTTTTCTCATTTAATTTATTTATTGCAAGCAAGAATACAAATATAAGTATGGATCACTACTAGGACAATAATTTTTTTTTTTTTTTTTAATATCTTATAAGTTAATGCTTGACTACCTGATGGTAAGTGGCGATGTAGTCATTTCATTTCAATTCAAATCAATCACAAGGTATAGGTAAGGTAAGAGGTGTAAGCGGCTCCATCGACCCTCGAGTGCCAACAGTCCGCGAGCGAGCCCCCCTGGCACCCCGCACCAGCAGGAGCGGCTGCTGCTGCCGAGCTCAGTAACGGACGAAGCAGCTAGGCAGCTAGACATAAACACCTACCTGTTGAAGATCGCTTACCTTTATTTCAATTTAATTCCAACAGTACCTAATTACAAATTCATGTTATTATATCCCCGCATGGCATTATATTCACCTGCATTTCTACCCTTTTTCTATAAACAGTCTTCATAAAGTTCTTCTTACAACGTAGTTTTGTTGGCCAGCACCAGCTGAAAAGACTATAACAACCGAAAAGAATTTTGTTGTTACAATGACATTACTCATTCGGCATTCCTAATCATTATATTATTTTCATTCATTTACATACCAGTAGCTGAAACCGAAAAGAACTGATCATAATAACTGGATCCACGGAAAGAATATTTAAGGAAAGTTCTGGTGTGACCGGTGTTACTGGAAGGCGACCAAAATCAATTACGCAATGGGAAAAAGGGCTGAGCGAGATCTTAAGGACACGGTAATCAAGACAAGTGTTTCCCTTCAAATTGAGCCGAATTGAAAGCTACTCGAGACCCTTCTGAAATTGAGAGAATTGTTTACTCACTTGTTGGTCGGCCCGAGGTCAGTGACCCCTTTAGCTACAAGGACGTTCTTGGGTACTTACCATGAGATGGACGGGTTGGCGCGTCGGTGCATTAGGCAGTTCTGGTATTCCCATACAGGTTTATTGTAATTCAACAATAACTTATTTATCGATTACGTGATTAATACTCGATAATACACAGCTACAACACAGCAACAAAAGCAGCCCAACCCGACCTGTCGGTAACACGCACAGCGGACGTCGCGGGCGACGAGCCGAGCGGTCACCAAACACTCCTTACAACTTGAAACGCTTAAATATTTAATTTATTTATAATGTTCAACCATTGTACAGAGAATTATTAAGATTTTAACGTGATAACGTTTATAAAGACGATGAGCCTGAGAGGCATTCACGAAAACCGAGTAACGTCACGGAAGCGCGCGCAGCATTAGAGAGAGAGGCACGCTAGACCGGCCGTCTCTCTCCCACTCAAGCGTAATCGGTCCGCTTGGAAGGCATTTTTCATTTCATTTTTATTTTATTTTACAATCTTTTGAAAAGAAATGATTTCTCGTAGCTCGTACGTATTATTATTATATGAAAACGAAAATCTACAATAGCGTCATCTCTGTTTATAGGTATGAACTACTTGAAAGAACTTTACACAGTACATCGACTCGGACTTTAGTTGTAGTCAAGAAAATCACAGATGTCGCGCAGCTCCTGATATTTAAAACGATTTAAACCAAATTTTCAACTCAAATATGTTTAAAATCGTATAGTTAGTATGAAATTTAATATTATAATCTAGCTAGATACGCGGGATATTATAAGCTATTATATGGGAAAAAGGCGTAAGTTTATGTGTGTATCGCGTTACGCGAGCGAGCGAACAATGGAGAAAGTGCCATTTAAGAACAAAACTATATACACAATTAAGTCAGAAAGGAATTTGCTGAAAAAATAGTTTAGTTCAGTTCTAGATGGCGTTGTAGTATAAAGATAAAAGTTTCTAATTATAAGTTAATTTCCGGAGATAATATTATATTCGAGCACTAACTTCATCAATGTTTTGTCATGACGTTATCACGTTAAACTACCGTCCGTAAACCGACTTTACAGACAACCATTTTTTTAAGACATTTTACTAAGATTTACTTATAATAAAATATTTAGAAAATACGTTTCATGAACATACGCCTTTGTGCAAGTTTATTAAAATCTAACAGTAGAGAGATTTCATAATGCACGAGGTACGTAGATCTTCGTAATATTAGATCGTCTCGCTGCCCGTTTATATTCAGGGTTGCAGTCTGCCGCCGTACAATTTATGGTAAATTAAATTGTATCATGTTCGTGACACGTGTAGAGGAAATATTTATTTAAACGCAATAAATGTATCCTTTAATCTATACTTAGTCAGCTTTGCATTACGTAACATTTATAAGAATTATTCCATTAGAAGAGCTTCTCGTTGAAAATTCATGATTCATGATGGGTATAATTCTCGTAAGCCCTTCGAATCCAAAGATAATTGTAGCATCCAAAGGATCACCACCAATTTATGCACCTACAATACTGTACTACTGTAAGATTGATAATATTTACTTAATAATCAATAACCAATAAGTCAAAAACTTTTGTGAAAAAAACGTGTTTGTGTACGATCGACGACGACGAGATACGATCGTTGTGTACGCCCCGAATTATAATTTGAAAAAATTCAAGACTTCCCTTACTGTTAAATTAGGAGGCAATTCAGACCATTCACCGTAACCATGCGGAGTGCTCGCGGTACTGAGCTGCAGGTGACATGAGCAGCAACGAAGCGCGAGACGAGAGAGCCATCTAGCCACCGCGGATCCTTCAGACAACTCACACACAGTGCGCGCAGTAAGGTCGCGGCACAAAGCTACGACTTAAGTGAATGCCAAGTCAAAATATTTTATGGACAAGCATTCGTTCCGTACAGTTACCGCAGAGTGCAGCCTTACTTTATGTGCCGACGACGGCTGGCGGCGGCGCGGCGGTGGCTGCCCAGGCGTGCCACTTTGGGAACTTCTTCATTGGCAGACGCTGCACAAGGCACCGACACGGGACCGACACGGGACCGACACGGGACCGACATCGACAGCAGTGGGTGCATGACAAGTTTACGGAAGTAATGTACTACACGCTGTCTCACACTCCTGGTGTGGATTCTTACACACAGTGCAATATGTACGTACACAAACTTGAATTATAAAGTGGTCGGGTATCGATGTGTCCATGAGAGAAGATTGTCGTTCCCGGTGTCGCGTCGTTGAGTGCTGCTACTCAAACATGTTAATTGGTATGTTAGTGGGTATGTTTCACTACACTTGCGTTCACCTCACTTTGCTGACACAAAGTCGTTTGCGAAGAACACACTCGTTACTCTATGTAATACTAATTTGTGTAATGACAGTAGACAGTAGACACTTTAAGTGTCTTACTTACAACTTAAAGTGTGTTGATAAAGGCATGATTCCACCAGTGTGCGGCACTGTAATGCACAGTGTACGACACAAATGTCCACGCTGGTCGAGTCACTCGGGCATACAGTAACAAATTGTGCGCGAACATTTAAAATCACGCACATCTGTATACTTTTGTGCGCGCACACATGTACGCAGTGGACTCGCGTCGACGCGTACACGCTTGTTGTTCACGAACTCAGTCTTGCTTTTATTCTTCGTTTCTTTTTAAGCAAACTAAATAATAAAACACAAGCTGCAGCACAAAGCACTACGTTTTCCTGCCCGTCCATATTTAACATCTGAAGACAGAAAACTCTTCTCAGTGAACATGTTTGTGCACAAGTGTGCCACACTGTGCGTTTACAAAAGTTACGCACAGCCTTGCCGGTGGAGACAGCAGCTAAACGCGATACTAGCTTAAAGTGCAATGCTGGAGTTTTGCACAAAATGTTTGTAAACAAATGTGCTGCACACTATTTTGGTGGAATCGTACCCTTACTCTACAAGTGTGACACACTTTGCATATCAGAATATTTTACTGGTAATTCATTACCATATCCGTCAGTCCGTGGATAAAAGCAAAAAAGCAAAGCAACAACCCATAATTGTCCCACTGCTGGGCTCGGGGTCCCCTCTCACAATGTGAGGGATACAGGCCATAGTCTACCACGCTGGCCAAGTGCGGATTGGTAGACTTCACACACCTTTGAGAACATTATGGAGAACTCTCAGGTGTGCAGGTTTCCTCACGATGTTTTCCTTCACCGAAGCAAGTGATAATTAACTTGTAATACGCACATAATATTTGAAAATTAGAGGTGCGTGCCAGGATTTGAACCCGGGCCCCCGCGTTCGGGAGACCAACGTTCCAACCATTAGGCTATCACTGCTCCGTGGATACCGATGGTAAAGATCAATTATAACCAGCGTGCCCGGAAGGAAGCAGTTATTGTCTGATTCTTAGAGCGCTTCTTAAATGAATCATAAATAAAAAGTTACTTAATAGTACAGTGATTTTGCGGATAGGGGTTTTAATTATTACATTTTATTATGTAAACGAACTTGACTCAATTCCTGGATGTCATAATATTTATTATTTATTCATTTATTTCATTCCACAATATTACCACTAACATTACAGGCATGTCCTAATGCGTTAGTGTATTTCATATAACCTATAATAGTATATTAATTATTCATATAATATAAATTAAACAACTGATTTCTAACTTAATTGCTTAATATTACTTTTCAAACACAAACTTAATAAAAATCGTTACGGACCGAATGCAATTAAGCGCGCAAATCTTAAAATTCCATAGTGAATTTCCGCTTGAAGCCAATAACACGGACAGGCTCGCGCTCCAGGAAAATTGGAAAAAAAAAACTCGAGAAAGCTAATCGAGACGAGACCCTCGGGAACATGATATTAGAAATAAAGACATTTCTGTTGTGATGTGCTTCTCACATGTCGTAACATGTTGTTCGGAGCTAACACAAACAATAATAATAGTCGTAAAACTGTAATGAAACCGATATCAATATCGATTCCTACATATTGCTTATCTTTTTGGTGTGTATTGACTATACCGAGCGCGAAGGAAATTGATGTTTAATTAAACACTTGTATTGTTGTATAGAAGTTTGTTGTTTTCATAGCGCCACAGACAAAGGATAATACTAAATTAAAGTGAGACCGAGATCCACTGCATGACCTCGCATGTATTCGTAACATGCTGCCGCGGGCCGAAAGCTAGTTTATAAAAGGCCAAGAAATCGCTTCCAGCTTAAGGACTTCCTTTTACATAACTAACCACATTTAACACATTTTAATATATTCCGAATGTCATAAAGCTTTTATCAGTATACTAGATACACTAGGTAGGTATGTACTTACAAAACAGTATTATTTACATCGCCATCAACTTTTCCTATCTATTTCTTAAACATACATCAACATCACCAGTGAAATAAGAAACATCATCGCTATTATAATATATAATAACAAATGTTCTAATATTGAACCTCAAGGCACTCCGTGGGCGACGTGGTCTCTTGGGGAATTTATTCCATTAAAACTGTAAGTCATACGCACGATTTTGCTCGAGGAACATTAAATCTGATTTATTTATTTCTTTTACCATATGGACATATTGACAGTAAATTACTTTCATGTGTTTCAGATGTAAAAGATTATTTTAGTAGGTTACTCTGGTTGAGGTGGTGCTGTCGCTAGAGGGTAACATGTAAAGAAGATTAATTACTGTAAAGTAATCTTCAATTTTGTTAACATACACAAACTAATTAATAACTAAATTAACTATAAGTTTATGTGCACTCAATGTTGCACGTCTCCGCCACACGCTATTTCAAATCAAATCATTTATTCATCAAGCATAATAATATGTTTACATAATACGTAGGTACGTCATGGCATTGGGTATTTCATTTTTATAGTACTTATGTTAATCAAAATAACTGATCGTCAGCTACCTAAACCTATAATACCCTATATATATAATTTACTAATTTACAATTTATAATATTATATTATAACCTATATATATTATAACCTATAATATTATAAATTGTATTAGCAACATGGTAAATACATAAACATAATTTTTGATGTTCAATAATTTAAGTTAACAAAGAACAATTTAACAATTTAAGTTACCAAAATTAGCATAAATAGCAATAAAAATAATAAAAGAAAACGAAAATCTGCTTTGAGTGTGTGATGTGCGCGTGATGCTTGTGTGTGAGTGAGGTGTGGGTGTGTGTGTAACTGTAGTTATTCATAAAATGCTTGAGATTTCTTCAGCGTTGTGTAAGTACTTCATTATTAACTTTATTATTAAATTCATTTGGTTAGTGGGAACAATAAAAACTTTTTTAAAGCTACTCTTTACTTTAATGCAAGATTTGTTTTGAAGTTTATTTAAATTTTAAAAACTTTTTCCCAAGATAAATCCATTGGAGGTTTTCTGAGTGTTAAAAAGAATGTTAAAACTAATTTGGTCGCAAATGATAGCTGCAGGTGACAACAATAAATGAAGCGTTTTCTATCCTGCTTTTATAGCAAATATTTTTTTGTATTTGTACACCTCCATCCGGGTGGCAGCAATAACCAGGCCGGAGGAGGCCAGTAGCCGGTAGCCGGGCGCCGGGTCCCAGCCGGGTGCCGGAGTAACACTATCACAAATGTTATTTGTTCGCGCGGAAAATACATCAGGTTTTATCGACAGGCGACTCGCATCTCGCAGATTTACCCCGAATCTAAGCAATGATCGGTTCACACTAGGTGCGTGTTTGACCCGATTTTTCGAAAAGCAAGATAATATTTTAAATAAAATAATTTATTTTCTAACTATTGTACAAATAATTAAGACAATACGTAATATTAACGGTAAATATTTAACTGTAAGTATATAAAATATTAGAGATCTAAATTACATTTATTGGTAAGTAATGATCTACTCTACCACTAACCTTCCGTTGGTCCATTGATTACGGAGCATCCTGTATATCAACGCTGCTTTTAGCACGCTCACAGTCTGGCGAGTGTTTTAAACTTGTTGCTCACCCAGTTCACCCCCAGTAGTCGCTTGGATTTTTACGACGCACAAACCTAACGTGATATTTCTCGGTCCCGGGGGATTGTCCCACATAACGTATTTTAGTGCGTGTAAATCGCGGATCCATTCCGGCGGCGCTGAGCGGCTCAGCGAACAGGTCAGGACCCATTTGCATAAAAGGTTTACGCAGTAGGTGTTTCGTAGACAATTACGCGACCTTCTGTGCACAGTCACACGATGAATTGTTGGGCGTTTCAGTTCAAAATTTATGTATTATTTAGACTGTTGTACACGCCGCGGCGCCGGTAGCGTTTCCAAATAACCAATGTCCGAGGACAAACGTTTACCTGTCACAAACTGGTATCGCGGCCAAGCGTCGAACCTGCAACTCCACTTAGCGGGCAGGACCGCATCACCGCTAGATGCTAAAAAATTACATTTACATGCAAATATCGACACAGCAGCTGTATATTAACCAGTTCTGTTAACACGAAATGCTAATGCAATGAGCCGGGATCGGGGATGAAATGGCCGCGCGTACAAAGTACTTTTGTCCCCGAAGACAAAGCCTACCGAAGCATGACAAAATCTCCTAAGGAATCAGAATCAGAGACTCAACACTTGCGGTGTATGAACATTTTTAAAGGTAAATCCGTCTTGTCATTCGATGTCCTCGCTACAAAACGTAGGATTATCCTTACGCGGTACTTTCGTTTCATTTTCTCGTATCATTAGTCGCTCCAGTTACAAGCATTCTATTATAAGTGAGCCGACTGCACTCCGCGACCCGGCGCGCGGCGCGGGCGGCCTCGTTAGCTCCGCGGCTGATACAGTTTAGTTCAAAATGGCTGTTATTAAGCCTCAGCTACGCTCCGCGGCGGAGCTAATATAATGCTTAGCTCAACAACGACTCCACTCTACAAAGCCGCAATTTTGCAGTGCCTTCCTGTTATTACGTCCATTTTTATGTTTTCTTACGTAACGAGACATTCATTTATAAATTGTTAAATATATGTTTTTATAGTGGAATCAATAATGTACTCATGTTAAGATATCTCTGAAAACTTAAGCACATTAAAGGTTTTTTTATAGTTTTAAAGTCACAGTACTTGTTACTACGAGTAACTAAGTGTACCCACTACCGTGAAATAACTTCGCATTCGTTCAGGGAGTATGGGCAATATCCTGTGTTCTATAACAAAACATTTTACTCGAAACGGTACTAAATGTAGAAAGTAACATTCATAAAAGAAATGATTTTGCATCTGGAACCTTCCTTTGTTCTTAGCACGAAAACTGAGGGAACTATTTGTTTTCTATATTGAGATATTAAGTCTTATATTTTATGCAACATTTCTACGAAACGGCCTAGCTGTTATTTTTGCCCATCAATTGGTTTGAAGAGTTAGGGCTTTTACGGTCAAGCCATGAACTTACAGTTTGAGCTTGGCTCTGAGATATGATAACTTTTTAAGAGGTTGTAATTCTTAGCAACCTTTTTTAGTGCCGACAAACGATCTGACGGTCCACCTGATGGTAAGTGGCTATCGTTGCCCATGGACATCAGCAATACCATCACTGATACGTTGCCGGCCAAGATGCCTGAAGCCCCCAAAAGGAACACGACGAGGCTGAAATAAAAATAGTAGGTAATAATGGTATTAATGAACTGTCAAAATCAATAATATAATCCCTCCGGGGAACCCTGCCACCATTACAGTCGAAGACGGTTCGATTCATTTAGGTATTATCGTTGAAAGTTTCCCCTGACACCGCAGGCGGGTTCCATCACAAAACATGAAGAACAGCTGGAACTGTCATCTCGACTTGATAACATCTGTGTATCGACATTACATTTTACTTAAAACAACCTACAGCCGTTTGAATTGACGTTTTGTTAATAAGTCATTTTAAATTGCTTTGATTACTCGATATTTTTAACTTATTTACTTTATTGTTTATTATTTTTGCTGCTCTCAGAATTTCGTTGACTGTGAGTTCAAAGGTAAGTGTGAATCGATTGCAGCAATTGATAATTTTTTCAGCTTTTAATGTTACGCAACAATCACCCTGGAAGTAAGGACCATTTTAACCGCTCAATCCTTCTAGAAGTGTAATTCGATAAGGAAGTCAACTACACTTAATATTCATAAAAAAAAAACAAGCTCGAGGGAGGGAGTACCAAGTAATGCAGTTTGCTATGGAAATGGAAGGTGTAGGGAACAGGATCCGACGCTCGCCGACACCTTGTCCGAGTCTATTTTATTTGCACTCTGTATTATATATGGCTGAGATAGGATTGCCAAAGATTTTCGAATATAATTGGATTATAAATAATAAGTTGCCGTTAGACTTAGATATTACACCGTTCAAATCAAGTATTGCGCGATCTAGCCGGTCTGGGTTCTTAGAAGGGTAGGTAAATAGAATGCATTAATTTTCCTGTCCTATTCTCGACTCCAGAAAAAAACTATCTATGTAGATTTTAGTCTCTACAACACATGCTAGTTATACTAATATAACATTTCAAAAAAACGCATTCAAAAGTACACAATAAAAATTGCTTCTAGGGAAAAGTCAGTTTTAACTTATTGTTACGACGACGTTTAATTTTTTTCCAGTTGTTTCCTGGTAGGTTATTCGTTTTTAAAGCTGGCAGAGAAAGTAAGAATGACACAATTAAAGGAGAATGCCCATAGCCAGTACTCCTAAAAAAATAATTGTGTCACAATGATTTTTGGGCAAAAAATTTAATTAAAATATTTCAAGTATTTTACCCTATTTCCTAAAAAATCCTTATTGGGAATAATTTTCTGAAATTAATAAGTAACTTTACTTCCGTTTTACAAAAGAAAACCATTGGGCCATTTATGTTTGGATAAGGGCCAATCAGGAATCTTTTAAGATCCTTCGGGCCAATAGGTTGCATTGATTCGATTATAATAATTATGATACAACAGTTATAGTATAATATATCCATGACAACAAACTAGATGACGTAAGGGGACTGTCAAATGATTTAGAAAATTATTATAATCAGCCAGGAGTAATAGTGTTCTGTGATTATAATACATTACAAACTTCATGGTGTTTGGAGACTGTCAAATGAATTTGAAACTTAAAAGATCGACATTACATACGCAATCGACTTTAATACGCCCGCATAGAGTCCATATTACTGTGAGTTTACTATAACCTAAATAGAAATTAGTTTTGTTTAAAATCTCTTATTTCCTAATATTATCATTGACTAAAGTTAGTATGTATAATTTATTAAGATAACATAATCAAATAAAGGTATTTTTATCAAGACACAAAAATGTTAAAGTCAGTACATTTCTCCATACTAAATGGGCATTCTCCTTTGTGTCAAAAAATTTTTAGTCTTTTATTAATTTAATTTGCTCAATAATAATGTTACCTAGTTACGGGTAGGTGCTAATATTATATTTTCAACAAAGCTTGAGTACCTATTGTAACTCTAAACATGCGTGCCTTCATTACTGAAACTGACTACTCGTTATGTTACTAACTAACCATATACCTACTCTATGTTTTAAGTCCTCATAGGCACATAAAGTAAGCTACGGTGTTGTTAAGCGCTGATTGACTTTAAGTTAAAGATGATATTTGGTTGAATACCTCATTACTTAGACATATGTGTCATATACACCCGGACACGAGTGCTATGAAGTATGAACACGCCACGTCGTTCACAATCTCCGCCCGTCACGTTTCTTCTTCATTTGAACGCTACACTGCTCATTACGTCGACGGTAATGACCCGTCAACTTCTACGAGTATATCATTTTTATTAAAATATTGTGCATGTGTTTCATGAATCGTACCCCGTTTCATCCTCATTATAACACATGCACGTAACACATTGTAAGGACAACACAACGTTCCCTAGTCACTTGGCCTAGGCCCGTGCTAGGGTGCTTAATACCGCTCAAAAAGACGAGCCTTAACTAAAAAGTTATGTAACTACCTACAAATAAACTATTAAAATTCTTAAATTTTGGTACTGATTTAAAATCGATATTTTGCTTTTGATCCTACATCCATATAGCCATACCGTGGCCATACAGCGTCAAGTTAACTGGATGCCTCGTCTAGTCCGCTGCAAACTTGACAAGTATACTTGATCATGTATGGTTAGCTTTGCGCCACAGCGCCGCGCCGCGCCGTTTCCTCTAAATTTGACTTATTTAATTGAAAAACTTCATTTCTTTACAGTTGATCTTATATGGCCAGCATTAAGGTAGAGCATGGATAATAAAAATATTTTAGAAATACAACTTCTTTTACATTGAAGATTAGGAGTAATTACGAGAAACTACAAAATAACACATTTAATTAAATAACAGTTTAAAATTCATGATCTAGGAATAAGTGATACTTCATTAATCATAATGGTTAATATTATCTCCAAATTAACCAGACAATGGCTCGGCATGCGTTCTAGTTAACCATACAACTTATATTCAAGTATGAAATGTTTTACATAAAACAATGTTTTTTCATCTAAAATAAATAATGCAATACTCGCACACTAATAAGGATAAGGTGTAAAGGCAGTGCACTGAGATTCACTGTGTCACGGTTGGCGTGGACAACACAAATGACGACACATCACTAATACCCACGACACGAGAACAATCTCTTACAATTACATATGTCAGCTTCGTCCGTTCCGTTCCTCCAGTAAGAGATCAGCGAGTCGCTCGCCGACAGCGATGGCGGCGGCGGCGGGGTTCCCGCGCGGCGCGGCCGGCAGCACCGCGGCGTCCGCCACCCGCACCCCGCGCACCCCGCGCACCCGCAGCCGCGCGTCCACCACGCGCCCCAGCGCCGCCGAGCCCACCGCGTGCTGCGCCGAGCTCGACATGTGCCGCACGTAGCACGCCCAGTAGCCGCCCCCGCCCCCCTCGCCCCCCTCGCCCTCCTCGCCCCCCTCGGGCCCGGCACACCCCGGCAACTTCAACTTCAACAGGGACGCGTTGTTCTCCCTGAACGCTGGGGTCTGCAGCATCTGCTCGACGATCGTTATCGATCTGACCAGATTGTCCACGTCGCTCTCCTCGTCCAGGTAGTTGGGCGTGATGGCCGGTGGCGCGGCGGGATCTCTGCTCGCTAAGCGGATCTAGCCTCTCGATTTTGGAGCCAATAAGATGGGCGAAACTACCAATATCGCGCTATTCTCGTTGGCAGCAAAGATTTGATCGCAAACGTTCGCACTGAAAACTCGCTCACATGCATGTGCAGCGATGCGTGCTATGTATCTTTCGAAGTACGAAAAGATCAACTGAAGGTTAGGAATGCTACACTGGGGTCCGGTATCTTTCAGTTGAGCCGAGTCCAAATCGTAGCACCACGTGTTAACGAAGGCCACCACGTCGGTAACACCCGCGGAGGCCATGGGCCCGCTGCGCGTCGCCAGCCACTGGAGCATATCTAAACCCTTGGCTCCGAGTACTTCATATACGTTCGGGGCTGACGACGCGTCGTCTACTTTGACGAACATAATTGGCAGCACGTGGTCGCTCATGTGGTCCCCGACCGGCAGATCGGCTCGAACCGGTATACCCATCTTTCGAAGATGATCGGCGACGCCTACTCCAGACAACATCAAGAGTTGAGCTGAGCCTATGGTGCCAGCGCTTAAAATCACTTCGTGTTTCACGTACAACTTCCTTGGTCTACTACTATTATATTTATCTGTGACAACTGTCACTCCGCGCGCAACGTTATTTTCATCGATTAACACGGCGGTGCATCTCACATTGGATGCTACCTTTAGTTTTCCCTTAACGTCGCGCGCTTTTATATACGCAGTGGCGGCGCTGACTCGTTCCCCTCCGGACACGTATCCCAACACGCGGGACACACCTATCTGAGACTGCGCATTCACGTCGGCATTGAATGGAAAATTCAAAGTCTCGAGGCCTCTCACAATTCTCTCGTTCCACGGGTTGCTGGACCGGTCGAAAGCGCCGATTGCGACGCGACCCGATGTATTGTGGTAGCGATAGGAGGAGAGAGGAAGACCGCTCAAACCTCGCAAACCCTCGTACCGGAGAAAGTAAGGCTTCAGATCTCGCCACGACCACCCGGGGACGTCGAAGTCGTAGTCGCGAGGGTTCCCCCGCGTGTACAGCATGTAGTTGATGCTGGTGGAGCCGCCCAGGCAGCGGCCGCGGCTGAAGTGACACCGCCGCCCGCGGTGCGACAGACACGACTTGTTATTCGGTAGCGTCTCGTAAAACCAGTCGATGTCGGACCCCGTCAAGGACGTTGCTAAGTTTGGGATCTGAAAACGTCGCACCGATTGTTATGGACATGGAATGAAAATGAATCTGGGTTTGAGCTGAGCCGAATAAACTTTTCAATAATTACCTTACTGATGAGGGGGGGCTTGCCCCCCGCTTCTACCAGCAGCACCCGGTGGCCGGCGAGCGCCAGGCGCGCGGCCGCGGCGCAGCCCCCGGCGCCCGCGCCCACCACTATGTAATCGAACACATCTCCATCTGAAATAGTGTAACATTTTATTTACAGACACTGCTTTTTAGGACTTTTTAGACCATGCACCAATACGGGGTTTGCATAACTATGCAAAATGGGTGACCATGACGTCAATGACCGTGAAGTACATAACCTTTTACCACTTGATAGACAATTCATTGCTAACAAACCATTAACTTTGTGACAAACTTGATACTGTCCCTTTGGGAAAACTTTAAGGAACTTCTGTTGTTTCTGCCGGGTCAGTTCAGTGTGTGAGATTATTAAACCACGACAAGTTTTCTCGACACCTTTGAACGAAGGACTTCTGCCCGGCGCGGAGCCCCCGTGGAGCCTGCTGGCCCGGCCGTCCACCCGCGAGGACCACACCAGCACCAATAGAAGAACTGTGAATAAAAATTGAAAGTATCACATTTTCGTCGTATTTCACTTTGCACAGGCAGAACATATTGTCTATAATGACCTACATTTTTTGTGTCGGGACGTGATATCAGAGCAAGTCTAATTAAAATGTAACTGAATTATTTAATTAAATGTACGTATTGCAAGTTAATGAGATGCGTAGTATAAACAATACTGCACACAGTGCACACGATAGCCGAAAGACGAAAATTCTTATTTTGCATTTTTCATGTTGCAATAATTGAGAATGCAATAGTAATAGATGCCTTATCCATGTGCCCTTTAAAACAACAACACTATGCTAACCCTACGGAAGAGTCCACGATGAAGAGGTTTCCGTGAGCTACAACGCCTCCCAAAAATCAATCACGAAACTGTCGTGAAATATTTAGATGTGCTCAGCTACAGGCTGCAGCGCTGTACAGATTGCAAACAAGAGAATTTGTTTACCGCTCCCACGCGGCTCGTTTGCCGGCTCGGCTATTCACATAACAGAATATACAATTTATTTACACATAAACAAATTATTCTTTCACTCGTTGCCGTGTCGTATTATCCTCGTGCAAATAAATACTTGATATTGTTTCCCTTTGCGAGTGATGTGTAGTGGACGATCTGTAAATTCTATCGCAAACAAATGAAATGGGTCGACCATTTCATTATGTGATGAGACAGCAAAAATATGAACATAAAAGTTATTTGTTTCTCGAAAGGACTCAGCGACATATATTTGCAATGCGACCCCATTATTTATAAGCTGTAACGGAATGTCTGTCTTTCCAACAAATTGTCTCATCTCAATTGTTGAGCGATAATTTTTCATATAATTTGGGTAATTTTGCTTTAAAGAAATTTTACTATGTTATAAACAAATTGGTTTTTAGTCGACGCGGTGATAGCAAAATCGTTAAAACTCAAAAAAGCATAAATTATATAAGAACATATTTTAAAAATAATTGTTTTCCAAAAGCTACTACTCGTACTGTCAATCCAACGATATAGTATAAATTGCACCGCAATACTGATAACCTGACAATACGAGTTATACGAGTAAAGACAATGCAAACCTTATTAGACGTTATTTACCCAAACATTCCTCGAAGCGTTCACATCCCGGTTCCTCGCGGCAGCTTGTAGATTGTGATCGAAAGATAGCGCGCGCGGTCGGGGTCGGTAGTTAGTTGGATGGGTGACCGCTAGTCGCAAAAATTATTTGAGAGTTTCCGTGCTTCGGAGGGCAAGTAAAGCCCTCGGTCCCGGTTATTATCGTAAGATAACAGTCGTTAAGCCATGTCGGAGGCCTTTGGGCGGGATGAAAACTTCCGACACTTGAGTTGGCTAACCGCTCTACCGATCTGCACTAGAGCAAGTAAAATGAAATACCACTAAAGTGCTTAGTGACTCGCTCGCAACCAATTCGTCGACGTTAAGACGAGTCCCGCGTAGCACGAAATTGAGGTGATCTCAAAAACAATGTGAAAAGCTTTTCTGAATGTAATACTTAATGTTTCAAGTTTCGGCAACGTCGCACAAAATAAAACAAAGAGCCGAGATTGGAGGAAAATATTGTCCACACGAAGTTGTTCACGAGCAAGTTTTCTCATTATGGGCGGCAGACTAAGACAAAATATGAGGTTTTAAATATTACTTCAATGGGTTTTAATTATTTATTTATTTTTGTTCTATCATGGAAGCTAATTGGATTGCATTATTTTTAGATCAATTTTCTTATTTATCAGGCACCAAGTACAAAGCTGATCATTTAATTATTATTCACTTGTACCTACTTCAAACCTTAAAATTGCTGCAGAACTTTGTTGCACGATCGACTATCTCCGAGTGGATATTGCTTAAAGTGATAATCGGCTCGAGAGTCCTAGCATGTGTATACTACACATGTTTTTACTTATTCACCTCGTTTATAAGGACAACAGACTTTAAATTACAATGTTAATTTATCGCATTACGTATATTATTAATAATATTATGGTTATTAACCGTTTTAATCGTTTCCTTTTACACAAATAATTTTCGATGCCGTCGGCCACCATTCGGCTATTATTTTCCCGCACCGGCGCCAACACTCACCTTCCGAACATAAGTTCATGACGACACTTCAACTGAAAATAACCGTGAAAACACTGCGGCTGCAGTACAATGTTTGTTTTTATATCGGCGAGCACCATCGAGCGCTCCTTGACCAAACTTGATGAATGACTGAGATGAATCACTTGCGTTGTCACTACGCGACGCGATGCGACGGTCTGGTTTATTTATTTATTTACTAAAGATAACAACAGCCATACATTTAGAAACTACGTATTAAATTATTTGCTTACAACAATAATTAGGCTTAATTTTAAGTATCTTTATTGTATGTGTGTATTGTGTGTGTGTATATATCATTTGATAGTGTAATGTATAGGATCTCTACACGGTGCTTATTCTCAGCAACGTGATTAAATTGTGTTTGTTGCACCTACTACAACTTTTCATCATCGCCAGGGTTAACCGATACAAAATGCCACTAGGAAAGTCCGCCCATTGTATAATAATTAAATGTATGAATTCAATAATGTTTAAATAAATAAATAAATTAGTAAAAAAATATGGTTCATTTAATGTATTAATTTAGAAAGTTGCCGCAGCCCTCGGAGTCTGTAGAACTTAATTAGGATCTTCAGTAATTATTGTTTGTGTTTGGAAGTTTGTAGAAGAAGCGCAGTTGGCTGCTCCGCTGCTCCGGTGCTCCGGTGCAATTACTGTAACTAACTCGAGACTTCGTTAATGTGGCTAACGTGTGGCTGCCTGCCCAGCTGGGACTCGACTCCAACACACAGACCTGGGACGTGCGAACTTCTTTTACCGTTAGTAACACTATGATATTACATTTGGACAATACTTTCTGAATGTTTGTCAGTGTGCCAGAACTGCCTGTATGTCGTAGTGGACCATCCGGGACAGCCGTTCGAACGATCCTGGATCAGAATAGATTCTGGGAAGCTTGCGAGTTGCGGGGAGTGAGGCGTCTCGGATTGGAGTCGGAATCTCTGTTCACGGTCTGGGTCTGAGTGTACATGTGATCTTGTCTGTGTGGACAAAATTCCTTTACACGCACAACACACATAATAATAATATGAATGCTAGTCATAATTATTTATTTACAAAATATAATAGATACATAATAAAAAAATCGAGTCGTTACAACAATATTTTCTTGTCATCGGGGCTATCGGGGCATAGGTACGTGCCGTATTTAGTTTTAGCCGTATTGGGGCGGCTTAAAATACTTACCCCAATCCCACGTCGGATGGGTGTCGTAAGAGGCAACTAAATCCTGCCCGCTTGTAGTAAGGTCCCTTGAAGTGATTATATTGGTAATATTGATTTTAACTGAATTAATACCATTATATTTATTTATTTATGTATTCCATAATTTACAACTAACATAACAGGCTTAACCTAATGCGTTAGTTGTTTCATATTATACGAGTACTATTATTATTTCTCCATGGGGTTCGCCTGGATAGTTACCACCCTAGAGCCTGAGTCAGCCGCCAAACGACTCATGTTCCGACTGGGGGCAGTTTATGTCTCTTTCTTGGCCGGCAACGCATCAGTGATGCCTTTGGTGTTGCTGATGTTCATGGGCGACTTACCATCAATAAAAAAATATGGGAAAATGTATATAAAAATAAAAATAATTTTATAAGTTTAAATTAAAATGATTAAAACTGTCCGATAACATTAAAAACTTTTTACGTAAAGGTGCTTGCTCCAGTGATGGCCACAAAAATATTATATTTTAATTCCTCAGTACGTAATGAGGATGTCAATATGGATGTGGGGCAGCTGGTCCGCCACAACCTTCTTCTTAATTACCGAACCTCATAAGGCACTGAGAAGCAACGTGACTTGTGTTCGCACGCCTTACTTAGATGTATTTGTGTGGACTTAGACTCCACGTATGGTCGCAGTCAGGTTTGTATACTGAATAATTTACTAAATGATAAATTGGTTAGCGTGAATAGACAATTGTGTGTAGCCGTCGCGGGGCGTCGCGTCGTTAAGGATACGTTAATGTACCACAATAGGTATAAGTATAATTAGTTTAGAATAACTTTAGGTCACAATAACTATGTTTGTGTGTTAAATAAGTTCCTTTATTTGTCACTTTGAATAAAATTTTAAAATAACATTTTAAATTTAAGTACTAAGTGAATCACCGTTTAAAAACTTTCCGCTTATTTTCTTACTTTCCGTGCTACGTTAAAAGCTAAGTGGTCTAATCCAGTCTAGAAATAGGTTGTCTGAACCCGTAAAAAGGAGTAAGTATCTCAGTAAAAATTTCACATTCACTATGTATTTATTTATAATACATTGAAAAACACTGTTGCATGTATCTAATGCCGTCATATTGTCACATTGATCTTCTTAATAAAGTTACAGATTTAAGTTTGTCATCTCACCTAGCTACGTATTTATCGAAGCATGAATACATTTCAATTATAAATTAACTTCTCTTAACCTGCGGTTGACTTAGTATGACCGTTCGTAGAACATTAATATTAACGAAAAAAATATTATAAAAAATAATATTCTTCAATTAAATAAAATAAATAAAATAAAATAATTCAATTAAATAGAATACGAACGTAGGTACAGGACTGGAGAGACGTGACCAATCTCTCGGCTTACGAGAGAAAACAAAATATAAATGTCCCGGAATTACAAGTTGCTCGGTGGCGGTTTACCCCGCCATCGCCACTGTATATCTTCGTATGACATGCTGAACACAAGAGCGCCCTTTTATCGACTGCAGTACTACATTTCAAATCTAGCACCCACTAATAAAAATCTAAGGCCACTACCTACTGTAGGCGCCCCTTCCCGCCCTTTTTATTTTCCATTTGACAATGAAAGGAGCTGGCACTGCTGACCCTAGCATGAGGTCCAAACCAGCTGAATGCGCAAGATCCGCAAAGGATGACAAATTACAGAGAAAATTAACTTGAAAGCAAAACGCCGGGAAAACCTACCTACTGTATTGTTTTCTGGCTTATTTGTTAAAGCTTTTGTACACAACAGTAAATGTAAGTCATTCTGGAACGAGGAAATTATCTTTCAAGTAAGATTCAAATAAGAAAGGGACACGCTTTCATTATTAAAGCATTTTAAGATTTGAATAGGATTCTAATTTATCTTACTTTATTGTTTGCTATAGGTAAGTTTTGACTCGGTATTGTGCTGGTATCTGGTGACGTGTCTCGGTGACCCTAATATATTATAGGTCTATCTACCTACATAACTAACATTTGCCACAATAGATTGCAATTGGAAATCTTATAACATGGAGTCGATTGAAGCCGAAATGGTATATTACTCCTACTATCTTGTTAATGGTGATATTGCTAATGCGAATCTAAATAAGGTACTCGTACCAACTTCTAATTACCAGAACAATTTAAATGACATAACTTGTCTGCTTTCATTAAAATTTGCATTTAAAACCAGTTCGTGAGATCGGTTCATTACGAGGGGGTGACCCCTTCTACGCCTTATTGCAGTTTCCAATTCAAATTCCAAATTAATATGCAAGCGAGAGCACTCTGATAGTCTCTCGTTAGACATTTACATAAGTATACCGTCACTCGCATGATGGCGCAATTAGGTATACCGTATAAGTATAACCATGAGCATTGAGCTGCTCTCCCAATCTTAGATACGTGTGAACTCTATAATTCGACGCCCCCGGGGAATAAAATGGTATCGACGGTTACCGAAAAAACTTTTTTTTTCATTTTTGCCATCTACGAGTCAATATACACCTGCTAAATATTATTTAGATTTTTATCTTTGAAAATTATAAAATTAGAGCCATTTTATTTTTATTCCTCGGAAGTCATGTACAAATTATATCCCATAATAAAGTCGTAATCATATATTACTGAACAACTACTAGTCTGTTTAGATCAGTAAGACGCTTATACCATTTTATTTTTCCCTAAATAAAATTGTTACATTTCAATACATCAAAGATGAGTTTTAACTTGGACCGGAAGAAAATTGTAATAGTTTAATACATTTACAATTAATTCATAAAAGTACAATAAAAGTGTATCGTAAGTGATGAAAACTGTCGATAGCATGATAGAGTTTTACGGGAATAAAATTGTTATATAACTACACTTACTTGCTACGCAATTCCATATGATAACAGTATTTTTTTTGGTGATAGTTAAAAATATATATATTCTTTTATTATTATTTTTATGGAATGTAATTCCAGAAAAAATAACGCACGTTTTGAGGTATAATTCAAAGATACCCATTTATTATACCGCCTGGGATAAAACAAAACTGGTTTTTTGCTTCTCCTGTAAAATTTATTTTTCTCTATTACGATTTTATTCCCCGGGGGCATCGAATTATAGATCTATATAATTATACCTATTGTTTGGAAGCCCAACACGATTGTGTACAGTGCTTCCAATTTTAGGTGGCGAGTTTATCCAAGTGCTCCTTTATATCAAAGAACGTTTCAAATTTAATTTTCAGGCCCATAATCTCACGCTCCGTTCCTCTCACAACCTTTCCCTCTTGACGCCAACTCACTCTTCCTCTTTTTACGCTAAATCTTTCACTACTACCCAGTGCCGGATTTATATTTTTTATGAGTGTAGGCCAATTAATTTTCGCCGCCCCATGTACCTTTCTAAAATAATAATTTTCCATTCATAGTAAGGAAAGCACTGAATTAGTCACTAAGAAAGTGCGTAAAAAAACAAGAATTAAATTTTTTTGCGACACTTTAATAGCAAAATCATCTATAATATTATATCATCTGAAATCTGCCACCCTTAGGACGCTGCCGCCCCTAGGCCGCGGCCTATACGGCCTATTGACAAATCCAGGACTGCTACTACCGCTGTACGACTCTGGACATCTCTTCCATATAAAATTCGTTATGCTCAGCCACTAGATAGTTTTAAAAAACAAGTTAAGGATTTCTATCTTGCTATGCAATAAACTTTTCTTTTACTCCTTACAACTGTCATCAATGTCATCATGTTATCATTTCGTTTTCTTTTTTTTTATACTTTGTGTACACCGCTACCATTTTTCTTTCTTTCTTTGTATTGTGCTATCCTCTTCTCTTAGGTTGCCTGAAAGAGATCGCTGCTTTAGCGATAAGGTCGCCTTTTGTATACCGTACCTTGTTTTATTTCTATATATTTATTTCTGGTGTACAAATAAAGAGTATTTGTATTATATTGTATTGTGGCGGGCAGTTCACGTAACTACATATTAGGGACATCAAACCGCTTCTACCCGCAGTAAATCATTATACCCGTAGATATACCTACCTACTGGTTAAACTTAAAACCTACTTAATTACAATTATGAAAATTAGTTATTAAAATTTTGGGCATTTATTACGGGTAGATACATAGTTACCTACCCCTAATAAATGCTAATAAATGGTAGGTAGGTAGGTAGGTACAGTTACCTACCTATAATATTTACTTATTTATTTATTTACGTACACTTTATTGACCACAATATAATACACAATGGCGAGCTTAACGCTTATTGCATTCTCTACCAGCTAACCATTAGGCCAAACAATACTATTTATTCCAAAACTAAGGACGATGAAATTACCACAATAAACGTTACATATGAGTCTTACCATGGGACCAGCAGGTTTGAAATTACGATTAAATGATATTATGTTAAATTGCCAAACTGCGCGTTCACTTCAAGTTTGTCCTCGTAGACCGTTATGATGATACAGCTAACGGTACCGTAGACAGAAAAGTAATCAGATAATTTCATTAACTTATTTATAAAACTAATAACGTTTGCCAAATGTACCTAAGACCTTTTCTCTTTTAGTCATTGTAGCGACACAAATCAATGAACGTAAAATAAATGAACAGAAAAATAATTTAACGAAAATAACATCAAAATCAACAACAAATTCGAGAACGCACGTTCCCAGTAGCGGCGTTATGGAAGGACGCGATTGGGCGACTGCCCAGGGCGCCAGGTTTGAAGGGGCGCCAGGTTTGAACGGAACCCTTATAGTTTTTTCATGTCTGTACGTCCCTCCGTCCGCAGCATAGCGTCGAGACCTTTAGAAACTTGGCATGAATTTACATTATTTATTATTTTTGTATGGGTTTCAATGGCAGATATGGGTGTCGTAGTTTCACCCAGGGCGCTGGTATTGCTAAATCCGGCACTGCACGTGCAGCACGAGACTACAAAAATAAGCGGGTAGCGTTGCTATCCGTACCAAATGGGGCGACGCTTGAGGTGCGGTACGAGGAGAGGGACGGGAGGAAATTCGAAGTGAACGGGTAGTAGATAGGTACTGAAATCTGAATTTTATTTACAGCAACAGGCCGCCAGTAGTCACAGCCAGCCGCTACAGGTTTTGTGACCTTCAGAGGAACCTGAGAGAGCTGACGCCGACGACAAGATTGTACTCTTTCAACTCATAATTATGTTAGTGACACATAATGGAAGTATGTTGCTTGAGGTAATAAGTGCATCAACTTACCACGAACCGAGCAGGCCTGGACCCAGCAGCGCGCGGGTTGCGGTCAACTCGACCCCAAGAATAGACAAGAGCTCACACGGCACATACATAGCAGAGGGTCATAATTAAGTTCCAATAAAAAGCCACATACTTGTACAACCATGTATTCAACAGTTATTACACTTTACACATAACGGTACTCGTCACATTCACGCCCACGAAGCGAGTCCGTCCTACCCTAGCCGGCTAGCTACCTACCCTACCCTACCTTACGATTCCAATGTTTAAGCTACGGTATCAATTCCTTCTGTTATTACTTATGGATAAACATTACAAAATACCTATACTTAGTCTAAATGAGTTGGGCGAGACACTGAGCAAATTTTCATCCTATTTTTTTATTTTAATATATCCTAGTCTGCATTTGTACTTTATTTGAGTAGGTTTAATATAATAATATTACTCTATTTTCTTTTAGTTCACATTGAACTCCATAAAATATATATAAAACATAAATTATCTCTAAGCCAAGCCTATTGTTCCTCATTAAATCCTTACAGAATAATAACAGTCACCACTTTACAAAGTAAACATTGAATAAATCAACACCAAAATGTTCACCGTACGTTGTGTGGTGTATGGTCAGTATGGTGTATGTATGAAGCCGTTAATATATTTTATCAGCTTAATGTGTAAAAATATAAAAGTAATTCTTTATCGCTAAACGAAACAAGGAAAGAAAAGGCAAGAAAATAAAAGACAACAAACTAAAATAAAATAATATTTAATAAGATATACAACAATTAAATTAAAGCTTGAGAAAAACAAACAAAATGCAAAAATTGAACAGATCATTTTGTGCTTTGGTTCAGCGGAAGCGACTTCTCCATACTTCAAGTTAACACGCTTACATCTAAACAAAAATAAAAAAGTTTCTTTATTTTATTACATCTCGGGTACCCACGGTTGAACTTCCTGAATCATGTCGAAACGAACTGTCAGTGTACTTGACTACTTATTTGTGGAGCAACCTCAGAATGACAGCTGCAGTGAATCTCAACCTCCTCAACGTCATACGTCAACGAGGTCGAACACGCGACACAAACGACATGATCCAGTCGCCCCACAACATAAAAAATACATAAATTGATAGCTTGTGGAAATTTCGTTCAAATTAGTTCTCCGTAATTATCTATTAAAAATCTTTGGTAAACTATAAGTATTTTTTTTATTTAGCGTCGCGTCGTGTACAGCTGTATCAGTCGGTTGTATTACTGATAGTGTTATTTAAGTATGGAAGCAGAAGCTCTCCCCCTCGTTATAAGATTACACCTCTACAAGTAAAATAAATGCTACACGTAAAATAAATGCTATACGTTTGTAAGGAATATAACATGAACAAACATCGCGTAACGCAACGTAACAAACATTCTCCGATCCCACCGTCGCGCGTCGTATATAAATGCATCACCTTATTTTATACTCTGTAGTCTGAACTGGGAGCGAGCCCCGGCGCCCCGGCGCAGACCGCAGCATTCGGGGTCATTAAGGCGAGTTGCAAATGTTGCAATTAACTTCTAAAGCACACAAGTTAATGTTCGTTTACAGGATAACGCAGTACCGTCGCTTCACGACACGACGTCGCCTCACGACTCGCGATCGTGAAGCGACCCCGGCAGCACGGCCCGCCTGACGGCTGCTGTCCGGTGAATGCTCCCAAATAACACTATTATTGCCACGAATAACATTACCATCCCTAAGTACTATAGTACAGCATGCCACGCCAAATGCCCGATGCAACTCGTTTCACGAGTTTCATAGCCGTTCGTCTCGTGTCGAAAAAAACGAGTCGAAGAATCATCCCACGTGACAACGTGAGGAATGCACCTGATGCATTATGTAGTGGCTTATCCTACGGGGATACATCAGCCCTCAGTGTCCCGCGTGGTCCAAGAGCTTTATAGCCATATTCCTTTTGATAATAAGTATGCAATGTCGTGTACAGGGTACACCTGATGCCATAGCACTTCAATCGGAACTAAGTCCAACTAAGCTCATGGACCACTGGTTACATAGACTGTGATGTAACAGGCTACAATTATTACAAATCTCACTTACAATCACTTACTTAATTATGTATATAGTAAATTATGATTTTGTGCATGGGGTTTCTATTCGTTGATTTAAATAAGTGAATAAACATTTGGCACGACATTAAAATATGTAATATAATGTATGTATATTATATTGAATATTCGCTACAAAATGCATAGGCTTTATATATCTAATCTCTAACATAACACTATTCTCAGACGAGTGATAATAAAATCTCTCAGTTCAAAGTCACAGACTCAAAATCATGGAATAATCTCAACATATAGTCCTTAGTAATTTACTTTAAATGCATTTCAATCTAAACACAAAAATAAGATTACAAGTTACGTCCACAAAATAGCAGCATGAGAAATTCACTAGTTATTAGCGATATCAAAACGCCGGTTAAACTCAGTTACGTGTTAGGTAATTCTAAGCGTTTGGGTTTTACATGAATACTGGTCCTGTACAAATATAATACATATTTACCATACCGTATGGTTACAAATATACAAACATATCCTTCGCTTATCGTATATTCACAGGACCAATAACATTGGAACTAGCATTAAATCTCAATACCGGTAGTCTTAAGTTACCGGTACCATACATTACAATTTTTGATTTTTTTTTTGAGTACCGGTATTATAATAAATTACTAATATTCGAAATAACACATAAGTTAAAATCAAACTGTTATCAGAAAAGAAGGCTTCTTGCAATTCTTATAACATCGAGCCGGTACAAAGCTAACGCAATCGATTGGTACATAGTATAATAGTGACAGTACATAAACATAATATATTCACTATTTATTTATTTTTTTCGCAAAAGTCACTTGGTAAATTATTCAGCCTTAGTGTGAACGTGAACTTGTTAGTCGGGGGTGAGAGTAGTGACGGCCATCCTGACGGCGACGCGCGTCGTGCTGCCATCAGAGCAGCGCGCAGCGGGCGAACAGCTTGCGGCGGCGGCGGTGCTTCTCCTCCTGCTGCGGGTGGTTGCGGATGATGCGCACCAGCTGCACACACAACACACAACATTACAGGAGATATACAGTGGAGCGGGGGTGATGCTATCCTTGATATTTTAACACACGGTCAGTAACTAACATTGGAACTCTAAAACATGACATTATGATATTACTGCAAACCCCTTTCAGCAAGAACAGCAAGTAATATATGATATTAATTCATTAATATTGTTACTGGCATCTTTCCGTGAAGCCTGCCTGGCTAGCTAGCATGTGCACTATCGGTGGCGGTCCTGATTCCTGCTTAGTCAGCCATCAAACCACCACGTCAGTCATCGTGTTCCGGCTGAAGGGTTGGGGGCCAATTCCTTTTTGCTTTCTTTATCGGTAACGCACTGGTGATGCCTTTGGTATTACTTATGTCCATGGGCAACACTTACTATCATATCGTCAGCTCCCTCCAACCAAGATCCCCGGGAATTGAGAACCTCTTCGACTTTATGACGTTTGTTACATAAAAGAAGAAAAATGTATCACAGATATTCCTACACTAAGCTTGAAACTCAGCATGCTCACTAAAATTGTTAAAATGCCTGCACAGTGCACACTGTGAGTAAAACAAAGTATAAGTCAATGATATCTTTGTCTTACTTAAAGTGCCGTGGTGTTACTTTCACTGTTTTTCTCTAACCTTTCCGAAACGGTGGTAGAACAAGAATCATATGTACATGCATTATGCATAATTCAGTTTGTCTACTATTCCGGTTCGTACCGTTCTCGCGGACGGTCGTGCCGTAAATTTGTTATTGTGTGTAACCGCCTAGTTGCGATTCACTCAAAGCGTTTGCGATTACCACCGAGGCCGTATTGTGCGTGCGTTGTGTCGGAGTGTGTTATTCTGCGTTGTGTAGTGTACAGCGTCTTTGGATTACAGTGATATTGGATGTTCGTTTCGAGTAGGTATATACCTACTCGCCGCACGTAAGTCGGTCCCACAAGACCGAGTCAATAGGGCTTACACAGTAGGCACCCACCCTCCCTGCTTCGGCGGGGAGTGATTACTCACCCGGGAGGTTGGCTCGGACGCCGTCATGGCGTCCGCCGCCCCCGCGCCCCTCTTTACCCCTCGCGATTTCTCGGATTCAGATATCCGACGGTTGTTCGGCCGCATGTACGCCGACAACCCGCGCCTATTCGAGGCGTATTTAGAACCGGAGGTCCCGGTTCCGGGCCCGGTTCTTCTAACCGAGAGCCCCCTCTCCCCCGACCCTGAGCCGACGGTAGCGGAGCCGCTGCCACCGCCCCCCGCCCCATTCTCGGATGAGTCCGATATGGACACCGCCGTCGGCTCGTCTTCAGACGAGGCCGATGGATCCGAGTTCACCACGGTGAACCACCGTAAGCGCAAGGGGAAGAAGGCCAGTAAGGCCGCCGGCCCCGCCAAGCGCCCCCCGCCCCCGGTAAGCTCTCCCAGGGCTACCAAGGCCCAATCCGCCCCACCCGCTCTGTCCGCCCCGTCCACCTCTGCGGGCCCCGAGGGCCCTAAGCCCAAGGCCCCGCCGCCCCTATTCATCAGGGAGAAGTCCAAATGGGACTCTCTCTCAAGGATGATGCACGAACGCAAAATAGCGTTCACATCAGCCCGGACCGTCAAAGACGGCATCCGAGTCCAATTAGTGTCGGCAGACGATCACCGTCGCCTGACCACCATTCTGCGTGCTGGCAACCACCAGTACCACACTTACGCACTCGAAGACGAGAAAGTCCTTCGAGTGGTAATCAAGGGAGTTCCGAAAGAACTCGAGGCTGAGATCGTCTTCAACGACCTCAGGTCTCAGAACCTCCCGGTCAGGGCCGTCCATAGAATGGTACACTTCCGTACCAAGAAGCCCCACGACATGGTTCTCGTCATTCTGGAACTGACTCCAGAAGGCAAGAAGGTCTTCGACCTTAAGTCCGTGTGCTGTCTCACGGGTATAACCGTGGAGACACCACGTAAACCCGCGGTACCGGGGCAATGCCACCGGTGCCAGTTATACGGGCACTCTGCCCGTAATTGCTTCGCCCACCCCAGGTGCGTCAAGTGCCTGGGTGATCATGGCACCTCCGATTGTGAGAGGACCCCCCAATCCCCCGAGCCCCCAAGCTGTGTCCTCTGCGGGGCACAGGGCCACACGGCCAATTACCGCGGGTGCCCTCAGGCGCCCCGTAAACGCCCCTCTCAAGGCGGCAGGCCCCACGGAGTTCCCGTGAGAGCCACCGCCCCTCCCGCTCCTTTTAACAGGGTGTTCCCGGAACTCCCTCCCCCGACCCGTAATGCATGGGCCACGCCGCTCGCGATGTCGAGCCGGCAAGCGCCCCCAAGCACGTCACAGGGCGCCCAGCCTAGGCCTAGGGCAGCCCCCGCCCCCGCCCCCGTTAATGTCCCCCCACCCCCCCGCTCCTCCGCGGCCCCCCGCCGGCAACCAGCTGACGCGGGCGCCGCCTTACATGTGTTGACTGACCTCCTACAGGTCGTCGACATAGATGAGCTCACCTCCCTGGCCTCACAGGTGGTAGCGGCTCAGTCCCCGGTTGACTTAGTCACCATAATAGGCAATCACCTCCCCGTCTTGAACGCTCTAAAGCGTTTTATGTCCGCCCCCAAATGTTAATCCAATATGGATTACAACGTACACAATGTTACACGGTTAGGTAGGGTTAAACCCCGAGCTCTTGCCTTAGCTACTTTTAATGCTAACGGCTTACGACCTCAACTGGATCTCGTTCGTGAATTCTTAACCACTCATCAATTAGATATTCTGGCTGTGCAGGAAACCTTTTTAAAACCAAGCGTACGCGATCCTAAGATCGCGAATTATGACATCATACGCGACGACAGGGTTGGCTCGCGTCTCGGCGGCACCCTGATCTATTACAGAAGGTCTCTGCACTGTACCCCCCTTGTACCCCCCCCCCCCCTCATTAATATGGAGGCATCCGTCTGCCAGTTGGCCATGTCGGGCCACAGAGCAATAATAATAGCTTCAGTTTATTTATCTCCCACTAAAGAAATATTAGAAGGCGACATTCGGGCCCTGTTAGACATGGGGCACTCGGTTATAATAATCGGTGACCTCAATTGTAAACATGCCAGATGGAGCTCTTCTAGTTCTAACAAAAATGGCAACATACTAAACAGACTGACGAAAAAATTAAATTTCGAAATTTTAGCCCCGCCCACTCCGACTAGATTTGGACCTAATCCAAATATTATTCCCACCACACTGGATGTGGCGCTTATCCGTAATATCACACTCACTATTAACGAAATAGAAGTATTACATGAATTGGACTCGGATCATCGTCCGGTCCTATTTCACTTTGGTACCCCAATCTCCTCTTCTTGTACTAAAACAGTCATTAATTATAGTCAGTTAGCGAAAACGCTTAAATCACCCGAGTCGCCGTATTTAACGGCCCCTCCCACCCCGTTAGTCACAGCCGAGGACGCTAACATCGCCATCCAGGCTCTCACAGACCACATCCAGTGCGTCACGCGCCAGTCGTCTCGGGAAATCGTAGTAGCGAACGATCGCCGCTTCGAGTTACCGGACGACGGTAAAGCGCTTATCACGGCCAAAAACAAGGCCACACGTAGGTACGATGAGTGTCCGAACCGTGATAATCGGAGAAATCTGAATTATCACCAACGGAAGGTAAAAGAGTACATGAGCGAGATACGGAACGACCGATGGTCTAATTTCTTAAAGGAGCTTTCCCCATCCAATGTAGCATACTGGCAACTGGCCAAGTCCCTTAAGTCCAAGACTGTCCAGCCAATGCCTCCGTTGATTCGCCAGAACCTAACACCTGCGTTCGACGACCTGGACAAGGCCGAATGCCTGGCAGACAGTCTTGAGGCCCAGTGTACTCCCAGTACCCAGCCCACTGACCCAGACCATGTCGCCCTGGTCGAAAGCGAGGTGGTGGTAAGGCTCGCCTGTCCCCCCACCAGTGACCCGTTACCCCCTTTCACTAAAGAGGAGCTGCGGGACACTATCAGGTCCATGCACCCAAAAAAGGCGCCGGGTCCCGACTGTATTACCAATAAGGTGGTACAGCGCCTCCCTCCATTCATATTAAGTTTATTACTAGCCATTTTTAATGTCCTTTTGTCCACTTGTACATTCCCAGACGCCTGGAAGGAGGCAGTAGTGATAGGTATCCATAAACCCGGTAAGCCTAAAAACGAGCCTTCGAGCTATCGTCCTATTAGTTTATTAAATACTTTTAGTAAAATTTACGAAAAATTAATTTTAGGCCGCCTTAAAGCGGTGGCTCATTCCAAAAAGTTATTAATGGACGAGCAGTTCGGCTTTCGAGCCAATCACTCATGTGTCCAACAGGTGCACCGCCTCACGGAGCACATCCTAGCGGGTATTAACCGCAGTCCAGGCAGACCAAGGGGCACAGGGGCCCTCTTCTTTGACGTGGCCAAGGCATTCGACGAAGTCTGGCACAGCGGCTTGTTATACAAGCTGCTCACTATGGGAGTGCCAGACAGACTCGTGCTCATCTTACGGGACTTCTTGTCGAATCGCTCGTTCCGCTTCAGAGTGGAGGGGACCTGCTCCTCGCCCCGCCCCCTCAGGGCGGGCGTACCACAGGGCTCCGCCCTCTCTCCATTGTTATACGCGCTGTACACCAGCGATATACCTAGGCCTCCCAAGGTTGAGCTTGCCCTTTTTGCGGACGATACCGCCTTGTATACGACCCACCCAGACCCGACTCGTATTTTTGCTTTCCTCCAAGACGCGACCACCGCCCTCGGCGAATGGTTTAGGCTATGGAGAATAGAAGTCAATCCCACAAAAAGCTCAGCTGTTTATTTCAATAGAGCCCGTAGAAAGAAAATGACACGCTCGGTGTCATTATTTGACCGCCCCATCCCTTGGGCTAATAAAGCCAAATATCTCGGTGTCACTTTCGACAGCCGAATGAACTTTCATACACATATTAAAAATGTTAAAAATAGGGCCGCTTTCATACTGGGGCGACTATACCCAATGTTAAATAAGTCGAGTAAAATGTCGCTCCGTAACAAGACGACAATTTACAAGACCTGTATTCGCCCAGTAATGACCTACGCTAGTGTCGCGTTTGGTCATTCAAAAGCCATTAAATGTTTTCAAGTAGTCCAAAACCGTTTCATGCGCACTGCCACGGGCTCACCGTGGTACGTGCGTAATGTCGATTTACATCGCGACTTAGAATTGCCTACTATAGCGCAATACATAAAGCAACTCACTACGAGTTACTTTAAATCCGCCGCAATCCATCCCAACCCATTAATAGCCCAGGCGGTCAATTATGACCCAGACCCAGGTGCTTCGGTCACGTTCAGACGTCCTCGTCACGTCCTGACCGACCCTGATGACGAGACAACGGTCGCTAACATCCAAGACCGCTCGTCACAATCCCCATCACAGTCCACATTCACACCACACTCACACCGTCGCAGCCGGCTGCGACGAGGACCTCGCTTCTTGGTGACCGGCGCGCGGCGTCCCCGCGCGCACGGTCGTAGCTTCAACCCTATGTCCTCCTACAACCGGCGGCTAAGCCGTGGTTCGAACCCCACAGGGGGTGCCCTTAGCACGTCGTCATAGTCTAAGTCAGCGGGGGGGTTAGGGCTGGACCAGCCTTTTTCAAGGCTCCCAGTCCTCCCCCCCCCCCGTGAAGGGTCAAAGGTATGTGTACCGGATTCACCGGAATTAACCGGTCCACCCCCGATGGCTGTGTGTCTAAGTCCAAAAACTGTAAAATCATAGCGGGGGGGGGACTACGGAGTCCCTCCTCGTGTCGTGTCAGCGGCTTGTTGTACCGGCTTCACCGGTCCAACCCCCGCTGACTTGGTCACAACTTCAGAGGCTGGGTCCCTCCAGGACCCGCCCCAACGTCCGCGTTAAGCTGTAAAGGCCAGTAGGGCCAACAGCAACTACTCATTCGAAACAAAAAAAAAAAAAGTTTGTCTACTACAAAATGCATGTAGGGGTGCATTCATTTTTAAAGCAGACGATATGTACCTATGTGATACCTATACATTATACCTATGTGATACCTATATGAATTAAATGGTGTTGGTCAGGTTGTGTATGCATGTGCGTGTGAAGGTGTGAGCCAACGCAGACAGACCTCGTGGAAGGCTGCGTCGATGTTGAGCGGCGGCTCCTTGGCGCTGGTCTCGATGTAGGGCGCGGCGAGCTGGCGCGCGAGCTCGCGGCCCGCCTCCTGCGACACGACGCGCGCGTGCACCAGGTCCACCTTGTTGGCCGCCACCAGCATCGGGTACGTGTCGCTGCACCCAACACAACAACACACCTTGTCACCACCGAGTTAACATTCTAATTATGTTACACATGTCTATGTCCAGCCGGCTTAATGGATGCCATGGGGATACTCTCATTGCTGGTTTCATCGCGTAAAAATGTAACGACTGAACGTCATAGGACATTCCCGATTTTGAGATTGTGCTTATTGTAGGGCACATACACAATCATCAAAGATGGTACTATCGGCTACCAACGAACAATACTCACCAAATGATAAAACAATGTGTAAGATTATCCGTGGTAGTTGTTCTACCACTTTGAACATGGTCCTTCGAGCCGGATCACCCTACTTAACCGCACAATATCAAACAAGTACAGTTCTCACCGGTCCTTGACGCGCAGGATCTGCGTGTGGAAGTGGCGGATGTTCTCGTAGCTCTGCTTGTCGGTGACGGAGTACACCAGCAGGAACCCGTCGCCCTTGCGCATGTACTGCTCGCGCATCGCGCTGAACTCCTCCTGCCCCGCCGTGTCCAACACTGGAAAGGTATCACCATCGACGTGTTACATACACAAAATTATAGAATTCCATTGGTTAACAGAAGAAGGTAATCAATTTAAAGTAAAGAACGATAATTACAATGTAATGTAATAAAATAATTTTAATTATGCTGTTAATAATGTATGTATATTATTATAACATTGTTATTGCTTATTAATTTTGACTTTTGATAAGTGAGATAAAATAAATTATTTGACTTTGGTTTCGAAAACTCGTGGATAACAGGAACACATAAAATTTCTGACTTGTTACAGTTTATAGGAGGTTATGTGGCTCTTACGGCATTCTGCTGAACAATAAACGAGACCATAATGCCAGATCTTTCCAGTTAAAATTTCTTGGACTCTGCACCACTAAGTTTAACCTCCAGGTTAGCTGTGGTGAGGTTCACCAGAGTTGCTACAAGTAAACTTCTAAAACAAATATTGTGAAATGTTTCTCCATACTCCAATTGCTGTTTGAGAGGTGACCCATCAATTTAATTAACAGGTATTAAAATAAAAGAGAGCCGTACCATCCAGTATACACCACTGGCCGTCAACCTCGATATGTTGGATGTAGGAGTCCTCGATGGTGGGGTCATAGTCGGTGACAAACAGCTTCTGGAAGAACTGGATGGTGATGGCGCTCTTGCCCACGCCGCCATCGCCCACCACCACTAGCTTCACCTGGAATAGTCATGGATGGGATATTAAATACCAGCCTAATTACCTACTCCAAGAACCAGAAATAATACAGTTCCCATGTTTCTGTTTTGCATCAGTGAGATTTATTGTAGTTGCTATCCCCGGGCGATGGTAACTACTGAGCGTAGTGGCTGGTGCTTATTTGTCATCTTCATGTTATTTACATTAAAAAAAATCTTAAACTTTTTTTAGATTCAATTTGATAGATTTCTTAGATACTATTACATGTATGTGTCTTAAATACTACATATTCATAAATATAATGTAGTTCCACTATATAAGACTTGTGCTATTAAATATAGTCACAATAGTTGGTACCTAAATTTTTATCTCCCACTTATATCTATTGAAAGGATAAAACACAATAGATGTAGGTCATTACAAGGAGTTGGCAACTCATTCTGTTCTTAAGGTTACAAATTGAATGCAATCTGTATCGGCATGACTTGTAATAAACTCGTGTAACCTAAATGATTGGGACTATAAACCAGGCTAGGGGTCTGCGCTCAATTACACTAAGTGGCAAATCATTTCATAGGTGCTACGGAGCATCACTGATAGTATGGCCTACTTTGTTGAAACTACTCACAACTACATACATACCAACATAATCATGAGAAGTTCAGGGTTAATGTATATTCTAGAGTATAATTTCTGGTATGTGCATATTCTGCTGAATGTACATTAACAAATGCTTAGATAATAATATAAAAATGTAAAAACAAAATTATTAAATAAATTTTAAGAGCTCCTGTAATGAGTTGGTCATTTTACTACAAAAAATAGTTATTTCTATTTATTATACAGGGTGTCCCAGCGCGAAGTGACCGCCCGGCGTCTATTGATTATCTGGACAAAACTATCGACAAAAACCATTAAAGTAAAGGTCTTATCGGTTTGGTTTATTTTTTATTAGCTTTTTAATTTTTTTGTAGAAAAACCTGACTTTTTGCACTATTTTTAAAATATTTTTCTTGTTTTTACATTTATTTTCAATCTGTTTTTTGTATTTACTAGCTGTTTTCATAGTTTATCTATTCGAGGTATAAAATCTACCTAAAATTGAATGCGACATTTTTTAAAAAGAAATTAAGTGAAATTTTTTTGAAAAAAATTACCCTTTTTCATTTAATTTCGCTAAAAAGTTGGGAAAGTGCCCTATGAATATTATTATTTTATTATTTATTATTAAATAACATGATATTACCTACAAAATCTCATAAAAATGTTTGTAGTTATCTCAGTCATTTACCAAACTACAAACTCTTGAAGTATCCAACCCAATTTCGATAATAAGAAGAGTAGACTTTTAAATCCAGGCTAGTGGATCATTTAAGTGTCTTACTATCAAAAATACCTTTTGTCCTTTAATATAATAATTTTAAAGGTAAGGAAACAATAAAAACAAATGGAAATTTAAATCATTTATTTAAAAAAAAAGAGTAATTCATTCATAATGTTTTCGAAACGACCGCCAGTGGCATTAATACAGGCTAAGGCTCAAAATGACATCTTTTGAGTGGTTCTTTGCACTTCCAAGAGGTTCGCTTTTATTTTTATGGCATTAGCATCAATGCTCTGTTTCAATTGTTCTCTCGTAGCTATTAGCACAGCATACACTTTTTGTTTAATGTGGGCCCCAAAAATAATAATTAAGAGGCGTTAAATCCAACCGAGAGAGAGAGGTGGTCCAGTAGCATGGTCCTCCAAGGTCTCAATTGAAACAAAGTATTGATGCTGATGCTACAAAAATAGGAGCGAACCTCTTGAAAGTGCAAAGAACCACTCAAAGGATGTCATTTTGAGCCTTAGCCTGTATTAATGCCAGGCAGTCGTTTCGAAAACATTATGAATGAATTACTGTTTTTTTTTAATAAATTATTTAAATTTCCATTTGTTTTTATTGTTTCCTTACCTTTAAAATTATTCTATCAAAGGGCAAAAGGTATTTTTGATAATAAGACACTTAAATGATCCACTAGCCTGGATTTAAAAGTCTACTCTTCTTATTATCGAAAATGGGGTGGATACTTCAAGAGTTTGTAGTTCGGTAAATGACCGAGGTAACTACAAACATTTTTATGAGATTTTGTAGGTAATATCATGTTATTTAATAATAAATAATAAAATAATAATATTCATAGGGCATTTTCCCAACTTTTTAGCGAAATTAAACGAAAAAAGGTAATTATTTCAAAAAAAAATTCACTTAATTTATTTTTAAAAATATCGTATTCAATTTTAGGTAGATTTTATACCTTGAATAGATAAACTATGAAAACAGCTAGTAAATACAAAAAACAGAATGAAAATAAATGTAAAAACAAAAAAAATATTTTGAAAATAGTGCAACAAGTCAGGTTTTTCTACAAAAAAATTAAAAAGCTAATAAAAAATAAACCAAACCGATAAGACCTTTACTTTAATGGTTTTTGTCGATAGTTTTGTCCACATAATCAATAGACGCCGGGCGGTCACTTCGCGCTGGGACACCCTGTATAGTTATTCTATTAACAATACAGTAGAGCCTCGATAATCCGTACTCAAGCTAATCCGAACGCCGCTGTAATCCGAACTGCTGACTGTATATTTCTCTCTCTTACCATTGGGCTGATGAAAATGACTTGTCCTTATCCGAAAAGATGATGCTGCGTAATTTGAGGGATAAAGCCTTTTTTTGGTCCATAAATAGAACCCGCCAAACTAAAATTGATGACTTTATGAATAAGTAACGTTTTCTGTTGTTTAAATATGTATGTTTAATAACCTCAATAAATAAATTTTGTCAAAATATACTTGCATTTTTTTAACATACTATAATCCGAACGCTTCCTGAGTCCGAACAGGGGTTATTTTTTTGTAGTTCGGATTATCGAGGCTCTACTGTAATTTGAAGCAAGGGACAGGAGGTATGTCAGACAAGAATGTGGGCCAACATTAACTAATCATTGTTGTTGAAATGTGATGAAACATTCTTTACAACATACACTAATTTTACAATGTCTGAACATGTTAATAGGCCACGGCTGCTTACTGAGCGGATAAAAGCTTCAGCTCTGAAACCAACAAGCCGTGATAATCTTCCAAACTTAATCTACACCAAATAATGATGATATTTGACACTGTAATAGTTGTTTTTACTTCATTCTGGTTCACAAACAGTTCAAAACAAAGGTTGTAAGATGACTGATATACATTATTTTACTTAATCACAAACCACCACTGTTAACTGGTCATCCCTAAAATCATATAAAATTTTAAAAATGATTAAATATCAAGAATAACAATAGCCAAGTCAACAATAACTATATTATTTAATAACAAATAATTAACAATGATGTACACAATGTGAGCACAAATATGAAATATGAAGACAATACATTATCTATGCTAATTACTTATCATAGGGGGGTTAAGCTGTGAGGCCTTTTTCAAGGCCCCCAGTCCTCCCTCCCCCGTGAAGGGTCAAAGGCCTGTGCACCGGATCCGTTCTGCCGGACTACCGGTCCACTCCCGATGACTGTGGCCCCTTAAATCAGCGGGGGGGCGGGGGCCGGACTTTTAAGTCTTTTTCAAGGCAGTTCCGGTCTCCACTCCTCGTGAAGAGTCATGAGGCTCGTGTACTGGATTCGGCCCGGTCGAATAAACCGGTCCACCCCCTGATGACATTGTGTACTAGGTCCCGATAAAACCAGCGGGGGGGGGACTACCGGTAGTCCCTCCTCGTGTAGAGTCAGCGGCATGTTGTACCGGGTTCGGTCGAATCCGGTCCACTCCCGCTGACATTGCACACCCCTCGACACAAATCGGCCGGGTCCTCTCGGACCCGCCCCCAGTCTGCGTGAAGCTGTAAAGGCCATTAGGGCCAACAGCAAACTATCATTCGAAAAAAAAAAAAAAATACTTATCATAAATACTATTTCATATTTTTGGGCTTTTGTATACTAATGCTTAAGAGCCATTTCGCGGTTAGTCGCGCGGAATGAAGAATTTGACGTCAAAAATTAGTATCATAAGAAAGATATTAATGCTGGCAAATGAACACATAAAATAGATCAATCTATTATAATTGATATTGATAATCTAATATTCGAAAATATTAATTAGTTTTTGCGTAACTGTCAATCTAGCATAACTATTTTTCAGCAAAAGGACGACAGAGTCAATTTCATACACTGATTTTCTTTATTAAATCTTGTTAAATTGAGTAAAAAAAATGTCTAGAGAACACTCATATATTATATTTTGCATTTATTACAAGAGATATACGATTACTATCATATTCGTTTCCAAATTAATTCAATAACATTACCAATTTTCATGGTTTATGCCATGACTTTACCATCGATTTTTGTATTCAATAAAGCGTATTTCCCATCAAAAATTTATGTAGTAATAAAATATGGTCTTTGTCGAATATGACACGTAATTTTTTTTTTATCTTACTGCAAAAAATAATTAATTACAACGAATTTACTTTACCATATAAATAAACAAACTAAGGAATAGATTTCGTAAAAATAACGTAATTATATTGCCATTGAACAGTCTTGATCATGTGAGAATTTTTAGTTACAGTCAATTGTATTATTTTTAGTTTTCTATAATTTTCAGGGTTTTGTAGTCAAATCGGAATCATGTCTAGTCCGTTCGTTATTTCAACCGGCCGGCTAGCCCGTCCGGCCGTCCGTCCGTCTGTCCGTTCCGTATGATTTTTTCTTCGTCTACCCCTTAATGTGGGGTATCGTTGAAAAGGTCTTTCAAAAATATTATAGGTTTCAAAAGACCATTTTTCAATTCAGGGGTCCGTTTGCGTAATATTCTGCTTTAAACATCTTTGGTTTGAAGAAAACAATAGAAATTAAGTAACTATTTCTTTCCAATTTATGTAGTGTAAGTAGTAACGGAGAAAATCACGAACATACATATGTACAAAATATAACTATATCTATGCTAATCTATACTATTACTATTGTAATATTATAAAGCTGAAAAGTTTGTTTGTTTGTTTGATTGAACGCGCTAATCTTAGGAACTACTGGTTTGAATTGAAAAATTATTTTTGTATTGGATAGTTCATTTATCGAAGAAGGCTTTAGGCTATCGGATTTTTGGAAATTCAACCCCTATTGGGTTGGAAGTCACTGCTGTAATTTGAAATAAAACATTGTCCGTTTTTAGACATTAGTTACTGTTTACAGTATTTAGGTTTTTTGTTATATGTGTAAATTACATATTTATATAGAAAAAAAAAATTATAACTTGTCTAAACATACCCTTTATTTATACAACTTTTAGATCAATCTGTACTTTATAGGGTTCCGTACCCAAACGGTGTCAACGGGACCCTATTGCTAAGCCAAAATGTTGGAATGATAGAAACTCAGACATTAGTCAGCTATAGTCACTTATTATTAGTCAAAGATAATACATTCGTTGTTTGGAAACTCTCGTGCACCCAAGTTCCGTCAACTCCCCAAAACTCACGTATCTCAAATACACAACACCCTTTACCTTCTCTCTTCACCCTCTCATTTTTTCCCTTCACAACCCCTCGCCTCCCCCTATACCCCCCCCCCCTCAGTTCTTCACCCAAAAGTGGAATTTTGCGTCGGGATAATCTGGGAGGCATCCGGGCAAATACCGCACTCATCAGGTAGGCGCGGATCGGCAGATCAGGAT
This sequence comes from Thymelicus lineola, assembly GCA_963932265.1. Classification (NCBI taxonomy): domain Eukaryota; kingdom Metazoa; phylum Arthropoda; class Insecta; order Lepidoptera; family Hesperiidae; genus Thymelicus; species Thymelicus lineola. The sequence goes on along the minus strand of OZ010692.1, from coordinate 17,430,243 downwards.
ATCGGGATATAGATTTTTGGAAAACCGGAAATCCCGGATATCTCGGAGACGGTGCGTCCTAGACAAGTTTAGACGGAAATTTCGACCCCCTTTAGTAAACCCCCAAACCTTATTGCTAAATCTTACTGAACCCACTTTAACCCCCCCCCCCCCCAAATTTTCCTAAAATACCATATATCTCCTAAACGGTACGTCCTAGACGATTTCCGACTGAATTTCCATCCACCCTGTGGAACTCATACTTGCAACATTACGCAATCTTATTGGGCCCAACCTTAACCCCCCCCCTCCCAAATTTTCCGAAAACTCCTTATATCTCCTAAACGGTGCGTCCTAGTCGATTTCCGAAAGGATTGAATAAAAGTTGTAGCCCATAAAAAGATTGACATTTTATGTGCCATACATTTTTCTTGTAGAGCAAGTGGTTTGGGAGAAAAGTGCGAATTTCGTTTCTCATAATTTATTATACTAGACTATTGTCAATATTTTGTTTTGTAAACCAACAGAAAACAATAAAGAATTCGTTTTTAACATTCAAAGACCACTGTGAATAGTGTTCTGAATATCTTCTTTTTAAAGCTGTAATCATTTTTGTGTATGGATTGTATTTACCTTTATTTTTACGTTATCTTTTGTATCACGGTAATGATTAGGGTATCGAAAACCGGTCCTGTTTTAAATTACCGGGATTTTCGGTACTCGCCTATGCTGGAACCGGGATTCCCGGGATTTTCAGTTCTTTCGGGATTATTTTACCACGGCTTTCCCCGCGTGAAAATAGTTAGTATCGCGTCTCCTATTTTATCTCTCAGGAGCATTAAATAGGGAAAAACTGTTTTCTACCCAAATCCGCATAGTCGTTTGCCGTGATTGAGTAACCATCATACTATTATACCTTACATGCAAACATAAGTTTCGTATTAATTGTATGAAAGCAACACAATTGTATTGCACAATTCAGCACTGCTTGGACGAGAAAAAAGAGTTAAATCATCTTCATTTATATTAGAAAAATATCAATCTGGGTTGTGTAAATAATATTATATTAGTATAGCTGCTTCATGTAGCCGACGTTCTGAATATCTTCTTTTTAAAGCTGTAATCATTTTTGTGTATGGATTGTATAAATTACCTTTATTTTTACGTTATCTTTTGTATCACGACGCGACATATTTTTATTTCCCAAAAGTTCAGAAAATCCCGGTTCTTTTATTTTGTTTCCCGGTTCTTTTATTTTATTTCCTGGTCTTTTATTTTGTTTCCCGGTTCTTTTACTTTATTTCCCGGTTCTTTTGAAAAGTACCGTATTCCTTTGTAAATCCCGGGATTTTCGGTTCCGGGATTTCCCGGTTCTATACCCTCCGATTGATTTGAATTTAGGTATACCTATGTATTTCGACGCGCTGCGAATATCGCAGGCAAAATGGACGCATATTGCATTTTATAGATCACCTTGAAAAAACGTGATTTTTAATTTTTCACGTTGATTTGCCAAAATATTGATTTTTGCAATATGCATCTATTGACTTTTTATTGCAATATGCATCTATTGGACATCTTTATTGTGATGTACCTAAGTAGGTACCTAAAATGTATTATGTAAATAAGTTACCGATAATGGTACTACTACATTGTACTTTTAATTGTTATATAAACTTATATTGTCACAAACCAGATACATGTATGTGGTCACAAAGTGTATAATTAAAATTATATGTTCATAATTTTAAAATTTTTACGATTGAAAGTATCAAGGAGATTACTCGCACAGAACTGAGGTCAAGCGCGACGCGAGCCGGGCGAGGCAATATCACGTCTAGGAGCCGCTTCAAATACCTATAGTTTATCAACCGAGTTTTGCGAAATGGCTCTTAACTATAATGGGTTCATACTAGAATACTTTACACTTGATATGTAATGTAATTTAATACAATCTAGGCCACCTGACTCACCTGCCCCATAAATCAGTGCATCCTACTTAAATTTGGTCGATGACAGACATAATATTGCTAGTGAGGAACAATCTTATCACCACAAGTGCACTAGTGCTACTGATTACAATGTAACATTGTAATTGCCATCGGTTAATCATAGGTTCTGCTAACCACAAACACTACAAAAAACTAAGTTTATTTATTCTACTGTTATTATTTGTTACCTGTCTATGAATAAATGAAACATTTAAAATTAAAAGCATACCTCTAAATATAAGATACTCCTAATTGAAAACATTACAAATAATAGCAATAATATGTATTATTTTTATATTCTGAATATTCTGATCATGAATCTAGTCTCAATCTGGGCATAAATACTTTCAAATAATGTACCTATTTAGGATTATTAATATTCAAGTTGGAAACTTTATGCTCAATTGTTATGTCAAAATATAACTAATACTTTGCATAAATTATTATTGACAAACTAGAAGAAATATATAAATACTCACAGTGGGCAAATTTTCACTGGGTGGTCCCGGGCGGGTCATGATCGCGTCTCACGGGACAGCTGGAGCGTGCGGCGCTCATCAACCGTAATTATCTACAACATGACACAAGGAACATCAACAACATCAGTGGTCGTCACCGGTGGGGCGCCCGGCGGACTGGGGCGTGGGGCGGACGGCACTCAGCCCACTCAGCCACTCACTAATCACTACATCTACTTTAGTGAAACGCACCACGGAGTCGATGCCTCACCTCATCGTTTCGTTAGTGTTAAGTGCGCGGACGGATTTGATCATACACGGTAACATACAATGCTCTGTGGACGGAATAATTGCAAATTTCAAGATTTTCAAGTGGTAATTCGATTAACATTAACAATAAAATGACAGTGGATAGTTTTTCCTGAGATTTTGAGTTGAGATCTTATTTCAATATGACAGTGACAGTGGAAACTGACAGAATGACATTTGAAATGAAAGAAATGGATGACAATGGTGACATCACGAATGTCACCGAGGTGGCTACAGAGTCAACAAGAGCAAATGACACAGGTAAGAAAATCAGACATCATCATGACAACAGATGCCATATAGACCAGGGTAGAAGCCTTTAAAAATAATGAAAAGTGAAAAAAAATTATAATAGGATGAAACCTATTGCAAAAGGAAGAGAATATAACAAAAAATAAAGGAAAAATAATTTACGGGCGATCTGAGGTCGGGAAGTGGGGGGGAGGGGGGGTTTAAGGGTAAAAAACGGTTTTTCTCGATTTCCGGCAAAACTAAAAGTCCTATCGAAAAAAGTCAAATGGAAAAGTTGTAGATAATAAAAAGATCTAAAACTTTTGTATTTACACTTTTTTCACATAACCTCAAAATTTATGTGAAAAATTCAAAAAACCAAGTTTTTGGTTTTTTATTTTTATCTTTTACAAAAATTTTTTTTTTTGTTAACGAAATTTGGGAAAACTTACCTTTCTATGTCTCAAACATACTGTAATTTTTTTGATTTAAAATATTTATTTTTTCACCTTATTTTGACTTAATATCGAAAAATCACCCTAATTTTCAATCGAAAATTCACCTGTCAAAATATCCGCTTTTTTAAAAAAATCTGTGAGCTTTTTATTTGCTAAAATCTCGACTTTCTGATGGTATAAAAAAGATATACACTACTATGGTAAATTTTCTCAGAAAATGCAATGAAACGACAACTATTTTTGCATGTTTCTTGCAATCTTTATGGATTTGTAATTTTTTTGCTTATTAATTTATTAATTTAACATGGATTTTGACGTTTTTCGATTAATTAAAGTGTAAATTTTAATAAATGGCTCAAAATTGTACATAAATATTAAAAATATATTTTTAAAAACTCGAACTCGAATAATTTTTGTGAAAATAGTTGTCGTTTCATTGCATTTTCTGAGAAAATTTAACATGGCAGTGTATATTTTTTTATATACCATCAGAAAGTAGAGATTTTAGCAAATAAAAAGCTCACAGATTTTTTTAAAAAAGCGGATATTTTGACAGGTGAATTTTCGATTGAAAATTAGGGTGATTTTTCGATATTAAGTCAAAATAAGGTGAAAAAATAAATATTTTAAATCAAAAAAATTACAGTATGTTTGGGACATAGAAAGGTAAGTTTTCACAAAATTTCGTTAAAAAAAAAAAATTTTTGTAAAAGATAAAAATAAAAAACCAAAAACTTGGTTTTTTGAATTTTTCACATAAATTTTGAGGTTATGTGAAAAAAGTGTAAATACAAAAGTTTTAGATCTTTTTATTATCTACAACTTTTCCATTTGACTTTTTTCGATAGGACTTTTAGTTTTGCCGGAAATCGAGAAAAACCGTTTTTTACCCTTAAACCCCCCCTCCCCCCCACTTCCCGACCTCAGATCGCCCGTAAATTATTTTTCCTTTATTTTTTGTTATATTCTCTTCCTTTTGCAATAGGTTTCATCCTATTATAATTTTTTTTGTTTTCAAAAATTATCGACCCTGGACTAATAGAGCAAAGACGGTAATAAAAAAAATGGTCGTGAAGTTTGGGAGCTGCCGAGCTGAGATGCGGGGTGCGGACAATTTTTGTTTTATTGATAGGACCGTAGTCACAAGAAAGTAACCGTTTTCGTAACCTGATGAGACATGTTTTTTCGAGAATGTGGGTTCGAGATGAGAAAATTTTTCCAATTAAATGGGCCTAGAATGTTGCCAGGTCCAAAAAGTGGATTACGATAAATTCTTCCGAAAAATAAATTAAAAAACACTTAAACTTTTAATCGACATACTATAGAAAATTATAGTTAGATTTTTATTTTTAAATTTAAAATTCATGTCCAATCGGGTACGTAATGACCACGTACGACAACCACCCAGTGGCAGACGGGTTGCAGGTTGCAGCCCTCCGATGTCCTACCTAGTCATCTCTCAAAGATATACCTGCGAATAAAACCATAATCAGAATATTATTAAACACTGATTAATAACACTTTTCATCAAAGTTCGCGCTGACTATAATAACACATAAGTCACAAATAAATAAGTAATTGTTAAAAAAAACATTACACTTGAAACGATGGCGAAAGCAATACCAATCGCAGCTGAAGCCTGATACAATTAATTAACTATGGCTTCCACGCTCCGGACCGGACCACACCACATATCTACTATAATGTTCCTTCCTATAGTAACAAATCTGTCTGTGTCTACAAAGTAAAATTATACCATTAGGTAAAATATTATTCTTTTTTTCTTGGCCGGCAACGTGTCAGTGAGGCCTGATGTTCTCGTACACTGTGGCCTGAACTTACCAACAGGCTGGTGGTCGTTTATCCACTATTTAGTTAAAGGGGGTTCATCCATCCTCTACTACGAATCTAAATTTATGTAAGTTCCTTGGTCCAAGCTAAATATTTTAATAGTTTACCTTTATAGACACGCTCCCTTGTTGAGACTATGGCGAGTGGTCTCATCTGCGTGAGGCGAGACTCTGGACTCATCCAGCATTCGACGGTCGTCATGCAATGGCAGCGTATTGTACTCGTACAGATATGCTGACGAGTAACACCGCAGGCCCGGGGCAAGCCGCGGCCGCGCGCCAGTCCGCGAGGTGACCGTGTGCATCCAATTCTCTCGCTTGATTGCCTCACATCAAACGAAACGAATCTCAAAATAAATGTATAACTTCACCACCCGGTAGCTCAGTGGGGAATGATTCTGTCGAAGTTCGATTCCCGGCCGGAGCAGATATTTATGGGACATAACTTTTATTTCCGGCTTATGGGTGTTTTGATGGCTGCAATACAATAGGTATGTATGGATAACGACCCTGTAGCCTAGTTGGTAGCGACCATGCCTGCGAAGCGAGGGGTTCCGGGTACGAATCCCGACCGGGGCAGATATTTATGTGACAGATATATTTGTACTCAGGTCATGGGTTTTATTGTGATGTGTTAAGCCACCCGTGACACAGGTAAATAAAAAACATGAGAGGTGTCAAGGGACACCCGGATGGAACGAAGTTCCTTTCGATTTAAGTTTTGTTGTACAGCGCCATCTCTGTACAACTTTCTGAATCACGCTAGCGCCATGTATATGTAGCAGAAGGAGGTATTCTATGGTATTGGTTATGAAATGATATTCCTTTTACTTTGCACCATGATATATTTCCAGTTCTCCTAACATTCACATCAATATTCCAAAGTACTTCAACACTACGTGATCAATAATAATCTGTTCTACATTCTTGACAATTCCCTAATCTAAATATGACATGACATTTCTTATATGCCAGCCTCTGCATCAGACAAGCGCTGTAGAATAAGGAGGTCCGTCCCTGGACCTTCACTGGAGATTCATGGCCTCACCGATATATACATTATACAGAGTATACAGTACAGCGCCATGAGTTTTACAGAGATGGCGCTGTACTGTAAAACTCTCTGAATCACGCTAGCGTGATTCAGTCGAACCTCCTCGTCGCTCATGATGTCCTAGTACTTCATTAAAAATTTGTGTGAAGTTAAAATTCTTCACAAAAATTTTAATGAAGTTACTAGGACATCACGAGCGACTAGGAGGTTCGACTAAATGCGACTGTGTTCAGTGAATACGTTCAGTCGAATCTCCTAGTCGCTCATGATGTCCTAGTACTTCATTAAAAATTTGTGTAAAGTTAAAATTCTTCACAAAAAAAAATAGCGTGATTCAGAAAGTTGTACAGTACAGCGCCATCTCTGTAAAACTTACTGAATCACTTCAAAAAAAAGTGTCGTCATTCGTAAAATCAAAAAGTGTCGAAATTTTCCGTCTAGCCCCCATTCAGAACGCGCGATAAGGAACTTCGTTCCAAAACCTATTGCGCGAGTGTGTAAGCGTTTATTATGGATTGACCCACAGAATTGACCCTTGTACGTAGAGAGTCACAATCTGATCAGACCACCAGACAGTTAAATAATATCGTTTGAGTTATTTAAAACTCAAAACTTTTTAACTTATTAATACAATTTTATTAATGTTGTTGGTTTGATAAGCTTCAAAAACTCGAAAATTTTTGTGAATCAACCCGTGAGGATTGAGCTCTTTTACTATAGGCTTCAAGGATGGTTTTATCAATTTTTGCATCAGTAACTTATCTGCGACCAAAAACAATGTTGCTTAACAACGTCTACCAAGTCAGCTAGTGTATTATAAAATCGATACCCCACTCTGTCTGTACGAGACCCATTCAGTCGGAATTCGGAGTGGCTAAATAGGTCGGCAGCAGTGGATTGTGCGTGTCACCTCCACATTCATGTAGTGCAGGGATGGCGAACCAATGGCACGCGTGCCATTGCTGGCACGCGACGAAATAATTTCGGCACGTCACTGATTACGAGTTTAAAGAAAAAAGTATAAATTATGATTATGATGTAGCATAATACCTATGAATCTTTGAAAAGCAAACGCGCGCGAGCGTTCGGGTCCGGTGCGCGGGGTGGAGGCGGGGCGTAGTTGCTATGCTAGCGCGGGCAATGCGGCGGTGGCGCGGGGCGCGGGAACGCAGCGCGGGGGCTTGACTTGAGTAAATAATAACAAACGAGGCGCAGTGCCCGCGCAAATTGTTTGTTTACGCAAAAAATAGTTGAATTTCATTGTGAAAGTGAACTTTAAAGTTTATTTAAGTTATTATTTGCTGTAATTTAATATGGCTAGTTCAGCAAAGAAACTAAAAGTGCAAAATAGCAAGGATACTAGAGAATTTCAGACTTGGTGGACTGATAAATTCGGCGTGATTAATAAAGGTGACAAAGCAGTGTGTGTTTTATGTTCTGGCACCATGGTATGTAGAACATCTTCCGTTAAACGGCATTTTGAAACAAATCACAAATCAATTTGTCAAAAAAGCGAAGCAGAGCAAAAGGAATTAATTGCGAGTGCTTTGAAAGACAGAAACAAACAGTCAACATCAATAAATAAATTTGTTGGCAAAAATTGTCATACAAGTGCGGCAAGTTACACGGCTGCAAATGTCATTGCTCGGCATAGTAAACCCTTTCAAGAAGGCGAGTTTTTAAAGGAAGCCTGGTTAGCATGCGCGCCTTCTCTTTTTGCTGATTTCGAGAATAAAAATAAGATAATTCAGCGCATCAAAGATACTCCTTTGTCCAGAAACACAATAAAGGAAAGAATCTTAAAATTGGCTGAAAATGTTACAGAGCAACAAAAGCTTGACATTCACTCTGCTTCATTTATATCGCTATGCCTCGACGAAAGCACTGACGTCACAAAATCTGCACGTTTAGCTGTTTTTGCTCGATACTGCGTAGGAAACGTCATTAAGGAGGAATTAATTGCGATAAAATCGTTACCAACAACTACAAAGGGCGCAGATATTTGTACGGCAGTTAAAAATTCGATAGTTGAAAAAGAAATTGATATAAAAAAAGTTGTTTCTGTAACAACTGATGGTGCTCCGAGTATGGTGGGTAAAAAAATTGGTTTCATAAGTTTATTTCAAACTGAAGTAGGACATTCGATTCTTGAATTCCACTGCATCATTCACCAACAAGCCTTATGCGCTAAGAGCGGTTTAACATCTCTTGATAATGTTATGGCAGTAGTTACGAAAATAGTCAACCTCATCTCTGCTCAGGCTTTAAACAAGCGAAAGTTCGACGCTTTGTTGGATGAAGTCAACTCCGTGTATAATGGCTTACTCATGTATAATAATGTTCGGTGGCTGAGTCGTGGGTCTGTACTTGAAAGATTTGTTGAATGCTTGGAAGAAATCAGACTGTTTCTGCAAAATGAGGGAAAAATTGAACAATACCCACAGCTTTTGGACGTCATGTGGCTTTCAAAATTGATGTTTTTTACAGACATATGCCAACACTTAAATACGTTAAATGTGAAGCTTCAAGGCACAAACAAAACAATAATCGTCATGATCGATCTCATTCGCGCCTTTGAGGCTAAACTGCAAGTTTTCAGAAACGATATTATCGCAAAAAACTACAAGTATTTTCCATACTTGAAAAAATATATCAATGAATCTGATATACATGAGACAACAAATGCAGAAAATATTACTGAGGAATTTATCTCTGTGATTGATTCTTCAATTAAGGAATTTTCAACAAGATTTTCTCAGTTCAAAGAATTATCAGAAACGGTCAAGTTTATTATGTACCCAGATGTAACGACCTTTCATACACTGAACTTCTCCCAGTTCGATTGGTTGGAAATTGAAGATTTTGAAATGCAGCTGATTGATTTCCAATCTAGTTCAATTTGGATACAAAAATTCATAGACATGAGAAAAGAATTAGAGTTAATTGAAACAGAAAGATTGACCAGTAATATAAGTAAAGATGCCAATAATAAAATTTTAGAAACCTGGAATGCGTTGCCAGAAACATTTAATTGTTTAAAGAAGCTGGCTCACGCTATTCTAACTGTATATTCATCAACATATGCCTGCGAGTCATTGTTTTCAGAGATGAATAACATCAAAGACTCTGTTAGAAATAGACTGACTGATGAATCAAGTTCAGCATGCATTCTGCTAAAAGTAACATCGTACAACCCCAATATAAGTCAATTATCGTCCAATCTGCAACAACAGAAGTCGCACTAATTTTTAATTGCTCTTGTAATTGTATTTTTTGGTAAATATAGAGCTTTGAGTTGATATTGTTTTTTTACATTATTTTTCCACTGATCACAAAGTCAAGAATATTTGATGGCACGGCTGCGATGTCATTAAATATTATTCCAGAAAATTGGCACTTATACGCATAAAGGTTCGCCATCCCTGATGTAGTGAAAGCTCCTTCGCCCCGCCGCACAGTGGGACGAAAATCGGGTTTCATAGACTTAGGATTTTTATGTTAAAATTTATTTGTTTCGTGTCGCAAACTGACGTAGAACCTTTTTAGAAGCCACAACATTATCATATTTATGCACCGCAGGCGACTATAACACGAAAAAAAATTTTTTAAATTAAATTTGTATGGAACACAACAGAAAAACCGATTTTATTCGAGACTGAGGAGAGTGCCCCTAATTCCCTCTGGTACGATTATTGCCACTATTTTTCTCTATTTTTTGACATATCGCACGTTGCGCGCACTCGATAGACTTTGGGTAAAAAAAAATGAAATATATTTTTTATTTTTTTTCACATTGTGCACGTTATTTTCTATGCTTAAGGGCCTTCAAGGCCCTATCTGGTACTTGACACGTTGTCTAAAACGAGCTACTGCAATGCCTAACTTATTTAATAACAGTTTACCGACTAACCTGCCCTTGTATAATAGGTTACATGGTTATTTAATCAGTTACTAATGACGATCCCTGTGTTCATCAATTTAGTCAATGAGCTCGAATTAATGTTGTCAGTACTTGGCTCATTATTATTACTATTTTAATTATTATTGCACCTACTTATCAACCATTATCTCATAGTTCCAATTACTTTATGATGGGCATTACCTTACAAATGCCATTGCTTTTTAAGGTTTAAAATTAATTACCTACAAAACTACAAATGGTCCTACTTATATAATCTACAAGTTACTCACTAGGTAAATTACTACAACAGGCTAAATTATGTATGGTTATTTAAAGTTGGTCCCAAAAAGTTCATTTCTAAAATCTTAAGATATAAAAGCTAAGGACCGTAGTAACAACACAAGTGACTATGTTAGAAAAAAAATAAACACATTGATACAACTACCCATCCATTTTGTATTCTGAATCGCTATCTGTTTGAGGATCAATGTTAACTACATCGAAAAATTCTATTTCAATATGTTCTGTACAAAGTTTTAAAAGTCCTAGGGCTTAACTTCCTTTGAGCTGCATCGAGTACATGTCTAGTGGAAGAAATTAATGGGTCAGATGAAAGAAGGATCATGTTCAAAAGATTTTGGTTAGTATTAACTCTGCTAGACTTCCGAGAATGAAACTCCCTGTACCTGCGGAAATCTTTATTTCTAGCTTCTGAGGCTTCTTCGGAAAGTTTTCCGATGGGTACAATTGCTACATTGTCTATGTCAGCACCATGCATAAGGATCTTATGTACCGTTGCTGTCATTATAGTACCAATTGTACAGCTCGATATACCTTTCCGTAGTTTTTCGAGTATATTCTTTGAATTTTTCTGTCAATAATTTCGCCCGATGCTATCACTTGTAAAATTACTGCAAATCTTCGTATGAGCTCTTCATCTAAGCCAATAATGGCAGCAGTTTTTTTGAAAACTCAAAAAACAAAATTCTTGCTGTGTTCCCATCCTTTGTTGCTCCTGATCCTTGTTTTGCTTTATCAACCAGCAAACCTAATTCTTCCCGGAATTTAGATTGAACTTCCTTTTCCTTTTTCCTCTAATATAAGATGGTTTTCTCCTCTTATACGAGTTGGCAAAGTTTTCAAATATAGTCTGTATGAAATATGAAGCAGCCATTCCACACAATTGATACGAGCGTGCAGAGAAGATAATTCAAATTTGTAGAGATCAGTTTGCACGTCTTTGCGAAACTGTCTCCAATTCATTCATTTCGGAAGGTTTTGCCAAGCACAAATAACAAGTTGCAGGAGATTTAGCATCTGAAAGATAGGTGCATACCTCCCCATCGATCGTGGTCATTGTGACTATGAGTGATTTGATTATTGTCGTATTGGGTAACTTTAAGGCTCCTCATTTCGTCTTCCATTTTTGCCAACTGTTCTTGCACTAGAACTTTAGACTCTTTAAGAAGGGGAACTGTATTGGACGGCAATACGCCGAACAGGGTCCCGTATGACTTCTTCCGCAACAGTAAGTTTTAGTGGAACTAAAGTTGTCATAAAAACTGATTAATCACTGTCACCGCTGCTTTTTTCCCCTTCGATCTTTTGTTTATACCCACTTTGAAATCAAAATCATACACTTGCCTTTAGTTTCTTGTGGTTAACTTTGTATAATTCTAGCAGCAGTAATATCTAAAAGTGCTTGAAGAGACACTTTGGCAATTACGTCTGTTATCATTATTGCTTATTTTGGAGGGTAACAATCCAACTTAGCTTGTTAGACTTTGTAATACGAAGGATATCTATCTGTGATATCTTCACGAAGAGTAGATTCCCTCAAAGTCATATACTGCCACTACTAGATGATTTAAGTGATATTAATATGCCGAGTGCTTTCGCAGGAGTAAGTGTAAACTTCTTCGTTCCTTTTGTCTGTTGAACAATGTTATCAGCCTCTTTTGGTTTTTTAAAAGAATATCTATTGCTGCTGCCAAATTATCTTTACCTTCTTGTTTAAATTTAGCAAATGGCATACGCCAATTCAAAGCCTTCTCGGTCTTAATATTGTAAATTTTCAATCCTTCGTATCTTGTTTCGTTCCAATATCTGTAAAAGGTTTACGTGGACTTAGAGTTGAAAGTTGGTGTTCCAACTGATGCACTTTTAGAAGGTAGACAAGAACCGGGTTCACTCGTTACTTGAAGTCCAGTAAAAAACCACTGTGGCCGTAGATTTTCACGTACGCAAATTGGCCATTCAATGTTCTATTCCAACCAATCTGCGTAATGTTTTCGGAAATAGTCTGTGTTAAATTTCGCCAACTTCCATTTCTTCAATACAGACTGGCTAAATCTTCGACAGAATTCCTGGAGAATGTCTGTATCTTCTTCTGACAAACTTAGACTTAACTGAGACTGAATAGTCTCAAACATTCTTAAATAGTTTCCAAGCTTTCCAGATTGCTTCACTATCAAATATAGGTCCAAATTTGTTTTTAAAATAGAAGTTTCCATATTCACAATTAATACTGGCACAGTTTTACAGAGATTAGTTAAAATTTAACTAAAGTAAATATACAGTGCTCCCTGTATTTATACTTGTTTTACCCATCATAATGGGACTGGGACTATTAGGGGATAGGTTGATAAGTAGGTGCAATAATTAAAATAGTAACAATAATGAGCCGAGTACTGACAACATTAAGTCGAGCTCATTGACTAAATTGATGAACACAGGGTTCGTCATTAGTAACTGATTAAATAACCATGTAACCTATTATGCAAGGGCAGGTTAGTCGGTAAACTGTTATTAAATAGGTAAGGCATTGCAGTAGCTCGTTTTAGACAACGTGTCAAGTACCAAATAGGGCCTTGAAGGCCCTTAAGGATAGAAAATAACGTGCACAATGTGAAAAAAAAATAAAAAATATATTTCATTTTTTTTCACCCAAAGTCTATCGAGTGCGCGCAACGTGCGATATGTCAAAAAATAGAGAAAAATAGTGGCAATAATCGTACCAGAGGGAATTAGGGGCACTCTCCTCAGTCTTGAATAAAATCGATTTTTCTGTTGTGTTCCATACAAATTTAATTTAAAAATTTTTTTTTCGTGTTTTAGTCGCCTGTGGTGCATAAATATGATAACGTTGTGGTTTCTAAAACGGTTCTACGTCAGTTTGCGACAAGAAATAAACAAATTTTAACATAAAAATCCTAAGTCTATGAAACCCCTATTTTCGTCCCACTGTGCGCCGGCTGCCGCGCGGCCCGCCGGCCACGGGTCGGCCGTATACATTTTTACACCCTTGATGACTGGTGTGAACACAGGATTTACATTATTAGAAATAACATATAAAGATCAAAGTAACTTAGCATTGACAAAAAAGAATATAAAGTCTGTACAATTAATTAATAACCTGATATTTATTAGATTTACCACATTTCTTTTCCTTAAATCACCAATGTTATTTTTCGTAAATATGAATGTTTGATTTCAGTATACTCGGATCGTTATAATATATTAGTACTTATGTATGTATATTAGTTCACTGGGTAGACTTAGGTAAATATAACACTTTTGGACGAAACGGATTTTAAAAATTCAAGCAAAAGCAAACAAACATTATGCATGGAAAGGGGTGGAGGGGAGACGCCGCGCCGCCCGCCGCCAACACGGTGTTTAGATACTCTATACGTTCGCACCTGGTGTCAGAAAGACCCTCTTTTGCCATAAATAGTTCATCCTTGGAGCGGCAGGCAGCCGGGCAGGTACTCACGGTGCCAGGACCATAAATCTATCTAACCACCGCCACCACCACCCTCTAGAAACCATAAATAAGGACCACTTATCTTTCTCTGGATTCTTTCCTGTCAACCTGTTCTCGGGTAACCGGCTAAGCTCAAATTATTTGCCATCAAATCGAATCCCTGAAGTTTTCTGTTTTTGAATCATACAATTACCAAATACATCTGTATTTGTATTTTATAATCTGTATTTTATAATCAATAATGTAAGTACTTACAAGCAACGGTAACAACATTAGATAATGCTATTAGGTATACAAAACTTAAGAAGATTACGATTACTTATAGGATTAAGTTGGATAAATGACTCAGAACCTAGTTAACTCTTAGCTGGCTATATAGATCGAAGATTTACCTACCTAATTATTTTCAACAATTTCACATTTTTATGTATAAAAACTATGCATGGGTAGTTAGGTAGATATTGGCAAAAAATGATCTTAAAATAACTTTAAAATTTGATACACCATGATACACATACACGCAAAGATTGTAATGTATAATAGTTCAAAAGCATACTGTTGCTATGGTAACAAAAGGATCAAGATGGCTTTATTTCCCGCGCTTTCGCCGCTTTCCCGCCCAATCGATTAGGGTGAATTCCGAAATCAGTTTCTTTACAGATTGAAAATAAATTGTAAGATATTATATGTAAAAATAAAAATAAGCAAGCTAAGAAAATAAAAATGTAAAAATAAGTATTGAAAACATTACTGAAAATAGATTATTATAAGAATTGTTTAAATACCTATTAGGTTATCTCGCGCAGATAAGTAGTATAAGGTACGTACTTTCGTACTTCAGATCGCTGATCTCTGCTAGCCTATAACATTATATAAGTTGGCGCAATTCGGCAATCTTTCGACCTCTTTTAAGAACGTTAGCCTTTTTAGTATCATTAATCTTTTAATTTATTATACCGACGCATACCTAAATATTTTACAGTTAAGCCTTTCGCGAACAATTTTTACTAAATCTTAAGTATAATTATGTAGTTAAGTATATTGTAAAGGTTTAGTAAAAATTGTTCGCGAAAGGCTCAACTGTAAAAGATATAGGTATGCCTCGGTATCTTATAATAAAAGATTAATTATTTAAAAGGCTAAGTATGCTAAAGGATAACTTTATTTTATTTTATCTACTTACCAGCTTTTCGGAAAGGTGCTTTGTCATGGAGGAGAAAAAAAGCCATAAAGAAACTCCTCAGCACATCTTTTAAATTAATGAAAAGTTACATTATATTCTAAACTACGCGGCACTGATGCGGCACTGATTTCCTGTCATCTTTGTCATTAATATATTCATTTATACTATGGTATCCTTTGCCTACTAGCTGAGATTTCATAGATCCCTTAAACATTCCAACATGTCTCTCAAAATGTCTTTCTGTAAAATTGTAATTATTTTATAAAGCATAATAATTTATAATGCTAAAGGTTTAAAACTAAACGTCATAGTAATAGAGTAAGGCTGGTCTCAGTTGTTACTCCATAAGATCTCAACAGTTATTTACTCGCACCACTAACTAGTTTCGTGTGAAGTGATAAATATCCGGTGTTAGTGCCTTTACCAAATCTATGTACTTCGGAACGCAAGCTGAAATCTAGTGCCGCCGAGCCTGAGCTTCAACTCAAGGACTGAACTGAGGGATCACGGAGAGCGCAGTTCAATCCGCCTTCGCCCGGCGCCGTCCGCCGGCGTCAGGCCCGCGGCCCGCCAGTCGCCGCCGCCAGTGCCTCGCAAGACGTCGGTCGAAGCGTACGGCGTGTTGCGTAACGCAGCGAGCGGTTCATTGCACTCCCATCACAAAAATCATTTACCCGTGTTAGATCCAGCAAATAATCCTTTGTTTTCGTTTTAATGACAGAAACAATAAAGATATTTGTTATTAGTTTCAACTAATTGTGCACACAAGGAGTTGTGATTGGTTAATGTGTCCAGGATGCTGAGGGGCCGGTGAGCTGCTGTTGTTTCTTTATATTTAGTGATAATGCCTCTTGTATCGGTAATGGTGTAGGACTGTGGGGTTCGGCGCGTGCCGGGATTTGTTCACCGCTGCCAGATAATTGGGCGATTGACGAACATGGGGGGTAACAAAACTTATCTATTCTCTCTTCTTGAGATGAAATAAACCCGCTGCGCAAATTGTTGGTAAACAACACTCTTTAGGTTAAGAAAGCAACAATTTATTAATATTGAAAATAAATGTTACAGTGTAGGCAGATGTGTGAATGTAATTAATGTATGTGTAAAAAAAAAATATAAGCGGGCTACCTGAAAGAAACTTCACTATGACTTTGATGTCTTTGAAGCCCATAAAGGTTCGTCAGCATATTATTTTTCAGTTATTTACAGCAAACTGAGTCAAATATGTATTTAACCGGGTTACATCTATACGTAACCATTATGTTGAGTAGCCATTCCAGCATTCACCTATATTTTACCTAAATAATCACTGACTGGGAAACTAAACGGAACCCCTCCAGATAAATCCATCCAATCCAACCACCAACTGGGCTAGAGGGTCGTCAAGTGCATACGTAATAATACGTACTCTACGTATTTAATATGCAGCATTGTACAACTGGCGCCCAACATGGGCCCAGTTGATCGCGTGCCAGAGCTAGATTGTATGTTCTTTGTTTTAACTTTAATTATTGCTCGTTACTGAATAATATGTTCTAACTTGTTGTTACTGAAATGCAGATATTGTAGAAATGTTTCCAGGTAGAATATGCCATTTTACCTTCATGTTTGTTTTCGACGCAAGTAATTTTAAGTAAAGTCACTCATTGTGACAGTGTCGTAAATATGGATATTTATTAGGATAACGTAATTACATGTTCACTTGAGGGTGGTTTGAGTTTTTGTTTTGGTGCGGAATCGTTACAATATTGTAACGGTGATATATTTATTCAAATAACAATAATAAAAACGTTCAGTGCTCAGACGTGTGTGACTCCGTAATTAATAGAACATTGAGTGATATATTACGGATGTGAAAAAACTGGCGCCCAACATGGGACTAATTAACAAGAGTAAGTTGATTGAATCTTTTACCGCACAAAATTGTCGATTTTCACCTTTAATTATGTAAAATTGTATTATATTTATCATCTAAAAAAATATATTCTGTATTCTTTCAATAATCTTTCTACATGGAATATTATACATAACCTTGTGTTCGCTAAGCTATCTTTCTTAATTTGATATCGTTTTATGATTCATTTTCATTTATAACCCGAAAAATGGAACGCTGAACGAGGCAAGCACCGATAATATTCGGATTTATTCAACATGAACACGGGTGACTGGCTCGCCGTGCTACATTGAGGCTGTGTATACCCAACCTACCTTACCTACGTAGCCATATTTATGAGATCGTTTCTCAACGCATGAATAAACTTTGTTTCGTCCAGGATTTCGGTACCTCGTGTATTTAAAGATTAAATCAAATCAAATCAAAAACCTTTATTCATATAGGTATCAGTGATACACGTTATTTCTTTTAATCTTCCAGGTTTTCGGAAGGGTACTTTGTCATGGAGGTAAAGAAAGCCGTACAGAAACTCCTCAATGTATCTTTTTAAAAAATGAAAAATTACATAATATGTTCTAACCTACGCGCCTACTAGCTGAGATTTCAGATATATCTTAAACAGTTGGATAAGCGAATCATAAGTCATAAGTACTTTAATGCATCATGCTACAATAGAATAGGTCTTAAATATTTATACATAGTGAGCATGAACCCTGCTAGGGCGTGGCATATTAACAATTTAACAATATTCTATGACATTTTTACAATATTCTTATTATTTAATTATTAATTATTTCAATAAAATAGTAACAATTATTATTAATTTAAAAAAAATCATACAATTTTAATACAATATAATTTTATAGTTATTTGTCATAATAATTTTACACGTAAATAGGTATATTTATAATATGTCAGTTCATGAATTATTTTAAGGTATAATAGCATTTATTGATTAGGAAGATTTTTAGATTATCTATAAATTTTGTCAAGGATTCTATCTGTTGAATCTCTTCCGGTATTTTATTATATATCTTAACACACATTGAATATGGACCAGAGCTGTGTAATGTTAAATTGGATCTCGGCAATTCTAGCTTGTTTTTGCGACGTCTTTTGTATTCGTTTATATCATTGGACAGTGTAAATTGTGTGTATTGCTTCCGTACAAATTTGCATGATTCTAAAATGTTGTAGGTACCCTACTTAGGCGAAAAGAAGACGTCACCAAATTACGAGTATGTCTGTTTCTAGTTATATGATTATGCGTATCACTATTCTGCTTGAACATGCCTAAGTTGTTTTTTATGAATATAATATTACTCTAAATAAATTGAGAGGCTACTGTTATTATGCCTATTTCTTTAAATTTCTCACGCAGAGAATTGCGCGATTGTATCTTAATTTATAAATGGCTCTGATTGCCCTTATCTGCAAAACAAAGATAGCATCAATGTCAGCCGCTGCACCCCACATCAATATACCATAGGACATGAGGCTATGAATGTATGCAAAATAAACAAATTTAGTAGTTTCTACATCAGTAAACTATCTTATCTTTCTAATGGCATTAACCGACCTACTTAGCTTACTCGCGAGAGTCGTTATATGGGTGCCCCATTGTAGCTTAGAATCTAAGGTGACACCCAAGAAAACCGTGGATTTTTCCATAGTTATAACTTCATTATTTAATTTGAGGCTTAACTAACATTTCGTACATTACTTAGTGAAAATTCAACACACTTAGTTTTTTTAACATTAAGCAATACATTATTTGTAGTAAACCAGTGTGATAAACAAGACAGACCACTGTTTACATCGACAAAATTCATTTTGTTTTTATATTAGTCTTAAATATAAGAGAAGTGTCATCAGCAAACAGGACAATGTCTGCATATTTCTTAATTTAATATGGCAGATCATTAATAAGTATATATCGGTGAGGCCATGAATCTCCAGTGAAGGTCCAGGGACCTCTTTATTCTACAGCGCTTGTCTGATGCAGAGGCTGGCGTATAAGAAATATCATGTCATATTTAGATTAGGGAATTGTCAATAATATAGGACAGATTAATATGGATGGCGTAGTGTTGAAGTACTTTAGAATATTGATGTGAACGTTAAGAGAACTGGAAATATATCATGGTGCAAAGTAAAAGGAATATCATTTAATAAAACCAATACCATAGAATACCTCCTTCTGCTATATATACTAGAAAAAGGAAGGGGCCTTGCGGTACACCCATAACATTTATACTAACACATTGGATTCTACCCTTCAAGTACGACGCAATCAAGTTAAGTGAATTGTTCTTGATGCCGTAGTGACTAAGCTTAAGTACATAGTAGTGTTTCGTGTTCAACCCAGTCAAATGCTTTAGACAGATCACAGAATACCTCTACGGCATTTTGTGAATTCTCCCAGGTCTCAAAGATATGTTTAAGAAGCCTAGCATAGATGGTTAGTGTCAGGCGTCTTTCTGCAGGAATCCATTGTTATTACGTTGGTTATAGCAATAATCCACGAGCATAATTTATGATGGTGTTGGAGGGTTACCCTGCACACGCTACACTCGCCTCCCTACAGTTAATTAACATACCATCACACCACAAACATGCCATCACCAACACTTACTTCGGAATGGAATATAATTTAAGAATGTTGGCTCAACGCTGGACAAATTAACCTTAATGTCTATCTCCAATTAATCTTATGGAACCGATTCGATATCGGTCCCAGGAGCTTGGTCTGAGTGCCTTTAACTAATAGAGACTTTACCAAGGACACGTGCCCCACAATGTCTCATAATATCGTAACTCATAAAATATTAACAATCTTAAGCTCGGGACACACTAAACTTCTTACTTACGCACATGGTAACACTATTCCACTCGCACTCATTTTGTGGCTTGTGAAGCACACAAACGCCTTAAGTAGTGCAAGAAAGCCGAATTTTGCTAAGTATTGAAGTCTATTATACATGATTATTGTTACTAATAAATTAGTGCTGTTGACAAACGATTTTTAACGGAGTTTCTTTACGGCGTTTCTTCTCCTCCATGACAAAGCACCGTTCCGAAAACCTGGCAGATATAAAAATGATGACGTGCATAATATGTGTATCAGTGATACCTAAGTATATGAATATTATGACTTGACTTTGACTTTAAACAAAACTCAAACTTGCCTCGCAAAAGAACCACATAACTACTTAGGTTACAACGGTCATAGGACTAAAAACCTAAATAGAGAGATCATTATGTGTAGCCTGAGGACTGAACTGGTACGCTTAATTTGTAATACCGCGCAACACGCCACTCGAAACACGACACTGCATGACTGCACGTTCTCCTTGCCTCGCGGCTCGAGGCAGACGCTGGTCCTGCCTCGTACCTTCTTGTAGCGAAGTAATTACTAAACGTTACATTCATTGTTCCTGGCGCCCCGTACAGCCATCGTAGTGTCTACATATTATAAATAAATTCTCGGAGCTCGCTCGCATAAATGCTTAGTTAACGAGTACAAGCCCCGCATGTCCCACATCTTTTACTTCTCTTTGTGTAGATGTGGTTTCCTCTTTAGCAGTTAAAATTGTTGCATACTTCCTATTTCATTGTATGTTATGTCATTTATTGCAGATCTGATAATTATGACTATTGATAGAACCAACGCAATTATAATGTTCCAAACATGTTTAAATTGCTGAATTTTAAAAGTTTAATTTCAATGTTTTTTTTCCATGTCATTATTTCTGAAAAATAATGTTTGAACAAAACCTGAGAGTAATATTAATGTATCATCACCGAGTAAAATACAATTTTAACAAAGCTGATCTTTGGATAGACATGATGCCAAAAGCGTAATCTATAAAGGAAGTAACCCAAAAAAGGATTAAACAAAATTACGCAGTCAACCCTTCAGCGCTTCAGTGATGTTATACTCGTATAGCGCGTCGTGCTCTGTGAATGAAAAGCCCGATGTCCAATCGAGATTCCCGCGAGACGCGACAAATGCGCCCCCGGCCGGCCGCCCCCTGCCCCCGACCGGAGATATGTCTCTATTAATAAAGATAACTTAGAAATAAGTTATTAGAAGAGCTCGTGATATGACAAGCTTGAATATGTGGTACAGAAAATAAGTCGATAGGCTTAATGTTAACGTTCGTGCCTAATCTCCCTTTCATCTCAGATCTCCACCGCCGCCACTGTGGGACCACTGGACGGTGACCTACTGATAAAAGAACCTTGCTGTGGTCTAAAGTCTTACTTCATACCTAATGTATGATTACGATTAATGAAAATCAAACGTAGTTCCTGCTCCTACTAAGTAGATCTAATAACATTCAGCTTCACTAAGTTGACGCTAATTATCCGGCTAGGTTCAAAGTTCCTTAAATCAATAATGGTAAGAATAGATTTAAGCATTAAAAAATATATATTATTACTAGCTGACTCGGTAAACATTGGTCTGCCAAATTTTCTGGATACCCTAATCATCTAGCGGAATGTTATAAAAGCGGAATTATACTTTACGACGTATTCTTATATCTACCAAATGTACTTAAAAAATTTCATAAAAATCGGCCAAGCCGTTTCGAAGGAGTGCGTGGAGAGTGAAGGAGTGAAGGAGTGACTACAAACACCGTGACACGAGATTTTTATACAGTGTCCGGCAACTAAGTACCGATAATTTAATAGCATAAAATAATACTAGGAAATCTAATGTTACTTTCTAATCGCTTTTGCTTTCTCCTTCTAATGAGAAATGAAACAGCATTTCGATGTTTTGAATAAGGAGTTAGATAATTCGTAATCGGTTCAATCGCTTCCGGAGGGTCCACGTTAGCGCCCCCCCCCCTCCCCCCGCCTCCCCCTCCCCCCGCGCCCCACGCCCCTCCGCCCGCCGCCCCGCACTGCTCCTGTCTCCGCTACGAATCAATTGCCGACCGAGTTACGTAAAAAATCTTCGGTAACCACTGTAATAGTGTTATTAAATTAAATGTATACAGCTGTTGTTGCGATATAAATAGCTCGTTGGTTGCATTAATTAACTTAAATAAATACAGTAAGCTGTGTCAAGTTGAATTTTAGCGTATTTCTTGCATTGTAAGGAGGAAGTTCACCGCCCACACGGACTGAACAATGCCAGTGAAATATTCCACAACCAG
This sequence comes from Thymelicus lineola, assembly GCA_963932265.1. Taxonomy (NCBI): domain Eukaryota; kingdom Metazoa; phylum Arthropoda; class Insecta; order Lepidoptera; family Hesperiidae; genus Thymelicus; species Thymelicus lineola. The sequence goes on along the minus strand of OZ010692.1, from coordinate 17,408,001 downwards.
TCCTCGGCCTTTGTCTCGGCTACGGCGCTACGGCGCTACGGCGAAAGCTCGCTCTCGTAGCGATCGTAGCTGCACGCTACGCCGTAGCACCTTGTAGCTCCAGTGTCCTCGTGCGAAATTTTAAAGATGACGTTTAAAACCTAACGAACCCTGGGGCTGTCTTGAACCCGTTCGTAATTAGATTACATCCCTAACACTCAAGGTGAGGGTTGTTCACGCAATAAATAAAGCGAACTCCGGAGGCGCTAAATTACTGCTCGCACCGTGGCGGTGGCTTGTCGACGTGACAGACAGACCGATAGACTGTTGCATAACATGGGTCTGTGAGGACCGCGTGGGGGTCGTTCACCCTCACGCGAGGGCTCGGCGCCCGCGTCGCGACCTATTATAAACCTTACGCCCCCCGAACACGGTTTTAAACGAAACATCCGTTTACCGCAGCCAGGGGGAGCCTCCATTAACACGGAATCGGTAACTGAACTCTGATAACACGTGGCGATGGGCCATATTCCCGTGCGTCACAATTATGGTTTTCATTTTCAAAAAGGGAAGCGACTCAAAATGTTTGGATGGCTGGACGCAGGCTGTTGTGATAGAATACTCGGCGAACCTATAATTGCTTCCCCTGCGAGTTGCGGTGTAACCTGTGCTCGTTAGGTTCAGTTTAGGGTTAGAATATGACCGTTAATAACATGAATACATGAATATTTATAACCCGTCCTGAGACAGGTAGATGTCGTCTCAGATAAGGCTTTGTAAAACCAAAGTCTATTTCTGAAAGGAATTAAATTACCCAGCTAAGGTAAGAAATAGTTTTCCTCTACGCTGAAACCCCAGTGCGTTCCACAGCATGAAGCACTTCATAGAATACAGGTCTTTGTTGAAGGATACAACAAAAGAACACCTTACAAACATCACTTGCAAATCCCGTGTTGCAGCGTGTCAATGGAAATATTATTAAATAGAAATAAATATTTCCGCTCACAGGTTATCACAATAGTGTTTAGTGAAAGGGCGTTAATTTTATATTTTATTTGTTCCTGATAATTACTTCATGTAAACACTACAGCTACTGGGTATTCAAAATGATGCAATCTGTAAAGTACCAACTAATTTCATTTTGTGACAGAGTGGAATACCTGCCGGACCTGGCTGGCGGCCGGTTGATCCATCTGTTTGATAATATTTCCGGAAGTCGGCTGCAAGAGCTGTCATCGATAGACATGTCGACGCCAATATACTTACAGGAAGGCAGCAATGAGTTACAACAGTGGCGGAGGGGCACAATCCTCGCTAAATCCAATTTGCTCCCTCCGGCCGTCGCGACGCTAGTCCTGCACGACGCACCCCCCCCCCACACCTCTCCCCGCGCTGCCACCGCTCTCGTCCGCGATGCATTTGAATTTTATATCAAACATCGAGGCAAACCATGTTATGACGATAAATGATGTAGCTCTTTCGGTTACGACATCGAAAGGAGTTCGGTGTGTTACTGTAAATTTGAATTATAGTTATGCAATATAAAGGATATTGCTATGGCTGAGTTTCAATGTAGTGTGTGTTTCGGTTCAAAACAATTACATGTGTCTGAAGACAAGAAAAACACAGATTTCTGTCAACTGCACAAATAGCATTTTACGTAGTAAACTACAGTTGGATAACGGACACCTGACGTGCACAGAATGGCGCCACGCGGTGCCTGTCATCTGTCTCCTGCAGATACAGCTAACACTCATATATATGTAGCTATAGGACAACACTGCGTAGGAAGGTGCATCCCCCGGTACCCGGTGAACCACTTAACAAAAACCTATTCTACGAACGAGCACGTGTGTCGCGGCGGTCGGAGCCTTAAAGGCAATGTATTCTGTGTCAGTAATAACAGCGGCGCCGCCACTTGAACTGCAACAACGACACTCGAGCTAGCTGCACGTACAGGGGGCGCGGGGCGCGGGGCGCGGGGCGGGGGGCGGGATGACACTCGGCGTCAGCCAAGACGACCTTGCACGTAGTGTCCTAGACAATCTACCGGGGTTCAGGTTAATGTGACACCATCTCACCCATGTCGCTTTGTATTATACAATAGTATCTGCTGATGTATCTGTAAAAGGTACAACTACGTAAGCGACACCAGAAGTGGTTAAATATCTTGAGCGTATCCCTTCGGAGAGCCTTTGGTCCCGGTCTTAATTGTAACGTAGCTGTAGTAAAGTTAAGCCACCTTGGAGACCTTTGGTTGTCAAGAGAATCCCTAACATTTTCACAGAATATAATAATATGAGGGTAGAGTAATCAGGTTTACAGCCTGATTTCGTTTATGAAGTACTTCCGTACTGAGTATAACGCGGGTGAAGGACGAAGCAATGGCGTGTGGTTACTCCAGTAGATAGCTGGGCTGCACCACCTAAATTGATTCCAGTGTCACCTAACTTACAGCTATAAAAACAAACAAATCAAAGCAAATCAGTTAACTAATTTAAAACAATATAATTTCACATCCAACACCCAGCTCACACGAACCGCGCTCCTTGTCCTATGCTCGACGATATCGCCTTGCATTTTTAACGGTAACGTTCAGCGACCCACCTCTTTGTCCACGACCACCACAAGGTTTCAATATTACGTAACCTTGCAGCATTTGTAATAACCTTTGTCTTTCCTTCTTGTGATCAGCGAGAGAATGTGGGTTCGATCTAAAGCAAAAGTATTGTTTAGTGAACAAACATTTATTTTGTTGTAGAGGCGCATTGCATGTGTTTCAAACGATCTGCCACAGAGTCTCACAGAGAAATGACGCCACTATTAACAATTCATGATCGTTTCATGTATCGATATTCTCTTGCGTGGGAATAGCAACCGAAATAATTGAACACGAAATTCAAACACTGTATACTCTACAGTGTTTGAGTAGTGATCTGGATAAAAATGTTACAGATTAATTTGAAATACCTACCGCAGGACATTTTTAGACAGATGAAGGGAATAACTCGTTTATTCATATGTCACTTTTTTCCTTGTTTCTTCTCCTCTTTTATGTCTATTAACACCATAGGCAACGGTGACCATTGCCTTCCAGAGGGCTCGTATGTCGTTAAGATTTATAAAAAATAACCAAGTACAAATAGCCTCAGTCAGGATTATCGTGTGCGATAGTTCTGTTATCAACGCAGTAGCCGCTAGTGAACTGACGAAGCGAGCTGCAGTTAACCGCGGTTACAGGAGCCGGCCGCTAGAGGGCAGGGCTCGCAACCATGCTGTTCCATGCACTATATTGGACAAGATATAGGTAGTACACATGTGGGTACACCTATGTATATAGGTATAGCATTTATTAATTATGGTTTCATGATTGAAGTTAGTACCTTGTCAAATTCTGTATCTTCATATTGAGTTGAATTGTTTATGTAAACTGAAGTTTCATTAATAAATTATTTAGTTTTGTCCAATTCTTTCATATCACATTTAACGCAAAAGAGTATCAAATTCGTCAGGACTTTAAAATAAAAACTGCCCTAGAGCGCTAAGATAAATTCGGTATTTTTTTTGCTTAAATACACAATGTGATAGATTGTGACCTGAGTCGCCGAGCTCAAGTTGCCAGACTTTTAACCAGAACTTTAACAACATTAAGTACATTACATAAGACACGCAGATTTCTCGATGCTACGGTCGTCGACGTAGAGTTAAAATTGTTGAAAGCAAAGAATTTGAAGCTGTACTCGTATAATATCGGACGTACGAATGTTATATTACAAGTTATTTTATATTAGTATTTTTTAAAGAGGCAGTGAAAAACACTCCGTAAGAGATGCACATCTCTAATTTATATTTTGTACGAATTCGTACTTTTCCCACGATACCGTCCACGTGTATCTCCAGAAATTTCCTCTCCCGTTTATGTATCCATAAATACACATCTTAAACAACAATTTACATGATCACTTGGCTTTCCAAGGCTTATAAAATAATCCTTCGGCATCAGAACAAAATAATTTTCTAACTTCTGCCACTAAAGCTTGAAAAAGACGTAGTTTTCAACAGAAAAAAGTCCTTCATAAATCTCTTTGTGACAAAGTATTCAAAGTGAGGGTTACAAACGGAACCATAAAACTGGCGAACTGTTTAATGAACCTGAGCTTCTCGTTTGACTAGACACATTATGCAGATATCAGATTTGTTGGTATTTTGAATATTAAGTTGTCATGGGTGAACAAAATATGGTTATAAAAATTTAGCCGAAATTGAACCTTGCTCGGTACGTTAACATAAATGGCACTATTCAAACAATAGTAACACTTTAAAATTTATCATCATCAAAATACTTCAGAGGATCTATGCTCCCGTCATTATATAAACTGTAAAAAAAACTTGAGAGGTGTCAAGGGACACCCGGATGGAACGAAGTTCCTTTCGATTTAAGTTTTGTTTTACGCGCTCAGCAGTGTGATTCAGCAATATGAAACGAGATGGCGCTGTACAACTTTCTGAATCACTTCAATAGCAAAAAGTGTCGTCACGACTTTTCGTAAGAATCAAAAAGTGTCGTAAGAACTTTTCCGTCTAGCCCCCTTTCACAACGCGCGATAAGGAACTTCGTTCCAATAAAAAAAATGTGAACATATGAGTGCAGAGCTTAGTGCTCTCACAACTATGGTGCTAGTATGAGTAGGTACAATAAACGATTCGTAATTAAGAGTGCGTACCGCGTACAGCACCGTGCCACCGCTGCACCGCCCCGGGATATTAAAGACACAGACGCATTGCCGTAACGCCCTGAGCAATCGTCGCTAGACTGAAAAAAAACACTTCGGGGGGTTTCCGGCGTGACTTGAATGGGGCGCGTGTCGCTCATTTCTCTGTGCCTAACCTGGAGTTTGGATACACATTGAAACAATGAGTTTGACTCTCTCAAAGAGCACAACGTCTTTCACGGGCTGGAGGTTATTCTTTTCGTCGCCAACAGTATTCCGGGTGGTAAACAACACTGAAACCTTTTATTATACAATTTCAGTCGGCATTGCGTGTCGCTATTCAAGATATAAAGTTTTTGGAACAAAATATTTTATGAACAAAGAACAAAGGTCATGTCAACTTTTTATTACTTATGTAATTTTTTAATGCTTACAATACTCGATTCAACTATGTTACATTTATTCCAGAAAGGTACCTATTAGTCATCAATTTAAAAGGATTACAAATTGGCAGCGCCGCCACAGCTTTAATCAAGCCACACAAATCTACAGGTACAGCTTCCCCCTTTACCCTCGCGGTGCCAACACACCCCGACCGCCTCCTTGTTTTTTTAACCCGGGGTGCAACCGGGTTGCAGGGTAAATAAAGGGTGATATTGTCAATACATTACACAGCCAGACTACGCGAAGAGTCATTAAAGTATTCAAGGGAATGGCAACCTAACCGGATAAGCAGACGTTGTTTTGTTAGGTTTTAAAACCTCGTTAATTACTAACAACATGTTTATTCCAATGTACGACTGAGAGTCGACTCGGTCCGTGGCTTAGCTGGAAGTAAGATGGCTCCTGGCTAGCTATTACTTCCTTCTAGTGTCACAGAGAAATTACCTGATTGGTAAGATTCACTTTAAGTAAGTATGTCTGTTTGGAACACCAAACTTAGATTTTTTGCATAGATTCCACTTGTTGCGATATTGCTAATTACGTACATGCGATAAGATAGCAAGTATGCGTTGGTGAAACGTATCATGTTCAATTTGTTACAGTTCGTCGTCAGGATACGATCAAGAACAATCTTTTGTCCTTTTTGAATGCTGCAATAAATAAATAAATAAATATAGAAATTAATCCTCCACCGCGTATGTGTGTGTGAATGCAATAAACTCAAAAACTGGAGTTGGATTTTCATAACGTTTTGATCAATAGTGATTCCTAAAACAGGTTTGTAACTCGATGGGGAGGCACTGGAAAGCATCGCGTAAACAGCAAAGTATCACTACGAGAACTACGACGGAAAGAAGAAAAGAATTGTAGACATTCAACCAAGCCACTCGGGTTACAATTGGAGGGACAGTTAAGCCTCATCCATCATTATTGGCTTTTGGGCATAACTTAAATGATCTTAATTATGAACATTATATTGATCTGTCCTTACGAAGCCGGAGCGTGTTGCACAGCACAAGGTTCACATCCAAATGATCCAAATCAGACAGAAGACGTCACAGAGATAAAGTATCTATACAAACGACAATATTTATGGTAGCGCCCCGGGCGGCCACCACAATACAGATTTGGGTCACGATTCGTTCGCCGGGATTGTTTTTATCCGGCTGTACTAAGTTGTTTACCCGTAAACCTAGTGTGTTTCATAGATTGCGCTGAACACCTGGCTACATAAAGGTGAATAAATTGCTTTTGTCACTGACATTTGCTATTGCTTACGGTGCGAGTGATACAAAGAATATTGGAACGAAGTTCCTTATCGCGCGTTGTGAAAGGGGGCTAGACGGAAAAATACGACACTTTTTGATTCTTACGAATGACGACACTTTTTTGAAGTGATTCAGAGAGTTTTACAGAGATGGCGCTACTAGCGTGATTCAACAATACTTAAATCGAAAGGAACTTCGTTCCATCCGGCTGTCCCTTGACACCTCTCATGTTTTTTTTTGTAATAAGTACCTAAATAATAAAAATATAATTCTTCTCATAAGACGCACAATCCAATTTCTGGCAATCCTAATGAGCTGAGCGAGAAAGATGGCAGCATCTTCAGTCAGTAGATGTTAGTACCTAGTTATACGTAGGTTACTGTATACATAATAATATCATTAACATATTATATAATACATGTTTATTCAGCTTATTAAGAACATGCCCACACCTATATGTAGGTAGGTACCTTCACCAAAGGCTTCAAGCTGCAATGTGGTCAACGAGACCATTACCTGTATGAATGAACTCATAACAAAACTAATAATAAGTATAATAGATATACTTGAAGAGAATAATTGGTCAAGTTATTACTTTGCTAAGAAACCTTTGAGTTAGTGGGAAAGTTTGCCAGAAAACGTTTTCCCGCTTATAAAGTTTTTAAGATAGATAGTAGTAGGTACTGCGTCGCGGCGTCGCCATGTTTTCTGCACATTGAGCATCTTGCGCTGCGGTAGGTATATGGAAAGAGATTTTTAATTTAAACGGGAACGTTAATTTGTCCCCATGGCCAAGTGGGGAAATTTTCATGTCAAATATTGTCATACGATTTTTTTTTTATTTGTAAGGCGAGGGTGTCTGGTCTCCTGTGATAGTCAGTGTTCCCCGATATATCAGACATAAATGTACACTATATCTGTCATGATTGTCCAAGGTCTGTTGGATCTCTAGAAGCGACTTCAACAACGAAGTACGAGATGATTTCAGGCTCTTAATAAACCGCCTCCTCTTTTCTCTTGAGCAACCATAACAGTCCCTGATTTCTATTAATATTAAGCCTTACATCAATGTCACCAATATAAAATTGTAATAAAATTTAGTTCTACGTTAATTACGTACATGAAGCTTAGTAAAAATATCCCATGACACAGCCCACGGCAGCACACGGCCCTAACACAGTATAGAAAGGATTCTTTTAATAGAACATATTTTTTTCTCAGTCCTAAACATATTTAATGGCAAACAATTTACATTTTGTAAATAATTAAATAAATAGTTACAAATGTTTGTACTCGGCGGCATATCGATTACGATTATACTGCACACTTGTCAGCGGTCGGCAAGAACTTCAGCAAACTAATTTATTACAAGATCGGAGTGTTGTCAAAGGAGTCCCTCCTTCGATAAAAGGGACGCATATTCTCAATGAGCAATAGTCACAGAGGAGGAACAACAGGGGTCCGGCAACGAGCCCTTAGGGATGCCGAGGCATTTTATTTACCGTGCATATGGAATACTTCATAGTACATTTTCTCGAGGGGTTGTGAAGAGTATAATGCATTTCTTTGAGAGAAAATGTTTTTGATGGTGCGATGACGTAATACAAGAGAAAGATGATTACAATGCATTAAATTACGAAACTGCGCCTTCTTAATATAATCGTTAGTAATAAATTGATATTTCAATAATACCGTCATTTTACGTGTAAAAATAACTTTTGTTCCTTTCCTATTGTTAATTCCCTTTTATCTATATTAGTTCCGCAATGTAACGGAATCATAGTACCTACTAGTAGACAATTGGAACAACAATCACCCGGACGTGATATTGTGAACGGGCAGTACCCGCCAACAGCACCATCGGACGAATAACAACGATAACGCCACATACCAACCTATTTAAATTGTTGCTCGAAATGGTCACATTATGATCATAGTAGCTTGGTCCCGCGGTATACCTACACTGGTCTGTATAGTTTAGTAAAGACTAAAGTGTCGTAGAAGGATGTCTAAACAGTTAGGTAATGTTTCCAGATGAGATGTGGACGACGATGGACAGCGGCGGTGTGGGGGGCGCGGGGGGCGGTGGAGGGTCCCGGGTGGCGCCGTGCGCGCGCGCCAAGCACTCGGCCACGCTGCTGGGCGGCCACGTGTACGTGCTGGGCGGCCGCGGCGCCGGCGGCTGCGTGCCGCTCAGGGACTTCTGGAGATACTGCCTGGGTGAGTGCTGCGACCCAAAAGAGCGGTGTGAGGGGCTTGGGGCTAATCCGTCTTGTGACTAAGTTACAGTAAAAACTCACACCCACAGGGGGTCAGCTGCTAAACGAGTCGTCTGAGTCCAACTGGGGGCTAGAGAGCTAGTTCTTCTTTCTCTTTCTTCTCTCTTTTTTGGACGGCAAAGCTACAGTAACGCTTTGGTATCGCTGATGTCCATGGGTGACGATAGCCACTTCAGCAGGAGGTTCGTCAGCTCGTTTGACGGCTATTTCCAAAAAAAATACAAACATGAATTCACAAGTCACTGAATTTACAGTGCTGCTAGCATACCTCTTCAAATGCGATGTGCATTTCTTCTGTAGGTAAGCACTATTAAAATAGAAAGTAGAGTCGAGTCCATATCTGTAAGTAGATCCGCCACTCGCGACCGCTGCGCCGTCCGCTACAGCCACTTCGAGAGACTTAATTAGGTCGAGAGATCGCCGGACGATTGGTACACGAGGATTTACAACGACTACCCACTCACTGAAATACGTCATTGATATCATAGTGGAATAATAAAAATTCTTATTAATTTGTTCACTCTGCATTTAATTCCCTCAATTGAAGTTTTAATTCAACCCACCCCTATTATCTATTAATTGGGATCTGATTGGTAAATGTCTGGTTAAGTAGGTAGGGAAAAACGGAAATTTCTGTCTTGAGACCTGAGCGTTTTCTCGAGTCCGAAATGCCTCAATTTTTATGTTTTTTTAATTAAATAATTATGTCAATCGTCTGCACTATCAATGCGATTACCATCAATAGCTTCTTTACCGGTGTCACAAAAACAGCATATCATATTATATTGTTTGAATGAAACGTCCAATTTATATGAACGCTGTGCCAAGCTATAGGTCGGCAAACTTATAAGTTTTACGATATAGGCCGTTGTCATCAGCCGGATCTCTGGCACGGAACTTTTCATACTGCTGTAGGAATGAGATTGCGTCACGAACACTAAATCGTTTATACAATATACCTACAAGGTATATACTTCATGACTTCATATTACCTACTTGGAATTGCACCAACTAGGAATAGTACAACGTATTGATAGAGGATAGACAGAGAGAGGGATTCTCAGCGAATACAGCAGGCTATCTTATTTCACTCTTCACAGATGAAAAAAACCACCTGACAGCCGTTCATTAACGGCTATTTTCAATACTCTCCATGCATCCATTATCCTCAAGTCAGTTTTCTAGCAACTGTCAAAAAGTGTTGACATTACAGTGTTGATTACAAACCTACCTTTTAAGAAGTGATTAAGATATTAGATGAGGGAAGTAATGTGTGTGTGTTGTTGTGTGTAGCGAGCGGGCGATGGGAGCGGCTGGAGGCGCGCGGGGAGGCGCCGCCCTCGCTGCAGGAGCACTCGGCCACGGCGCACCTCACCAAGCTGTACGTGTTCGGCGGCGAGGCGGGCGCGCTCTCCAACGAGACCCCGCTCTGGATATACGACACTGAGGTACCACAATACCGGGTGTGGAGCCTGGAGCTATCCCTCTACTCCTTCCATAGCCAAATGTACCTTGGATATTTAATCATCTACCTATCTTGATAGAACCTTTACAATTGGGGACACCACGATCTAAGTGGTGGCACAGAATACTTAATAGTAACTATTGGTACAGAAGAGTCACTGCGCATTCCGCAAAATCATTTAAATAAATGACTCTTGCTCCGACAAAATAAAGTGTAATTCAGTCGCACAGCGTTATGGTCGTAGCACACATATCAACTCGTAAACGGAACGTAAACGTATCAACTCTTGCATGTCAGTATTCTTTGTATGAAACTCCCTACTGTAAAGCACACTTATCGGATTCGTAACGTAATCGCCTCGCCTCGAGACAAGCTCACGAACCGCGGTACGGTGCGTGGACGACTTGCCGTACCCGCGCTTACGTCTCACCGTACGCTATCCGTCGACTTTCCCTTTCCTCGTGCACGTCCTGCGCCGCGGCTACCGCTGCGTCGGCGAACTGCTATCATTCATTCCGTCAACCAGCGGCCGGCGAGCCGTAAGCGCGGCGTCGCCGAGCCGTAAGCGCGGCGTCGCCTAGCCGTAGCCGAGCTTACGTTAGGTTGACGGCGAGGCGATCCGGTGACGATCCTTTTCCGAGTTGATATGTGCGCTACGACCATTAATCGTCAACAGACCTTGACATCTAGACGTTGTCTCTCTTTCTAATCATAACTTTTGTAATACCTAACGTAAGGGTTGTTTTCTTTTTTATGTTGACATGTGTGATACATTACGAATGTACGACACGGGGTGGCAGCCCTTCTTCTGAAATTGGCCCGACAAGTCGAACGCGGCACGTATTTGTAACATCATACAAAAAATGCAGAGTGCGCCAGGCCTTGTGCTGGACGAGCACACATTGTTTGCGAGTAAATTGATTTTATTGTTTTTTCAAATTTCACATCGCCTGCAGCTTCAGGTGTGGCGCAAGCTGGCGGGCGGCGGGCAGTCGCAGTACTCCACGCTGCGGCGGCGAGGGCGCGGGGTGGGGGCGCGCGCGGCGGGGGCGGCGGGAGCGGCGGGGCGCGGGGCGCGGGACGCCGGCACCGGCCCGCGCGGACGCCGCGGACACTCCGCGCACGCGCTCAAGGACTGTCTGCTCATATACGGCGGATACAAGGACTTGAGGGGATCCACCAATGAGCTTTGGGCGTTTCACTACGGTACGTCGGGTGACATCAGGAAGACGTATTGATCTGACTTGCTTCCTGTCGACAACGTCTAGAAGTTCACAGCTCAGTTTCTCGTGAGCCGGACACCAGTTGTCCCGCGTGTAATGTAAGGTGATGGTTGCAGAGTCGGAGTCGTGGCAGCAGGTGCGCACGGCGGGCCCGGCGCGGCACCGGCACGCGGCGGTGCTGCACGACAACCGGCTGTACGTGCACGGCGGCCAGTGCGACCTGCGCGACTGCGCCGACCTCTGGCACTACGACACCAGTCAGTACCCACCCACCCACCTATACCCACCCACTCCACCACAACGACGCACTTGGATATTGCTTAACAAATAAACCCGGGGTGATTGAACGTCGGTACATCGGCATTTCCATCACTTCATGGCCTCGACGACCTGGTTGAATATGACTTGACCAGAACTGGAGTTAACTGGACTGACCTGAAGAACATGGCGAGCGTCCATTGGATACCGATGGCTCGGGGCCGGTTGGTCTGGCACAAGTTATGGGAGGTTTACGTGTATGTCCCAGCAGTGGACGTCCAAAGGATGATGGAGGAATAGATAATATTTTGTTGATTGACTGAAGTGATGTTGTAGTACAAGTACATATACCTTCTGTATGGTCTGTCGGCAGTTTCCCGCGTGTGGACGGCGGTGCGCGCGGCCAAGCCGGCGCCCGGGGCGCGCAGCGGCCACGCGGGGCTACGCGCCGGCGCCCACCTCTACATATTCGGTGGGGAGGTCGCCGGACATCCCACCAACGAGCTTTGGAGGTTCCACTTTGGTAAGATGTGACTCCACTCAATAAATGATATACATACTTTTATCTATATCTATGTATGTACCTGCCAGACATCATGACGTGTTACTAGTTACTGAGTACAAAACATTCCATCGTTGCAGCCACCGAGACCTGGGAGAGGATCGTGCAAAGCGTGAACTGGCCGTCTCCCCGCGTGGACAGCCGCGCGCTGCTGGTGACGGGCAGCGGGGCGGCGCGCGGGCGCAGCGCCCCCGAGGCGCGACAGGCGCTGCGGGCGCGCGCGGAGCCGCAAGCCGGCTTCCTACGGGAGATCTCCAAGCTGTCGTCGTTCCACATCCGGCGCGCGGCGCGCTGCTCGTACAGCGTGCTGGCCGGCGACCAGGACTCCACCGAGAGCCTCATCCGGCCGGAGCACGCCGCCATCTCCAAGTCGCGCTCCGCCTACGTCATCGACGAGCGGCAGCCGGCCGACGGCGACGAGAGCCCGCGCGAGGCCGACACCGCCGAGCGCGCGCGCACCGACCTCTCCCGGGAGCCGATCTCCGTGCCCGACTTCGCCGACATGGTGCTGCCGACGCCCGTGCTGTCCTCCATCGAGGCCACCAAGCTCGTCTACCTGGACTCGGAGGAGGAGGAGGAGGCGCGGCGCGAGACGGCCGGCGGCGGGGGCGGCCGGGGCGGCACCGCGCGGGCGACGGCGATTCCCAAGTCGGCGTCGGTCCGGTTCACGCGGGAGCCGGCGAGCGAGATGACGGAGACGACGGAGGACGAAGGCGAGGGCGAGATGTCGACGTCGGACTACGCGAGCGCCGAGCGCGTCAACCGGCTAGCGGGCGTGTCGATGGGGTTCAGCAACCCGCACTACCTGGGCCCGGACGTGCGCAAGCTGGGCAGCGGGCTGGGCGCGGCGCTCACGCCGGACTCGGGCGTGGGGCCAGGAGACATCGAGCTGCAGGACCTGAGCGAGAGGCGTGCGAGGGGCGCGGGTGGCGCGGGGGGCGCGCGGGGCGACGCGCACCTGCACCTGCTGCTGGTGGGCGGCAAGGAGCCCCCGCACCCCGCGCTGCTGCAGAGCCCTCTCTCCATGTGGGCCTACAGGCTGCTGTAGGGGCGCGCCACATCGATTTAATTCCGTAGCTAGCGACACTACGTTGGTGTTGAGAGAACATTAGTAACGTCGCGGTCTAACAAAACGATACCCTCCTTGATTTACATTGTAATTACTAGTAGCAGCCGTAGTCTGACCGCGGCGACCGTCACTCGGTAGGGTCTAGTGCCTAGTGGCGTAGTGGTCTAGTGGCCAGCTAGTCTAGCGCGAGCAGGTGCAGTGTGCATGCGGTCCGACGGGTGCCAATGCCAACTTTTCGAGTATTTCTTATAGAATAGATTTGATACTGTTTTCGATGTTTTTATGGCTAAGTTTTATTTTTCTACAAGTTAGTAGTTATATTGCTGTTACGCGTTTTTACATTATTATTGTTTCGTACTTAACGTTTTTCGTATTTAGTGATACCCTTTTGTTACGTTAATCCCGTTTATCGTGCCCACCGCTCTGGGTGTACATTTTATTGTTAACTCAATTTCGTTTCATGTTATTTAGATATTCTTTAAGTTTAAAATAAACATACAGTGGCCTCCTCGCCTTGATGACGGCAAAACGATAATAGATAAAATGACAAAGAAATCGTCTACTGTATGCAACGTCCAACTAGCATTTGCTAAGACTGAGTAGATATTATGTAGTTACGGATTTTTATTTTAAAGGCACTTGAATAAAGTACAATTACTTGAGAGCTGCCAGTCCAGAAAGGCCAAAGCGCAAAGCCAAGTAATGACTAATAAGATACGTACCTTCATTAAGTTATTGAAAATTCCCGAAGCGCAATGTAACACAATCACTGTGGACTGTAGAGAATGTATGTCCGTTTCAATATTTTCATGATGATTTAGGACGGTTACCGGTGAATGTTATTTGGTTAACCTCCATGAGATGATTGCCATCTAGAGTGTACAGGATAACTGCAAGTTAGGGCTCCCACACAAAACTGCGATGCGATGCGATGCGAATTCGCATCGCAGGAACTTGCGATGCGAATTTCTGCGATACGATTTAGTGCGGCAAACCGTTTGGTAGGGCGACCATTCCTTCAAGTGTAGTCAGCCGTACTGGACGTGTTTTTAGGAAGCGTAAGATGGATCGCAAAAAGATTATTGCACTGCTGTTATTATTAAATAGATATAAAAGAAAAAGAAGATTCTGGGTTCATCCATTTATTACGATTATGAACTCTGATGGGAACTATTTTACTCAAAAGTACTATGCGTTGAGAACTGAAGAAGATAAATTTTTTGATTATTTTAGAATGAGCATATCTTCATTTGAAGAGCTTTTGAAAGGCGCCGCGCGTCTTTCTCTAAAGCTGTCTCAGAGCGGACTAAAATGGCGTCACCAAGGATGACGTAATATCGCAGGAATGTGCGATGCGAAGCAGATCGGAAATTCTTGCGGTGCGTTCGTGCGAATTCGCAGATATTTGCGATGCGATGCGAATTCGCGGTTTTGTGTGGGAGCCCTTAGCCGGGGTAGTAACGTATCGTAACGTAGGTAATCATTCATCATTAAATATTACACATATTAATAACATAGTTACGTTATTAAAGCATAGGTACCTACATAATTTGACATTGGCGCTCATCTACTAGATTCGTTTACATTAATTAGATGCCCAATTAATATTATATTATTTTCTATGAGAAAAAATATCTATCAGATATGGAAAAGCTATCATACTCGGGGGAGTATAACTTATGTACTTAGTGATATAATGAAATATTGGGGATACTTCAACGAACATGGACGTCCTATAATTTTATTAACATTCATGTAATTTATAAATCAGGGAATCAAAAATTCCCCGAAACGTTTTGATTTAGGTACCGTATGTAGTAGGTATGTACAGTACATATAACAGACTCAAGTATCTACATAGATAAGTACCGTCATTGTAACAATTGCTTGTTTACCTATATCTTCGAAATTGGTGAATGTCGACCGCAATGGTGAATGTCGACCGCAATGGTGAATGTTAAAATTCACTCACAACGGATTTATTTACAGTGAAACATGCCTATATTTTATTGAATGGCGTTGATGATAATGATGATAATAGGTAATACCTAACAAGTAATAGTCTCCACTTGGCTTAGGCCTGTGGATAACCGTAGCCGAGATTTAATCCTGAAAAAGCTACAGATTAGAAAGGATGATGACATTGTGGCTCGCCCACGAAACAACATAATTCATAAATAGCATTGGGTCCCCGCGATATTTGACTCCCATCGAGGTGTGTCGATAAAACTAACTAAAAATATCAACATATTACGATAAAAATATCAACATTTTACTTTGTTCTGTATTCTGAGCTAGACAGTTTAGTATGCAGCAGATGCAGCAGGGCGTAGGTAACTAACGCACCACCTGGTTCCTGATTGCACCACTACCAGGAACTTGTGCTCGTGGCTGTCGTCAGTGTGGACGCCATGACGCAAAAATCTAACATTCCTTTTAGCTCCTTAAGGGTTTAGAGCTGTGTAAATGATATACTTAACTTAATTGTACAAATCATTATTATCAATTCGTATTATTAATACTTTTATTATATTGACACTCCCTACTATGTTATGCATTAACTACATATCTATAACTATAAATTATTTTTATTAAGTAAAATAACAAGTGACTCTATAAGTACCGTTTTGTTGTTCTTATTTGTTACCGTGGCAGGTAGGTCCACCGCTCGGCCGCTGCTGGGTTTCGGCACTAAACAGAGGACAGAGGCTCCATTTATGGACACGAAAAATAAGAGTGAGTAAAGGGATTTGATACTGGGCGGACCCACCGCGTTTTTCGTGTCCGTGAAGTGTCTGTGTGCGTAACCTGAGTGCGCGTGTATGGAGCTATACTTACCTAGTTCTGTATCTATTTTTTAGTTTCGGATATGGCGTCGGACACCAGACACTCCATCCAGCCATCTACAATAGAAAATATACCGTAGAAATTATACATTTATTCGAAGTAAAAAAAACTAATGAATTCAGAACTGAAAAAGTACCTATCAAAAAATGAATTTAAAAAAATGATGTACCTAGCTAGTACAAGCAGCGGTCGGGTGCGTGGAGAGCGCTGTAGGTAGAGTACCTTGTGGGGTGTCGAAGCGGCGACAGCGCTGCAACGGCTCCCGTACAAATTAAGGGTTATGCCCTTTCTGTTTATTAAATGTTCTGTGGTAGCTACCCTACCTGCCGCTGGTGCGGACGCCAATCAACATCATGAGAACGATCAAGTAATCAAAATGTTATGAATAAAATGTAGTTACGCTCAGTATTGTTTTTTAATACCCTTTTACACCGACCAACAAACTAGTTCAGTGCAACATTTTAATGAACGATCACTCTAAAATGGAATTCAATGGTAGAAATTGTAAAAAAACTATTTTAATATGAGCCTCCTCATGTAGCAACCCTTTGTTAAAAAAGCCACTTAAGATAACCAGGTGAGACATGTGCTATCGTGGCAGAAGTCCACCGCGCCATGTACCAGGGGAATGTTCTCTGCCGTCCAGACACAGATCGAGGCCAACCACCTGATGGTTCGTGGTCATTGTCGCCCACTGACATCAGTGCAACATAGACAATAGACATCCCGATACCAAATAAAACCAGCCAGATTTAGTCACCTCTTACGACACCCATCCGGCGTGGGATTGGGGTCAGTATTCTTAACCGCCTCTAATACGTAGTCTTCAATTCGCTATGTAACTAATTAAGGACATTAAGGTACACAAAAAAGACACTTCACAATAAAAGATACAGTTGATTTCATAGTTGACGTATATTTTCTAATACATTAAACATTACCGAAATAATAGTGAAGGATACCTAAGGGCTCCCACACAAAACTGCGATGCGATGCGATGCGAATTCGCATCGCAGGAACTTGCGATGCGAATTTCTGCGATACGATTTAGTGCGGCAAACCGTTTGGTAGGGCGACCATTCCTTCAAGTGTAGTCAGCCGTACTGGACGTGTTTTTAGGAAGCGTAAGATGGATCGCAAAAAGATTATTGCACTGCTGTTATTGTTAAATAGATATAAAAGAAAAAGAAGATTCTGGGTTCATCCATTTATTACGATTATGAACTCTGATGGGAACTATTTTACTCAAAAGTACTATGCGTTGAGAACTGAAGAAGATAAATTTTTTGATTATTTTAGAATGACCATATCTTCATTTGAAGAGCTTTTGAAAGGCGCCGCGCGTCTTTCTCTAAAACTGTCTCAGAGCGGACTAAAATGGCGTCACCAAGGATGACGTAATATCGCAGGAATGTGCGATGCGAAGCAGATCGGAAATTCTTGCGGTGCGTTCGTGCGAATTCGCAGATATTTGCGATGCGATGCGAATTCGCAGTTTTGTGTGGGAGCCCTTAAGTCTAGAAATATCATAAATTATATACGGGAAAATTTAAGGAAAGTTCATTCATTCAGAATACCATCTGTGATGTAACACTGGTAAACCGTACATCACTACCAATCATCCATCGCACTTACCGACGCCTCGAACATACTAGGGAAGATTACTAAAGTTACATAAGAATAAGAAATATAAATCCTAACACTTAACAGTACTTCTCAATCGTTAGTACACTAACTAACTAGTAGTTAGTACACTAACGTCCAACAGTGGATTCCTGGACACACGCAAATACTGGTCACTTAATTATAATAGGCTTGTTTCCACTAAGAATAAATCGAATGGCTTAGAGTTTCTAATGATTAACCATGATAATTAGTAAACAAAAATGCAGCTTTTCTATTAAAATAATAAAAGATTAATAATATTTTTGGAAAATAAAATCGACAAATTGAGGCGTTTAATCACGTGACATTAAACATCAATCAGTGAAGCGCATGGAAGCGTGACGTCACACCTCGCGAAACACTACGTTGTAGCTGTCATTTTCGTATAAAATGAACAGGTTATTTTGAGTTTTCAGCAATTCTCGTTAAATTAATACAAGAAGAAAAAAATAAAAAATAAGAAGAGTATGAATTATTACATTTTATAAAACGAAAATAATATTTTAACTCAAATAAATCATAAAACCCTACTCAAGTCATAACATTTTATAGGTTATGTGTGGTATATTATGGTAGATTTTGCAAAATTCATTTCTTTTACTATACATTTATAAATAGATACATCAAGTTGTGTTTATTACTTACATCAAAATGATCTTCACAGAAATAAATTGTGGAATCAGTTGATAAAGTAAGAGCATCTTGCCTCCTTGCCATATTTAACCACTTTCTACGTATTTGTTTATTGTTTGGAACGTATATGAATAATTTGTTTGGCGTTTTTATCGTTGTACTTTTACATTGGGGCACTATACAGTATTTATAATACGAGGAATTCATTATTTATTAAAAAACACAATGTACTGTCATACACAAACACGGCTGTTTCGCGAGGTGTGACGTCATTCAAAACGCCATGACAGTCTTGGCCTTTTTCGCGGTCAATTTCAAGTTCATTTCTAAAAACTCAAAATACTAATGTAAAAGGCTTATTTTTCTTAGAATAATATATTTTTGGGGTGAAATAGATGCTAAGCTATAGTTTTAAACTAATTTCCAAATTTTGTCAACTAGCCTATTACAACAAAACGAAAAAAACAATATACCTACCAGCTGTTGAGAGATCTAATAAATTGAAACAACAGATCGGCAACCACAATGTTCCATACTTATTTTATACTAGTGGATACCCGGCGTGATCAACTACGCTAAAAATCTTTTCTGATGGGAATGACTGATCAGTGTTTTTGTATTGACTTTGATGCGTCATCTTTACATAATATTATCTTCAAATTGTTGTATGGGAAAGGATTTTCCAAATCGACTTTATCAAAAGACCGAATGTGTCTAATGTTAGTTAGTTAGTGTCTAACCTTAGAATTGTAGCCTTTCAAATGAAACCATTTTGAGGCATATCGGTTGGATGGTTTCAGTCTTTATAGGACATCCATACAGATATTATGTCTTATATATATAGATTTTAGTTTTAATTCATTAAACAAAATAAATTGATTGAGAAGACGATCGATTACGTCTACATTGTATAACAGTTAACTATAAACTTGAATATAATATATTTGGCTACTAATTACAATTCATAATATAAAACCTACCAATTGCTACAACAAATTTCATCTACTTGAAGTTCATCACCGTTATAGGTGTGAGAAGGCAACATGCAATATGTACTCCATGTACTGTATATACAATATGTCCTATACATACAATATGTATATGTCACCGGAATATAATAAGAACCGTAAGTTTATAAATTTCCTAGGAAATTTATAAACTTTCGTAGGATTCTAAACGAGAGATAAATTGTATTATTTTACGGCCACATTTTCGGAAATTGATAAACTTACCGAGCTCACTCGTAAAATAATAAGTGACCAATAACCAAACGCTCCTTTGTTGACGAAGTGAAATTTACCATAGAGCTACGAAAGTTTTAAGTGGTCATGACCAAAACTTTGACATGATTGCACACGAAATCGAAGTTGGCGAATCAGATTCTTTCGAGTTCAGTTGTTTTTTCATGGCAAGGGGCTTCGTCATATATGTCGACGGAACCCCGCTTCGCGGGGTTCCTATTTTTTCTTAAATAAAATCAGACAACCATAACCTAACCTATCCTTCTTTTGATTTGAGTTCAGTTGTTTTTTCATGGCGAGGTGCTTCGCCTTAAGTAGAGGTTATTAGCATATTATGTAAAAAAGTAAACCTGTATTATAGGTACCTAAATAGATTTAAAGTAAAAATACTGTTAGGTAGGTAATCGAAACTGATAGATTTAGTTTATAGTTTGGCAAGTCTGATTGTACCTAAGTCTATGGACACAAGCATTGCCACTGTCAACATCGACCAATCAGAGTGCAGTGTGTTATTTTCCGTATTTTAAAGAAGCGTAAAATTAAAAGCTCTTCTGTGATTGGTCGAGCCGTTTAGAATTTTACGGATGGGCAATCCGTTAGTATATAAATTTACCACGAGACGTCGCAGATTGATAAATTTCCGAAAATGTGACCGTAAAATAATAGAATTTATCTCTCGTTTAGAATCCTACGTAAGTTTATAAATTTCCTAGGAAATTTATAAACTTACGGTTCTTATTATATTCCGGTGACATATACACTGCTGTCATTCAACTGAGTTACTTAAAAAACAAATAATTATAACTCTTAAATTTGTAACCATATCACCTTGATTTCAAACTCATTTTTCCAAACACCCTTCTGTGCATTTTATACCAAACTGTTATAATTCACGTGTACCAAGTGTTGGTTGGTTGTCTACAATAAAACATGTACCATACGCAATCTACTGAACATCGAACATATCAAGCCTTTTTAATAGTGACAGTATTTATTAGTGACATACTATGGTCAGTTATTGCACACTTCATTCACTCGGGTCATTCAATTCATTCGTTGAGTTGTAGTGGTTGCAGACGGGAAGTGTGGTGGTGTGGTGTCCTACGCGTGTTGCGGCTTGAGGGGCGTGGTGGCGGTGGGCGAGTCCACGAACTGCACGCCGAACAGCGTCTGGCACGCCTGCCGCGCCGCCTGCTTGCGCGCCTCGCGCTTGTTGGTCGCTGCAACACACACACACGTCAACTGAGCTCGGAGCCATGGGGAGTTTCACATTTTACTCATAGTGGTGTAAATGTATATTTTAACTGGACTATAAGTAGATAAATTCAATGAGTAGTATGATGATTGACGAGGATGCAAGGATCAAGTCCAGGTGTTACTTTTATGGAAGTAGCTGCCAAACGAGCTAACGTTCCACCTGATGGTAAGTGGCCTCGTCCATGGACATCAACGACACCAAAGGTATCACTGATGCGTGACCATAAAAGAAAGAAGTAAAAGAAAGAAGAAAAAGAAAGAAGAAAAAGAAAGAAATATTACCACTAATCTGCGAAGGGCCCTACCATCAGCTGGTCGGATTTTGTTACCTCTTACGACACTCATCCAGCGTGGGATTGGGGTTAGTATTCTAATCTGTCCCAATAAAAATAACATACGTAGTCGTAGGTAGACATAGTCTGTGGGTGGCTGGGTGGTCGGGTGGCTGGGTGGTACTCACCCTTGCCGATGTAGGTGGAGCCGTCGACCTCGATGCCCATGGTGAAGAGCATGTTCTGCGGGCGGTCGCCGTCCACGGCCAGCTCGCGGTACTCCAGGTGCGGCCGCATGTACGTCAGCAGCATGCACGGGTGCATCTCGCTCGCGTTGGCCGGCAGCGAGCGCTGCGTCGCCCCACGCCTGCCCCCCGCGCCGCCCCCCGCACCCCCCGCACCGCTAGCGGGCGCGCTCGCCTCCGACACGTTGTCGCTCATCTACACACGATACAAAACTTATTGCACGACCGACTAGGGCAGAACTATTTTACGCATACCGAGTTTATTTCCACGCTAGTAACTTCGGACAACAGTACGTACCGCGGGCGGCGCGAGCGCCTTGAGCTGCGGCACCTTGTGTCCGTCGCACTCCCACTCGGCGAACAGCTTGTGCAGCGCGAAGCTCGCCAGCTGGATCATGGGCAGCGCCTGGTCCTCCTCGCCGGTCGGCTGCTGCCCCTCGCCTGTCTCAGCGGCGGGCGCGGGCGAACTCCCTGAGACCAATCATCACCGTGCACCTTTATTATTACCATCTTTTCTTTTCTTAAAAAAACTCATAAAAACAATTATATGTTATTTAGCATTAGATTGGTATCGACTATCGAGGTATGCATGCGGCGCTCACCGTCAACATTGTGCACCTTGTTCATGCGCTTGATGATGAGGTCCCGGATGGCCTGCTCGGCGGCGTCGTTGCGCGCCGCTATCTTGTTGTCACCTGTTGCACAGGAAGCAAGGGAACACTGCATATAAATTGTATTGACAATAACTGAATCTGTATGTGTTTGTAAGGTTGAAGACTGAATTTCCGACATAAAATTCAACCGTAAGGAATAAGATATAACTCAATTTTTTTTCTCTGCTTGCTTTGTATCTTTCCATTGTGCATGTGGTGTGCGTGCAAGGTGCTCATAGTGAGCGTGCGCGTGTCCGTGGTGTGCGTGCGGTGCGTGTGGTGCGTGTGGTGCGTGTGACCTCACCGTATCCCTTGTAGTTGACGCCGTCGACGGTGAGCTCCGCGCAGAACGAGTGCGCGTTGGGCGAGTTGTAGTAGGGGTGCGGCGGCGCCGGCTCCACCTTGAATTGCTGCCGACGGATATACCATATAATAACAATTACTCATTGTATGCAATACTTAAAATTATCGGTAAATACAGCAAGATAACTTGACAACACAATGAGCTCAACTACTCTGTAATCATACATCAGTCTAACCTAACAAGGCCATTCTAACCAACTACACGAAAGCTTCCGTGTTTCGGAGGGCTGTCAAACCGTCAGCATCAGCATGCCTATGGTGTCACCTATGTCTATGGGCGACGTTAGCCACTTACCGACTATTATTCGTAGTTTCGGATTTGGCCATCCACGCACACTTGAAAAGTTCACCCTGTATACATCAAGTGGATTGTTAGCTCGTTTATCATACATTTTCATAAAAAAAGCATCGGCCCACATGTTCGTAGTGTCGATAAGCTACATCGTGTGAGGTGTGCGGTACTCACGGCGACCTCCCGCTCGCCGGGCATCATCTCGTTGAGCACCATGAGTGCGTTCTTGGGCGCCAGCAGCCGCCGCAGGTTCTCGTTCTGCCGCCGCCGCCGCTCCTTGTTCGATATCTTCTTCACTGCAATAAGCAGAACACCCGTTACAGCACTGCTGATACTACAACCGTTACACACATACAGACACCACGGAGCTCTGACATCCGGCACCGTTCAGGAATACGAAAGCACGAATAGGAGCAGTACTGAGCGGATCATTCTTACTTTTACGTGTCTTGGATCTTTATCTATTTAGTGCTACAACCACCGTGGTTCATAATTCAATAGTGTGCAAGTCACCTCCACTCAGCTTGGTCTTCATCCAGTAGGGCCGGTTGTTGTCTGAAGACTGCCGCGCCACCGGTTCCGGGTTCTCTGTTTTCATTTCGATATCTGTAGTCTGCAACACAGATACAAACACTAGCAGTTGCCCGCAGCTTCGCACGCGGAAATTATGCTTATCATATTTATTTTGTACCCCTCATAGAAGAAAATTTAATAACAGGTTAATTTATATTGAATTTAGGAATTTATGTAAAACCTACGATACAATCACAAATCATTCCTCAGTTCAAGGGTTTTGATGTGATGCCCGGGCAGACAAACAGACAGACAGAAAGACAATAATTTTAAAAACAAATTTTTGGTGCTCTGACACGTTATTGATGTGTTATTTATTGATTATAATTTCAATATTAGTCCCTCTCCCTCTTTCTCTCTCTCTTCCTCTTCCACTCTCAGTCCCTCTCCAGCTTCAAGTACCTCTCCCTCTGCCGCTCCCTGCCCCTCTTCCTCTCCAGTTCTCTGTCCCTCTCCCTCTCTCGCTCCCTCTCCCGTCCTCTCCCGCTCCCTGTCCCTGTCCCTTCCCTCTCCCGCCTTCGGTCCCTCTCCCACTTCCTGTTCCTCTCCCTCTCGCGCTCCCTATGCCTCTCCTGCTCCCTGTCCCCCTCCCTCTCCCGCTTCCGGTCTCTTTCCTGCTTTTTGTCCCTCTCCCCTCCCCCTCCCATCCGTAAAGTCCCCTATACAAAATTTTTTTCTCACTATAAGCTTACATATTAATTTTCATAATGAAGAAGTTCCTGAAAAATTTGCAACCCCTTTATTTACCTCTTAGGGGATGAAATTCTAAAAAAACCTGTTACAATTATTTTTTGTTCTTAATTATAAGCTTACATATCAAGTTTTACATTACTTCAGAGTTCAAAAATGACAAAGTTTCTTAAATATTTACATCCCCTTAGTTTTGCCCCATAGGGGATGAATTTCGAGAAAATCATGAAACAGTTATTTTTTGTGTCTAACTATAAGCTTATATACAAATTTTTACCCTTTTTACTTCAAAACTGACGAATTTGCCACACTAACTTGCACACATAAGAGTTTCTTAAATGTTCTTAACTTCAAAAATGACGAAGTTGTGTACTTAAGTTCCATCGCCTAAATTAACCCTTAAGGAATGATTTTCCAAAAAACAGAAACGTGTGTAACTGTAAACTTACATAAAAAAATTATATTTATAACTTTTACAGTTATTACTGGCAAAATTTACTGGCAAAGTTGATTTGTATGTAACCAACCCCTATTTTTAGGGGATGAATTTCGAGAAAACCGTAATACAATTATTTTTTGTGTCTAACTATAAGCTTAAATACAAATTTTCACCCTTCTTACTTCAAAACTGACGAAGTTCCCATACTAACTTGCGCCGCCTTAATTAACCCTTTAGGGGATGATTTTCCAAAAAAAACGTAATACTTAAAATTAAGTTTATAACGTTAATATAATATGTAAATTTTCATATTTTTAACTTCAAAAATAACGAAGTTGCATACTATGATAAAACGCCTAAATTAACCCTTTAAGGGATGATTTTTCAAAAAAATGTGTTAAAGTTAACTTTTTATTATTACTATAAACTTACATGAAAAATTTCATATTTATAACACTAAAACTGACGAAGTCGGCTTGTATGAAAATGACTTCTAACCCCTATTATTACACTTAGGGGGTGAATTTCCAAAAATCCGTTCTTAGCTGACGTCTCCTTAGCATAATCTATCTCCCTGCCAAATTTCATCATAATCGGTTCGGTAGTTTCTGAGATTTTTTGTTTAATCAGTGTATCTCTTTTCAATTTTATATATATAGATTACACAGGTCAGGTGACGTCGGGTCGTCACCATCTATCTACAGTGGAATACTAAAATCAACCACTGTGAGCTGTATGTCTTTAAGTCACAATCGATAACAAACTAGTAAGTTTGCATGCCGACAATGTAAAAAAAGATTTTAATTATATTTGTCAGCTATTTTGTCATAACCATAGTAATTTTCACATTTCAAAGTCAAAGTCAAAATATTTTATTCATATAGGTATCACTGATACACTTATGCACGTCATTTTTTGGCTTTTCGGAAGGTGCTTTATCGTGGAGGAGAAGAAAAGCCTAAAGAAACTCCTCAGCACATCTTTTAAAAAATATTACAAAAAAAGATAATAATACAAAAGTATTTACTATTCTGAGCGGAACTGGTTGCAGAGCTGGTCATTTCCATGCGTCTTTGTCATTTAAATACTCGTCTACACTATAATATCCCTTGCCTAACAATTGTGTCTTTACACGTTTTTTGAAAGTTTCTATTGGCAAGTCACGTATTAATTTTGGGATTTTATTATAAAAATGTATACCAAGCCCTATGAAAGATCGCTGCACTTTGCTTAGGCGGAACGAAGGCGTAACTAATTGATGCATTCTTTTCGTATGGCGATTATTAATATCAAAATTTTGTTTATACGCGTTTATATTCTTCCGTATAAAAACTACATTGTTTTAGTGAGGTAAGGTTATTTATTTAGTGAGGTAAATTCATATTTTATAGGTTTTAATATAGAATAGATGGACTCAATATATTTTAAGTGTACCTGCAAGGCATTCTTATCATCCGTCGGCATCGGCGGGAGCGGCGGGAGCGGGGGCGGCGGCGGGGAGGACAGCTGCGGCTGCGGCTGCGGCTCGGCGGCTTGCTGCGGCCCGGCCTGACGTTGGTTTTGCCGATATTGCTATACCATATAGTTAACTTGCATTATACACTACAGTAATGGTCTGGCCATGGAAATCGATGACCAGGGATGCGGTCTACGACGCGGCGGAATCACACATTTCTATACATTTTTTGTCAATTGCCAGATGAGTCGCCAATCACGTTACGCTATATTTCACGGGTAGGAATTTTCCTTGGCCAAGCCGCAAGTGGTTAGGTTAATAACTGTATCCAACAATTTCAATTAAGTTTATACTTGCTTTTACAAATGAAAGGAAATAAAATTAATATGTATGGAAATTATTTGGACTACTTGAAGTGTCATAGACGTCATTGTAAAATCTTAAATTATAATTTAAAAAACCCCCAAGTTTTACTTACACTTAACATAGCTAAGAACACTCTCGATTAAGTCACCTTTCAAAAAAAAGTAGATCAGAATCGGTTCATACATTTGGGAGCTATGTTGCCACAAACAAACATACAGATACACAGATACAGACAGACATGTGAAACTTATAACACCCCTCTTTTTTCGTGGGGAGTCTTACTGTATGTCACAGTGAATGATTATTTATGCTCCGAGAGACTAAGAATGATAAGCATTTAGTCCAGAGTATACTCACATTATTCATTCCATTGTTGTGGCCCCTGTTGCCGCGCCCGTAGCCCACGGCTCCGCCCGGCGCCAGCTAGCAGCAGTCAGCCGAGTTGGTAGTGACTATTGTCCCTTGTCTTTACATGCATCCCTCTCACACCCACTCACTGCACCTCGTACACAACTCTTTATGCCCATCCCTGACATACACTCTGACGCTCATAGATATACATCCAAGATACATCATGTCTGTGATGTGGCCACTAATCTCTCACAGAACAAACACAGGGACAATAAGCACATACCATTGTCCTCCACATCCCTACCATGATTCATGCCCAGTGAAATTGTACTATGGTGCACATAGAATGATGTAGATATAAGTAATGAGCTAGTATAGCATAACAAAGGAGTTTCATTATACTATACTTTCAGTGGATAGGTCTGTTAAGTACAATACCAGAGGGATGTTGCATGTCAGGGATCTGGGTCAGCTTACTGTCTACTTTAGTCCAGAGAACCTCTTATGCACATGGAATAGTATTCCATGATCATAATACATTCTCAGGCCGACAGCTACCCGGTGAGAAGCCTGTACTGGCATCCAGAGCAACACAATTAATGAACACTGGATAATGCCGCATCACAACTTAATGGATCGTATTCATCATTTGTGATGTTGGCGTGGTCGCAGTTCAAGCACCCTCAGAGAGTAGCTGGTGACTTGCACAGCCAGTGCCATTGGCGTGGGCGCACGGCACGACGCTAGAGTAACAAACGGCCAGTTAATTTAAAAAAATCTAGTAACTACTGGATTACAAAATCTTATAATTATTTTACGGGTATCATCTTTTAAAAACTTCTTAATTTAAAAAATAATTACCTCTCCACCAGACACGAAACGCCCTGGCGTGTTGTAGCGAGCCGAATTGCGAGTATTGTCTGTAAATGAAATATCCAAAAAATCATTAAATCTGATTACAAAATAAATTATATCAGCGGCTCACCAATAGCCAGTAGGACTATAAAAGCTATATGTTACTGCAAGTACTGCAATGCTAGCTATAATAGTTATGCTGTTCAATCAATATCAAAATTATGCGGCGCTTCCTGCGGGTCAATACGTCGGCGGTAAGTGACAAAATTTGGCACTCTTGGCTGTTAATATGTTTGTTTAGTCGATATTAAATACTTACAAGAGTTGTACGACATGGTGATTGCTAAGAAGTAGTGTCTACGTTCTAGGTAATTTTCACGAACTTAATAAAATATCACTATAAACATGCACTCACAATCGATCAAAAAATGGCGGATGACATTCATAGCGCAGCGCCCATAAATGTCAAGTCATTCATGTCATGTCATTGTCAATTGACGTTGCCTTGTCTGTCAATGTCAAAAACTTTGGACCACAGAGTACTTAATCACTACGTTTTACTTTGGACAATGGTACATGCAATGGTACAATCATGGAGTATATGTGGAGTATAGATGTAGATTGTAGAAGGAGAGCCATCTCATGAGGAGAAAGTTGAAAAAAAGTGTCCAGCTGTTTACTAAAAATAGAGGTTCCAATAATGACCATTCGAATGGCGCTAGTGTCTGACAAATATGAACATAGCTGTTACGGTTACGGTGTGTAGACAACTTATGGTCGTAACACACATATCAACTCGTAAACGGAACGTAAACGTATCAACTCTTGCATGTCAGTATTCTTTGTATGAAACTCCCTACTGTAAAGCACATTAAGCACACTTATCGGATTCTTAACGTAATCGCCTCGCCTCGAGACAAGCTCACGAACCGCGGGGACGACTTGCCGTACCCGCGCTTACGTCTCACCGTACGCTATCCTTCGACTTTCCGTTTCCTAGTGCACGCCCCGCGCCGCGGCGCCGCGGCTACCGCTGCGTCGGCGAACTACTGTCATTCGAGCCGTAAGCGCGGCGTCGCCTAACCGTAGCCGAGTCGATTTGGAGCTGTTGGTCGGTTGGTAACGCGCTTACGTTAGGTTGACGGCGAGGCGATCCGGTGCCGATCCTTTTCCGAGTTGATATGTGCGCTACGACCATTATTAGACGGAGTGAAGTTTGCTGAGTTATGCCACCCGTACTAATGAATGGCACTAGTGTCTGATATATAAATATTCCAACATAACTGTTATAGACCGCACTGCAGCGTCACCCGTAATTGGATTGGACGCGTTTTTTACCGACACTTTTCATATACTTGACGATTATGAATATGATTTATAAGATAAACCTTGAATTTTAGTTTTCGTGTGATCTGAATGCCTAAGTTAAAGTTGCTGTTAAAGTACTTAAAATATTATCTGCCGCAATGCCCTTCGGGTCCTGGATTCGATTCCCAGCGGGGCAGAAATTTTAATGCCGAGTTTGAATGTCTTTTCTCGGTCTGGGTGTCTGTGTTCTTGTATTAGTGTGTTGTTCATGGCACCCACGACACACAGAATCCTAGAGTGGCTCTCAATTTGTAGAATCTCGGGTCTAACATATTGTAAGCGGACCCAATATTTTGAAAGGCTCTTGCGTCACATGTCCAAGAGAAAAAAAGTAGTCTCTGCTCTATGGTCCTCATGGAACTTATTAATATTCGTGTTAATATTCTTTCCTAACTGAATAATTTCCAGTCTCTTCCCGTGTCTTGTTTAAAAGGTAATCAAAATTTTCATGGGCAGCAGAGGATGGGATCGTAAATCTAAAAACACGTAAAGCAACTTAAAGTGCAGAATAATAACATAATTATTGATTCTATACATTTAATATTACTCATTATATTTCATTAATGAATGGCTGGAATGTGCAATCTTTTCAATTTTGCTCTTAATGCAATATTTTAAATTCAGTAATTTTTATTTGCTATTGTGACAAACGACCATTTCTCTGTTGGGTCTATGTTATCTATAGTTCCAAGATATATGTATCATTCGATTGTATTCAAATAATTTTTATAAGTACATAACAGTGTATTTATAATAAAAGAAATGTACCGTAATAAATAATATCCTTTTAATGTAATTTATTAACTTTGGTATAAGTTAAATAATCTTTAAAAAAAACATCAGTTTTCATGATAAAGATTCATAAAGATAAAGAAATAAATAAAATAAAAAATAAAGAAATTATAATAAAATTTGTTATTTCAATATATCATTTTTACCATCTGAATAAATGAATTATACCATCTGAATAATACCACCAATTGAAAACAATTTCAAAAACCATATCAAAATAAAACACAGTTTTTATAAGTAAGCGTGGACACCCTATACATCAATCCGGCCTGTGATTGGTTGAAAATGGTCATTCAATTGTGACGTCACGTCTTCAGGTACTTCTATGAAGATTGCAATCCAGTTAGACTATTATATCCATGGCTACGAGTAACACCAGCTAACACTGACAGTGACATTACTGGCAAATCTGGAAATAGCCAAATTAGCCAATACGATTGAAATGGAAAATTGAAAACCGGTGATGAATGAGAAGAGAATTTAAAAAATTAAAACATCACGATTTTTGTTAATTTCAGTTTCATCCTAAAGAAATTACCCATTTTATTTTACTTCCTAAACAATTAAATTTGTTTATCATGTCCTTTAATACATGTAAGTGTTTAAAGTTTCGTCAATCGGGCAATTGGAATTTGTAAAAGCAATAGCGCAATATAACATTATGTTTATTAAAATATCACTGTGTTTACAGATAGCCCTCGTTATTTGGGGCGGTTCAGTGCTCGGAAACCTTACGAAGTTGGAGATGAGGTAATTATAAAGCATTTTTTTATGATTGATTAATACAATTTGAAAAAATTGTGCTTGCATTAAGGTGGTCCGAATTCACCTAAGGACTACTTTGGCGGCTTAAAGATACTATAAGCTTACTACTATGAGAGCAGTGGCTCAGCAAAATTAATAGAAATATTATATGTTATAATTATGACTGATACATGAATATTTATTTATTATATTCTTATAATTTAATTTTAATAATCAGCATAGTCAGTCCCTGAAAAATAAAATCAGAGGGGACAATCAATTAATAAAAATAAACTTACTACTACTTGCATTCACAATTCAGTTAAAAAAATCAATTAGTATATTAAGAACCCAGTATGAAGATGCTTTTGTAATTTCTGACTAGTTTGAATGAAGTGTTTGTATTGAGTCTTAATATTATAACTCGTATTATTATAGTTTCGTAAAGCCGGTCGAGCTTCTAGATGTACCATCGTGCTTGAGTTGCCCGCCAAATGAGTCGTTGTATTCTGGCTGACGACAGGGAAGCCAGATCCTTCTTTCTTTCTCTATTCTTTCTTGGTGTTGTTGATGTCCATGGCTGATGTTAGCCATTTACTATCAGGTTGATCCTGAGATTGTTTGATTCATAAATTGATGTAGGTATAAAAAGCGGCTTGCCTTGCTTTTTATTAACTTTCACTGTACATTGTTTTTACAATGTCTACTGAAGTAGTCTGCTAAGCGATAAGCTCCCTATGCTTGAGCTGATGCGAGAGTGCTCTAACTGTGACTATTTAATTTTAAAGCAATATAGACATATATTTTTATATTTATGGAAGATAGCAATCAGGCAACAAGCCTGTTTGTGTCCAGGCTTTGTGAAATAAATAAATGTATTCTGAAGATCCAAGCTTTGGAAATAGTCAGAACTCAGAGGCAGTCCTGATGAAACTTGTATGTTATGCTGTGCTAGCTCATAATCTGTGTCTACAGCATTCCATATACATCATGGTATGAATCTTGGTAGGGATGTGGAGGGCAATGGTATGTGCTAATTGTCTCTGTGTTTATTCTGTGAGCGATAAAGGGTTGTATACAAAGTGCTGTGAGTGGGAGTGAGAGTGATGTATGTTCAAAGGACAATAGTCCTACTAACGTGACTGACTGCTGACAGCTGGCGCCGGGCGGACCGGTCGGCATCGGGCGCAGCATCAGGAGCCACATCAATGAGATCCATAACGTGAGTACACTTAACTTGCCTAAATATTTTTCACACCATTTTTTAACAATGCCTACCTGAACTAACATATAAATTAATTCTTCACAATTGCAGAATATGTTATTCTTTTGCTATATCATCATCATCGTCATAATAATATGCTTTGAGCGCTCACTCAAATACTTTGTTTTAAAAGTTAGCTTTCTGTAATAAGTTTTATACCTGAGTTAATTGGCAGTACACTCAGAAACTGCTGCTCATCTTCTTTAACTGACTACAAGTTTTGAACTTGTTGGCATTTGTTAAAAAATCTTTATACATACAACAGGTTCCTATATTTTATACTTGTACTAGCTGTTGCCCGCAGATACGCAGCTTATCATATTTATCCCCTATTTCACCATCTGGGGGGTTAAAATTTTAAAAAATCCTTCCAAAGTGGATGTCTACGTCATAAGAGGACATGTGCAAAATTTTAAGTTTCTAGCCCAAAGGGTTTGGCCTGTGCGTTGATAAATCAGTCACTTTTGCCTTTTATATATACAGATTAGCAAATACGTTCCATGTCACTAATGTTAAATTTAAATGCTAACAGCAATGTGACTTCAATGAAAACCAGCTTGAACATCAAAAAGAAGAGTTGTGGCACCCCGCGCCGCTGATGCGGCTACGACAACCAATGTTCGAAGTGCAACGTGAGCCTCCTCTGCAATTCCATCTTCCGTCAGCGCGAAAGTTAGATGAGTCTTCGATTGAAGACGAGCAGTTTACGCTGGTGCAAAAGGTTATAGAGTCCACCCTTGACCAAGACGAGGACTGGCCCTGGGAAGAGCTTCAAAAGTCCAAACTTCAACATGAACAGATGTCGCCAAGGCAACAGGCTCCACCAAATCAATGTTCGTCACTGCAAATGTTTCAACAGTCGACCAATAATCAAGATCCATTTTCGACTGTACCAAATTTTAACCCGGCCACATTTCAGCAAGAGCAGATTTCGCCGATGCGACACTTTCAACAGTCGACTGTTCAACAACAGCCATTTACTTCCTTGCAAAACTTTCAACTATCCACACTGAAGCAAGAACAGGTATTGGAAGCACCAAAGCTTCAACACTCGACATTCGAAACAGAAGAATTTTCGTCATTGCAAAAGCTCCTGCAGCCCATGGTTCGTCAAGACCAAATTTCGTCAATACAGAAGCATCGACAAGAACAATTTACGCCGTTCCAAAAGCTTCAAAAGTCCGCATTTCAACAGGAAGAGTTATCGCCGGTGCAGCAACATCAGGAAAAACAGTTTTCACTAGCGCAGCAGCTTCGACAACCCGCCCGTGATCAAGAACCGTTTTTACCGATACAACATCTTAGACAACCCACCATGCAACAACAGGAGTTCATGCCGTTACAGCAGCTTCGACAGCCAAGCGAACAACAGCCTACGCGACAACCGCAGCAGTCTTTGATGGTGGAAAAGCTCCGGCAGCCGAAACTGCGGCAGCCGTCGCCACAGGAGGAACAGACTCCGCCGTTGAAGCTGCTGCGACGGCCTTCACCGCAGCCACGGCCACTGAAACTACGGCAGCCAACACCAGCACCGCAGCCAACACTAAACCAACAGGGAAACCTTACATCGAAGTCAATACCATCATCACAGCCAACATTAACACTGAAGCCAATTCTTAAATCGCAGTCAATACCAGCGCCACTTCCAACACCTGTACTGCAGCCAACACCAGCACCGCAGCCAACCCCAGCACCGAAGCCAACCCCAGCACCGCAGCCAATCTCAGCACCGAAGCCAACCCCAGCACCGCAGCCAACCCCAGCACCGAAGCCAACCCCAGCACCGCAGCCAATCTCAGCACCGCAGCCAACCTCAGCACCGCAGCCAATCTCAGCACCGCAGCCAACCTCAGCACCGCAGCCAACCCCAGCACCGCAGCCACCACCTTGCAATGATCTTTTGATGTTGTTGGAAAACGAATGTCACTCTGACAACTGTGACCCGGTGAAGAAATCATCAGACAAGAGCAACTATGAAAACTTGATAGACAATCTTCTCGGAGGTAAGTTTCCGCTACGGGTCGATGACCCTGTGTAGGTTCATTCTTAGTAGTATTTATTTTATGGACGTGACAGTAACTATAATAATTACTTATAAACTTTTGGAATCTGGTACTAATTGGCTGGTTGCCACGCTTGTAGACTAATATTGTTTTATGAAATTGTTGAATTTTTTTCTAACCAAAAATAAAGAAAATAAGTTTTAGTAGAGTTTAAAAAATATACGACATAATGACGTCGTTTGACGCGATCAAGAAAACTCGTTTTATATGTTGCTCTTATAAAATTAAAAGTGTGTGCGTGTAATCTTTACGCGCAAATGAAGTAAAACTTCATTGACGTTGGTGACACGTATTATCAAAAAATTAAACTTAATTTAAAATAAATATCATATTACAGTTGACTCATATTTATTAACAATATAATTTACAAAAACGAATATAAAGTTTATTTAACGGTAACGGTATTCTTATACCGTTATTCGTTATCCCGTGATACTTATTTAATCTGTAGACTTGTCACAGATACAATGTAATCGTAATAGAATTATGTATCTGTACTTCAATTTTGTTTATGGTTTTGTTTTCATTTGACATTCAACGCCTTACTTCCGTCCGAATACTTCCGTTCGAAATATAGTCCTCCAAGTCGCGCCTAAAGAAGTTTTACTTCAATAATATAACTTGCTCATTAGTGATGGGTTTTCGATGATAATGTAATATTATAACTTATGATTTGTAGTTTGTGCGGTGATAGATTAGATGTTTGACCGGAGCCAATGAAGGATGTGGTGTTGCAGTAAGATCGAAGAAGAAGCTGTCGAAGAAGGAGTGGCGGCGGCGGCAGAACGTGCACCTGCGCCGCATCCTGTCGCCCAAGAACGCGCTCATCGTGCTCAACGAGATGCTGCCCGGCGACAGGACCATGAGCGTGAGTGTCTCCTCTAGCCAGCTGTCAGCCACACTTACATAGCTCAAACAATCTAAATGTCAAATGCCCCAACTCAGAATCACTTACGGTTACTTTAATCGCACATACTTTAATGTACCAAGAAGCAATTTAAGTAACCATTAGCAACTCTAGGTTGGGGTGTAAGACAATTTACGCATTTATTTTAATTCTTTCACCTTATCCACCTTAGCGTATCACTTATTTGACCTCTTGAAAAATTATAAATCTAACATAGCTGTCCCCCGGCTTATATATCGAAAGAAACCTTTAACGTTTACTTTAGACATGGCGTCATTTTTCCGGAGCTATAAAAGTATAAAAATAACTGTAAATTTTTAAGTCTAAATCCCCGGACACTTTTATTTTCACTAAAAGATCTGATGATCTTGAAACGCCTGAACAGATCTTCATTATTTTTAGCTAACAATCATCTCGATCACGTTAACTTTCAAATAAAAATAACCGCATCATAATCGGTCTACTCATTTAAGAGCTACGATGCCACGAACGGACACAGACACATCAAACTTCCCTCTTTTTTAATAACGCCAGATAATTTATGTAGCTGTAATACTATTATTATTTCAATGTACCTATACCTACCTTGTGTTTGAAAGGAAAATGAAAGCTGGGCATTCATTTGTAGACTTTAAGATGATTCGAATATGAATTTTTGCATCTAATTGTGTTTCGGATTTCAGCAATTTAAGGTGGAGCCGGCGCCGCCGCCTTCGTACGACTCTCCTAACGCGCACTCGTTCTGCGCGGAGCTCACCGTCGACGGCGTCAACTACAAGGGATACGGTGAGGTCACACGCACCACACTCACCACACGCACATCGCACGCACACCACGGACACGTGCACGCACACTACACACACACACTGCACGCACACCGCACACACACACACGTCAGGGCCCCGCCATGTTGTTTTACAAAATGACGTGTACATCCGCAGGCAGCAGCAAGCTGGCGGCGCGCAACAAGGCCGCCGAGCAGGTGTTCCGCGACCTCATCCTCAAGCACATGAGCAAGCTCGAGCGACGGCAAGACGGTAACATTTTTTATTTTTATTTTACATATTTACATTTACACATACCTAATTTACTTTTAATTCCTTGTTAATATGTCAGTGTGTGGTGATCGATCTACTGTCAGTAGAGCACTAATTATATTGGGGAATAACGAAGTGAAGTGGCGATGTATGGTTTCAGTGAATCCAGAGAACGCCGAGGGCCCCGACGACTGGGAGGACGAGGAGAGCGACGACGGCGAGGAGGCGCTGCCCATGATCCAGCTGGCGAGCTTCGCGCTGCACAAGCTGTTCGCCGAGTGGGAGTGCGACGGACACAAGGTGCCGCAGCTCAAGGCGCTCGCGCCGCCCGCGGTACGTACTGGACGAGTGGACGAATGGACGACTGGCTCGCAAGTCGCACGTGACGGTCAGTTCTCATCGACACGGACCGTCTGTTTCCTCGGTCCGTCTAAAGAGATGGATATGCCAGTGGCAGTACAATTTATATAACACTGTTCAGTGTTCACATTTAGACGGATCCGAGAAAAGTAACTATAAAACAGACGGTCCATCTTAGTGAGAAGCCGATACATGTTGCAGGCTAGCGAGGAGGGCGGTGCGGGCGGGGCGGAGGGCGGTGCGGGCGGCGCGGCGGGCGGGGCGGCGGTGCCGAAGAACGCGGGGCTGATGCAGCCGTGCATGCTGCTGGCGCACCTGCGGCCCGAGCTGCTGTACCGCGAGCTGCCCGCACCGCCCTCACGCTACACCATGGCCGTGGACCTGGAGGGATGCACCTACACAGGCACGGGTCAGTACACACTATATGTTAGACATACGTGACATGTAGACACACAGAATCTTTATCTGTGGGTTGGATTTAGAATACGGTTTAAGTAGGAAGTAGGATTTTGTACATGAGAATAGTTGGAGCTTGTAGAGGTTCTTCAGCCCATTACAACGATTCCACTCGCAATTCTAGCGACGCACCATTTTCGAGAAAATTGACAAAAACTTTCCTTTTCTCTCTTCAACTTTTAACCGCCATGTACCATCACGTGGATCACGTCAGCTCGTTTGTCGGTTACTTCTAAAACAAATCTTCTATTTCTCCATGGTTTATACAGTTTATATTTTTTACCTAATTGGGATTAGTACAGTCGACAAAAGAATTAAGTATGCAGGGCAAGATTCTAAAACCCTCTGTAATGTTTAATATTACATATTGTTTACGTTATTAACAATCTTAAATCATACCTTACGTATACAGGTATCATTTAGCATTGATAATAGCACAAACAATCTGTAATAACAATCATTACAGAAGGTTTTAGAATTATGCCCTGCCTACCTAATTCTTTTACCGACTGTACATTTATGTTTTTTGAAGCGATACTTATATTACATATACCAAGCACTAAGCCGCACTGGAGTAGCGTGATGTAGGCCACTGTGAACCACTTCACCTCGGCTTAGTACGGATGTCAGTAGAAGCTCGCTTGGCTGCAAGTTCCGTCCCAACAGGTTGTGTGTATGTTGCAGCGGTGAGCAAGCGGGAGGCGCGCAAGGCGGCGGCGCGGGAGGCCTGCACCAAGCACTTCGGGGTCGTGTTCAGCGACGCGCCCCCCGCACCCCCCGCCCCCCTCTAGACACTGGACGCCGCCCACTGACACCACCTCACGGGTGACAGGGTGACGTGGACTGTCCCACGTGTTGACCAACTGTCGATAATATGTTAATTTAAAAATGATCTCTTACTAGTAATAAGGTTCAATAATTATATAGATAAATAGGATATCGGTGGATATTCCGTTTTGTTGGCGTTGTCACACGGACGGCGGACCCCGTCCATACAAGATACGTGTTAACGACATCACGTCATCCTCAGACGGCTCGGCTTACAAGTGATGTTGTTGGACTGTCACATCGTTATGGGAACACAGATTCTACGAGTCTAACAGGTTGTCGCTATAAATAACTTATTCACTTATCCATTATCTATATCGATAGATTATTTTATCTCTATATACAAATTTATATCATATAGGGACTTCCACCCTCTTTTTTACTATGGTTTATAAGTTAATGCTCGACTACAATCCCACCTGATGGTAAGTGGCGATGTAGTCATGGGCGGTAAAACGCCCTAACTGTAAAAGCCTATTCACTCTTGCCTTGAAAACAATTACATGCATTATAATTGCAACTCTGCGCCTGTGCTCGAGGCTCTGAAAATTGATCTCAACCAATTTAGGGTTACCAATAAGCCTGTTAGCACGCAGCATTGGATTCAATGGAGAGTCCACTGAATCCAATGCTGCCAAGTGACATTTGGCGGCACCAGCCCAAATGTTGTGACCACAGTACTCCACACTAGGCCGAACCTCTTATATTTGTTAGTTGACCGTGTATGAGATGGGGGTGTCTGGTGTCTGAGTGTTGTCAGTAGCTGTAAACAACGGGTATCCGTCGGGGCTCGGCTCGGTGTCCAACTTAACGATGTACAGCAGGACTCCCTATAGGATGACGTCCTACATACATATTACTTATACCACTTTATATGAATTTTCGGTGTCTATATCAAATCTAGATGTTAGATTTACATTTTGTCTCGGTGTTTATCACACCGGTATCTTCTCGTAGTAAATGTGTTCAAGTCCATTAATTACTTTTACGTTATTTTGCTATGATACGGATACTCACGATATATATATTGTACGGTGATATTTTGATTACATTATCTTGTATAAATGAAATTGATGAATAATAAAAAAGTACCGTACAACGTGTCGGCCGTATTGTTGCGAGACTTTGTTAGAAACGCGTCCAGTAAGGACTGCGTATAAATGTTTTTATTTTATATACTTAAAAGTAATTAGATTATATTTTACTCGAGTTCACGATAGAACTGATTATTTATTTATATTTTAGTGTTAATAGTATGTAAGTAATAAATTACCAAATGTTTAAACCTTATACAGATGGTCATGTAATTTTATGTAATAGCGATAGGTCATTGTTGTGGAATCGACAAATTTTGCTTTATCGTATTTTATTGTTGACTAATCGGCAGTCGGCACCTTCCTTAACGAATTTTAGTTTTGTAAACAGAATAAAAAAGCAGCTAATATTTTTGAGATTTTATCTGCTTTGATTTCATTTCTTCTTAATACATTAAAAATGATTGGATTCCGAGATTTAAACCGTGCGGGACTATAATAACGACATCTATATCTAGGTAAGTATACATGAAAATTTTCTTTTTCTCAGAAACTACCGAACCGATTTATAAGATGAAAGGCAGGAAGATAGATTATAGTGAGGAGACGTCAGCTAAGAACGGTTTTTTGGAAATTCATCTCCTAAGGGGTAAAAATAAGGGTTGGAATTCCTTTCATACAAACTACCTTCGTCAATTTTAGAGTTATAACTTACATATTTATAAGTCATATAATATGTATTTATAAATATGAATTTTTTTGTGTAAATTTATCGTTATGAATAAAAGTTAAGTTTAACACATTTTTTTGGAAAATCATCCACTAAAAGATTAATTAAGGGGGTGCAAGTTAGTATGGAAACTTCGTCAGTTTTGAAGTTAAATGGTGAAAAATTTTATTTCAGCTTACAGTTAAACACAAAAAAATAACTGTATCACGGTTTTCTCGAAATTCGTTCCCTAAAGGGTAAAACTAAGGGGTTGTAAGTTTGTACGCAACTTCATCATTTTCGAACTTATAAATATAAAAATTAATATGTAAGCTTATAGTTAGGAACGAAACATAATTGTAACACGGCGAGGGGGAGGGGGAGGGAGAAGGGGTGGGAGAAAGAGAGAGAGGGAGGAGACACGCACACAAACTATAACGGCTAAGAACGGCTGCACCGATTTTAATGATCTCTGATTTACTAAACCAACCAAAACCAAGTTCGTCGGGTCAGCTAGTATACTATATTTTTTAGTTACATTTTATCCTTTTGGGGTTACGGTTACACCTGGCAACACAGAAAATAAGTACATAATTTGATTTGAAGATCGTGCGGCTTGGTTTAGAAACATTCGAGAAATAATTTTACTGACGAGTTTGACAATCGCCTATCGCTATTGTGTATGTATCGAATCTTGTTTGTGTACCTTCCTATAACTTGAAATAGTAAAAAGTTACTACTTTGTGTACAGGTTTTAAGAGTTATCAAAGTTACCTACAAATTACTTTTATCCTTCTAAATATACAGAAACTGTAATATATTTTTGAGTTTTATTATTTTTCGCTTCATAGACCTTCGTTGTCGGATAAATGTGAAGACACGTCAAATTTTACTAAAAATTGAAATAGGGCAACACTCATATCTGTAATAGAATAAGGTGGGGAAACTGGGGAATAAAATGACATTAATGTATGTTATATAATATCGATATCATGAACAGTTAATAGTTTTTGTGACTTTTAAAATCAAATTAACTCTTACTTATTGTTATTTTCATAATAGTTACGTGACTGTATTTTGTTTACATTCAATCATCAATAATATACAACAAGATTTTAGTCAAACAGCGAATTATTAAATGAAAGGTATTTTTAGTACATTAGAATGTACAAACGCATTAATCGAACACTATTATTTTGCCATCGTAACCATGGTTTTACAATACACGCCGAGACGAAACGGTTTTTTACGCTCTTTTTCGCAGTATATCAAGCGACGTTATTGCAATATCGACACGAAACTTGTCCATAGTATTATCATTGTTGCCAACTCGGCAGGGCTAAACAGTTATAATAAGGGCTAGATTCGTGCAATACATTGAAAATATTGAAAAAAGCTATTGCTTAATTAATAGAGGTGAGCGCGAAAAAAAAGGTCTTAAGACGATGATAATAGTCATTTTTTCGATATTTTCACTACCTAAATTGTTTTTTCGAGCGATTGCATCAAAAAGTTCGTAGAAAACTTGAATTTATCCATATTTTAAGATGGCGGAAAATGGTTTTGGGGCTAGAAATTGAGCTAGGTGCTAAATAATTATTTGAAGGGCTGAAAACCGTAAAAAAGGCTAGATCTAGCCCCGAAGGGGCTAAATTGGCAACACAGTATTATTTTTCTTCAATACATAGCAACACCCTTTGTGTCATATTTGACAAATTGCATCACAGAGTACATTATAAGACATAAACTATAGAGTAAGGTTAAGTTCTCTGTGACAAATGTATAATCTATTCGAAAGTCTGAAAAGCTCTTTATTTTTCTCTATGGAAAAAAGTTTTACGACATTTACATTTTTACAACAAGTTTTCAAGTTGAAGTTTGTAATTTTACTAAAAACTTTTAGGTCAACAGATAATTATGAACTTTAGCTGCTTTAGCATTAATTTTGTTGAAAAAGTTGGTATGAATCTACGGAAGTACCTATAAGAATTTGTTATAATTTAGTTTGTTGTTGTAATGTAAATGCCGTTGTCAAACAAGTGGTCGTGCTTGAAATCGTCATGTAGTTTACTGTTTTTTAGTGTTTTCATAGTTGACATGGGAGACAGTAGACTTAAATAGTACATAATTGCTTAAAATTCGTTTATTAATGTATCAAAACCAACTGAGATTCGTGACTGCAGATATACGTCCCGTTTGAGTGCTTTGAAATAGGTATGTTTCTTTGAAGTTAATTACATCCTAATTAGCGTTATTGTAAATGCATCGGTTTCCATGCAGGTAATAAATATATAGCACTATTGAATATAATAACTAATTATTCAGTGTAGTGGTCAGATTTTCTTGTAAATAATAATGAGTAATTATATTACACAATGGCCTACAATTCCTACTGTCGCTGAAGAGAATATTTTCGTTTTTATTTTTTCTAATCATGATTTGATATTAATTGAGGACTTTGGTGTCAAGCCGATCTAAGCTGAATGTTTGGATATCCATTATCCATCTCATGCTACTAAATGTACATCCATTAAACTTATTCCTTTTGACTCACTTCAATGAGTCATTATAAGTAATAATAAGGTATATGGTAGAAATAATTGTATGTCTACAATGTCTACTTAATTGGCCTTATGTTTATGGCTTAGGCCTGCCCTACATATCCATATCTGTAAGTACACAGCAGAATGTAAACATGTTCAACAAACATCAGTCATATCAGAAGTTCCTGCTGAGAATAATAATTATTATGAAATAGAAATGTTCATATTTCCTCATACTTGGTTACCGATATTATTGGGGCACTGGCTACTCAATAGAGCCTACTTACTCAAGAGATAAGGTGGTATTGTTCTCTCAGTGTGGTATGTTGGAGGGTTCTTTTTGATATGTCTGGACTTTGGAGGAGAGGGGCTATTTAAAACACACTCACTTCATGATATACTATATTGTGATACTGTATAATTACACTTTATAATAATATTATTTATAATGACATTACAAATTATGTCTACTCCGGTTCGTGTCTCAGATAGAAGTCCTCTTGTCACAATAGAACACATTCTATTGTGACACTATTTAAATATATTAATATTCTAAAACACCTGCCATATGTGCATGTGTTGCCTGCCAGTACAACACCCCACACAATTAAAACTCCTACATGGTAAAACAAAAATATTTATTTATTTCACAGGGTACATATCCTGAGAAGTCAAATCTATTCTAGTTATTGGTTAAAATCCTAAATTATGTTCCTTCTTCAGTGATGGTGATGAGTGATGAGTGATGGTGCGGGGATGCTCCCCAGCTGTTTAGCAAACATACTTAAGTCGTTTTATATAAATATTATATAGCCCTGTAGTGCTAGCTTTTGTAGAGCGACACTTTTGCTTACACACCTTGGTGCCCCTGCAACTTAGGGACCTCGTACCATTGATACACCCCTGAAAATTAAGACCAATGGTTCAACTATATTTCATAGTACAAAAATTTCAAGAAATTTAGCCAGTGTTGTCAATGTTAATACATGTGTGGTATGCTGAAGAATAGTTATATCTGTAGTGTTGTGATGGTGGAGTGCGCATCGATGTGAGGAGTACAATGTCGTCGGTGCACTGCGTGGTGGTGTGGGAGTGGCAGCAGGAGGGGCAGTGGCTGCCGCACTCGCCGGGCGTGGCGCGCACTCTAGAGCGCGCGCACGGCAAGCAGCTCACGCGCGTCGTGCTCGCCGACGCCGACCCCGCGCTCAAGGGACACTACGTCAACCTGAGGACGCTCACACAGTGCTCCGATACACCAGGTATGACTGATTCTTACCTTCTTTGCTGGGTATATAAAAAATGTATAATATTACCCACTCGCATAATAATTGTCCTAAAAATCAAACCTCATTTATTTGCCATAATAATTTTTTGTAGTTGATATTGTAGAAGCAATGCAGCTTTAAAATGAATATTGTAGTTGAAGTTGGTTATGTGTGCGGTGTGTGCGTCAGGCGTGTCGGAGTGCGCGGTGCGGCGGTCGTGCTACAGCGTGCAGTCGGCGGGCGGGCGCGGCGCGCGCTGGGAGTGGGCGCGCCTGGACGATGCGCGCGCGCGCCGCCCCGAGCTGCTCTACCAGCCGCTGCCCATGGAGGTGACGTCCCACTCGCCCCACTCACCCCACTCACACCACCACCCGACACTTACCTGCATTACATTATTATATTAACATGTATGTAGATGCGCCAGTTTTTCTGTAAATCGCTAACAATCTAGCAGACAGCTCACCTATTGTCTCTCTCGGACTTGAACGAGACACTCACGTATTAGTCACTGTGCTGTATTAAATTGTTTAACTGCTGATAGCGTTAATTATTACTTGTGAGTTTTAACCAGTATTGTAGTACTAAATTCAGTGCATCGTTTAAGAAACATATCTACTGGAGAAATCATCTATAATCGAAGATATTTAGTGATATAAAACACTATAAAAATAGTAATAAAATCATACCCTCAAGTGATCACTTAAAACTGACCTACGACAACCCGCGGACGGCAAGCGACAACGGCGGCGTTAAGCTGGATTGGAATATATTATTACAAGGATTCCAGTTTAGGACTGCTTATCTGTATTGCATTACAAACAAGTTGAAGGAATGCCAAGATTGCCGTGCTCGCCACCTTCAACTCCTGTCTTGGATACAGAAAAACACCTACTGTTCTCAACCCCTACTGAGGCAGAGAGTTCAAATATAACTTCAAGAGCCAATAAACGCATCCGTCCAGCATTCTCCCCAGAGACTGAATGGAAGACCTTCCAAGATAGAATTCTAGACCTTTTTACTAGTTGGAAAAGTGAGCAACAATCGTTATTTGAAAAATTTACATCTGAAATTGTGGAAATCAAACGTCAGAACGCAGAGATTCAAACAACAAACTCTGAAACTCTTAAATCTATTA
Source organism: Thymelicus lineola (assembly GCA_963932265.1). Lineage (NCBI taxonomy): Eukaryota > Metazoa > Arthropoda > Insecta > Lepidoptera > Hesperiidae > Thymelicus > Thymelicus lineola. The sequence continues at coordinate 17,364,039 of OZ010692.1, read as the reverse complement.
CAACCTTGAACAATAATTATGAATGCATCAAGACCTCGTTACAAAAATTAGAGAAAGAAAACGCTAGCCAACGTGACTACATCTTGGAATTAGAAAAAAAAAGTGGTGGACTTGGAGCGTTCCTCACGTTCGTCCTCTATTGAGATAAGAAATATTCCTACAAATGAAAAGGAAACCACTAATCATCTGATATCTACAGTTCAAAAAATCTGCAACACACTATTGCCCTCCACTGAAATATCACCAGAACCGCGTGACGTTTACCGTTTACCAGGAAAAAAGGGATCTATCAGACCTATAGTGGTGGAGTTTCAGACTGTTAATGAAAAAAATCTAATCTTGGAAGCCTCCCGCACGTTCAACAAAGGCCTGCCCCCATCGGAAAAACTGAACACTGGACACATTGGTATTCCGGGTGACCCGAAAGCAATTTATGTGGCTGAGTATCTACCTAGTAGCTTACGTCAATTATTCTTCGAAGCGCGTTTGTTTGCCAAAAATAATAACTTTAGCTATTGTTGGTGCCGTAACGGTAAAATTTACTTGCGCAAAGCTGAAGGAAGTGAATCGATCCCGGTTAAATCTCTTCACAGCCTAAAAAACTTGCATCAAACTGAATAATTGAAGTACCTACCTATGTTTTTATACTGTGCCACTTTTACATAATATAATCCAGTTTTTTGATGCTACATACATTAAATTTACTCCTCTTTATTTGTGTTAAATATATATTATACTTATATATATTATATACTTCCTTACTCTTAAGTGATTGAATTTATAATATTATTTTGTACTTATACCATTTTATGTTTTATATTTTTACTTAAGCTTATAATTCAACTCATAAAGGGTACGGTGGGATAAACTTTATCTCTTATTTAATTAAAATCACTTTACTGAATTATAGTTACATACACATCTATTTTTAGTATGTTATTTTATATATATTATTATACCAAACAAGTCCTTCATTAAACATGGATACATTATCATCAAATAAAAATGTCGATGGTACATATATGATAACGGAAAATATAGATCAATTTGAAATATCAACTTCAATCACATGTGATCCTGAGGAATGCTATTTACATATAAAAAATCCAGAGAGTTATTTAAAAATAATTCAACAAAATATTCGTAGTTTGAACTGCAATATTGATGAATTTAATATATTATTATTTGAAAGATTAAAAATCCCATGTGATCTTATTGTGCTATCGGAATGTTGGTTATCACGTGGTGAAAACTTGCCAATAATAAAGGACTATTGCTCATATAAAACAAGTGACAATTACAACCAAAATGATGGTATTGTAGTATATGCTAAAAATGAACTAAAATGTACAATTGAGGAACCATGCTTTTTGGAAGCTAATTGTTTAATAGTTAAGATCAGTCTAGATACAGTTGTAATTGCGATTTATAGGCCTCCCAGCTTTAATATTTTAGACAACTTCTTGAATTCGCTTAATACTCTTCTGGGATCACTGTCATCATTTAAAAACATTATTATAGCCGGTGATATAAATATTGACCTATTAAGCACAAATTCTGAATCGACTGCCTATTTGGATACACTTGCTTTTCACGGTCTTCTTCCCGCCATAAACACTCCAACTAGGAAAAATTCTTGTCTTGACCACATTATATTAAAAACTACACTAAATGCATGTACGATAACATTACGCACGTCTGTAACTGATCATTTAGCAGTCCTATTTTGTTTAAAAAGACATAAAAATACAGTAAAACCAGTTGAACATAAACTCATAAGTAAGCTTAATTTGGAGAAAATAAAAATTGAATGTAAAGATCTTGACTTCGAAAAAATGTATAATGAAACCAATCTTAATAATGCTATGAATGGTTTTATAAAGATGCTATCACAATTAATTTCCAAAAATTCTATCAATATAATAGTGCCTAGAAGTAAAATAATACTTAAACCTTGGATAACTACTGGTTTGCTCCGATGTATAAGAACAAGAGACAGAATGCACCAAAAAGTTACAGAAAAGGATTGTAGTGAAACATTAAAGATATCATACATAAGATACAGAAATTTTTGCAACAAACTACTAAAAAAGTTAAAAAGTCAACATCAAAAAGAACAATTAAACTCGGCTAGACATAATCCAAAAAAGTTATGGAGCACTATAAAATCAATTGCTAATACGATTAAAGAAATCCAGTTACCAACTGAACTACTTAACAATAATGATAACATTAAATCTGCGATTAACAAGGTTAACGAATATTTTGCAAACATAGGAACAGAGTTATCTAAAAAGATCCCCCAAGGCACTCCTTACCATACAAATAAAATTATCACACCTAGCAATTCCTTTGTGCTCTTACACACTGATAATACTGAGGTCAAAAATGTAATAAATCATCTTAGATTAGATTGTTCTCCCGGTTGCGATAATATTAGTTCTAAAGTGCTAAAAACTATATGTGAATCTGTGACACCTGTTCTAACAAACCTAATTAATCGTAGTTTTGATGATGGAATCTTTCCAAGTGCCTTAAAAAAGGCAATCATTCATCCAATTTATAAGGCAGGAGATAGATGTAACCCAAGTAATTATAGACCTATCGCAATTTTAACTACACTCTCAAAGGTATTTGAACGCATTATTAACAAGAGACTTAAGATGTACTTAGAAAAATATAATTTACTATCTAAGACAGCAATAAGTTGAAAAAATACATAAAATTAAAAAGATTTATTGTTAAAACCAAAAAAGTAATAAAACACAAAAACTGTATCCAGCAATTAGGCCATAGTAAAAAGGAATGTATTTCCTTAATTAATAAAATTAAAACCATGCAGACCGAATTAGAATATAATAGGTCTCTGTATGATACTGAATCTCTGCACCTACAAAGTAAAATAGATAGCTTAGAGCAGTCTTTGCAGGATATGAACACCTTATATAGCAAAGCTCAGTTGCAAATAAATGAGCATATAACATCATTTGATCATCTGTTAGAAGTTTGCAATGAGAATATGGAGCGATTTGAATCATTGTCCAACAAACTAAATCTTGACCAGGACAATAGCTGTAAGTGCTCTGAAGCAGTGCAGAGTGGAAGTCTCAAACAGAGCATCCCCCAACCTTCTTCACCACTAATTAAATCAAAAAGGAAAACTATTATTATTAGTGATAGTTTGGGTAAAAACTTTGGGTCTATTATGAGTAGTAATTTGGCACATTCGGTGACAAACTTATGCTCACCAGGAGCCACTTTCCAGTACTTAGTGAACCATATAAATTGTGATAATCTTGATGAGAATACTTCATTAATTTTAATGATCGGTGACAGTTTAAATATAATGAAATGGGAATTAACTAAATGTGTTGAAAAATTGTTATTGTTACATAGAAATACTAAATGCAAGTTTACTTTATGTGCTTTTCCTTATTCCAATGAGTTTAGTGATAAACAAAATAATTATATTTATAAGTTAAACCAGAAACTGTACAATTTGACATACCATCATAATGATGCAATAGTTTATTTTGACACTAATAAATATATTTTTTCTTCCTTTAAATTAAGTGGAAATAAAATGTACTTACCTTTAAAGTATCGAAGACATATAGCTAAACTGTTAGCTTATAATTTAACAAATGATAGTGTTACATGTGTAACAAAGTCTATTGACCCATTTTATATTGATTGTGGTAGTACTACCACTATTCCTATAGTTGACAAATGTACCAGCTCAGGTACATTAATTAATACTTTAAACTAGATTTAATGACAACGGATAAGCACTTTAATATGAATATTGTACATCAAAACATACAGGGCTTATCGGGCAAAGAGTTAGAAATTGAATTATTTGTTAAAGATTATAATGTACATATTCTATGCATTACTGAGCATTGGTTAACAAGTGTAAGAAATAATATTAATGTATTCAATTACAGTTTGTTAAGTGCATTCTATAGAGAGACTGCAATCCATGGAGGATCACTAATTTTAGTGCACAGCAATATACCTTGTAAAGATCGAAAGGACATTGTTAGTCTTTCTATTGAGCGCACTATAGAGCTAGCCTGTGTGGAGCTGGAGCGGTTTATTATAGTCTGTATATATCGCCCCCCCTCTGGGGATTTTTGCCTATTCGAAGATACTCTAGAGGATGTCCTTAAACGGTTATTTGTGTCGAAAAAAGAATTAATAGTTTGCGGTGACTTTAATGTTGACATTTTAGTAGAATCTTCTATAGCTGCTAGGTTACTCGCATTGTTTAAGTGTTTTAATTTAAATCCTTCGTTTACTGAGCCTACCAGAATAACTGCAACTTCACGTACTTGTATCGATAATGTATTTTGCAATTGTGAGATATTAGACAAAGAAATACTTAGCAAGTTGAGATCAGACCACTGTGGGCAAAAAATAGCGGTACGTAACAGCCACGATAATAAGAAAAAAATAATAAAATATAGACCCGTGACAAAGAGAAAAATATCACTTTTTAAAGAAAAAATTCAAACAAAATTGCGTAAATCAGTGTATTCTCAAAATGGTCATCCTATTAATCTTTACAATACATTGTCTAAAAATATTAATGACGAGTTTAATCGAATATTTCAATTCAGATACATAGAAGAAAGTAAAAATAGTAAATTTAGCGACTGGGCTACTGTAGGTATTTTTAAAAGTAGAAACAAATTATACGAGCTTTATGACGAAAAACAATATAATTTTTCTCCCTCATTTCAGGAATACGTAAGAAATTACTCGAAAATTTTCAAAATCATCTGTACTCAAGCAAAGTCAATGTACATAAAGGATAAAATAGTTAATTCGGATAATAAAATAAAAACCACCTGGGATATCATTAAAAATGAGACCGGCAACTCTAAATCTTGTGACTTTAGTTATGAAATAATGATTAATGGAATCAAAATCACTTCTGATAAAGAAGTGGCAAGCGTTTTTGAAGAGTTCTTCCGCAACATTCCCGTTAAATTAACTAGTACACTATCCTCTTCTTCAACATAAGCATTTTATCTATTAAGAGATAATGTTAAGGAATGCAATGTGGTATTTGACTTTAAGCACATTACAATCAGGGACATAATTAAAGTTTTCCAGTCTCTGAAAGTAAAAAGTACGGGTGATCTCTGGGGTATTTCAGTAAAAATAATTCGTCACATAATAGATATTATAGCTCCTTGTTTAGTTGTAGTTTTTAATAAATGCATAGATCTTGGTGTATTTCCAGATCTAATGAAATGCAGTAAAGTTATACCATTATTTAAAACAGGTGAAAAAACGGATATTAATAATTATAGGCCAATTTCTATATTACCAACACTCAGTAAGATCTTCGAAAAGATCATACTGAATCAAATGCTAACCCACTTCAACAATAATAATTTATTACATCCGGAGCAATACGGTTTTACTAAAGGTCGTAGTACAACAGATGCCGGAGCCAGGCTCTTAAAGCATATATATGAAGCATGGGAGTCGTCGCAAAATGCTATAGGTGTATTTTGTGATTTATCAAAGGCGTTTGATTGTGTTGAGCACGATACATTAATATCTAAACTTAGTCACTATGGCGTGAAAAACAAGGCCCTTAGCTTGCTCGCATCTTATTTAAGTAATAGGATACTAAAGGTTAATATAAACGATGAAAAGTCATCAGGGTCGCCTACTATGATGGGTGTTCCGCAAGGCTCGATCTTGGGCCCTTTTCTTTTCCTGGTGTATATAAATGACTTACCACATTATGTTAAAAACCATGCGAACATTGTGCTGTTTGCAGATGATACATCATTAATATTTAAGACTGATAGGAATAAAAATAATTTTGACGATGTTAATAGTGCTCTGTCGCATGTCTCACATTGGTTCACTATAAATAATTTACTTTTAAATGCAAAGAAAACCAAATGCTTAGAATTCGTGTTGCCAAATGTAAAAAAAGTAAATAAATCTCTTAAATTAAATAATGAAACATTAAATATAGAGGAATCCACGGTTTTTTTAGGGGTGACCTTGGACAGTAAACTGCAATGGGGCCCGCACATAGCATCTCTCACAACTAAACTTGCTAGGGCTGCTTATGCTGTTAGAAAAATAAGGCAGCTCACTGACGTCGACACTGCTCGGCTTGTTTATTTTGCATATTTCCATAGTGTTATGTCTTATGGCATTTTACTGTGGGGCAAAGCAGCCGGTATAGAACAAATTTTTGTATTACAGAAAAGAGCCATTAGAGCTATTTATAAACTAAAATCAAGGGAGTCCTTGCGTGTCAAATTTAAACAAATAGGTATACTTACAGTAGCTTCCCAATATATTTATAATAATTTAGTGTTTATACGGAATAACATAACTGCATATAAACAAAATTGTGATTTTTCAAATCGTCAAACAAGAAGGATGCATCAATTGGCTACCTCTTCGTACCGTCTTTCTAAAGTGCAACGTTCTTTTATGGGACTAGGTACAAAATTTTATAATAAAGTCCCAAAACAAATACATGACTTACCGGTGCAATCTTTTAAGAAACGTGTAAAGGCTCAGCTCTTAGGCAAGGGCTACTATAGCATAAATGAATATTTAAATGACAAGGATGCTTGGAAATGACTAGCTAGGCAACCAGTTCTGCACAGGTTAAAGAATACCTATTTTTGTAATAGATATAAGTTTTATTTTTAAAAGATGTGCTGAGGAGTTTCTTTACGGCTTTTCTTCTCCTCCATGACAAAGCACCTTTCCGAAAAGCTGGTAGATTAAAAAAATGACGTGCATAAGAGTATCAGTGATACCTACATGAATAAAGATTATTTCATTTCATTTCATTTCATTTCATTTCATTTCATTTCATTTCATAAGACGCAATATGGTTTCAGATCTGGTCGTTCTACAGATGAGGCAGTACATGAGTATACCGAGTTTGTAGTCAAGAAAATTGACGCTAAACAGAAGTGCCTGACAATATTCCTAGACCTTACAAAGGCGTTCGATACGGTTGACGTTCCTAAGCTTGTAAAGAAACTGGAAAACCTGGGAATTAGGGGTTCTCCACTTGCACTTATATCTAATTACTTACAAGATAGAACACAATGTGTGAAAATTGGTGAACATATTAGTGATGATCTTCCTATAACAGTTGGCGTGCCACAAGGAAGTATATTAGGCCCAACGTTATTTCTTTGTTACATAAACGACCTTTGTAATCTAGAAATTGATAATTGCCGAATATCATCTTATGCGGATGACACTACGCTTACGTTTTTTGCAAATACCTGGGAAGAGCTCTATATATATGCGCAAAAGGGTTTTGATAAAGTATGTCACTGGCTATCTTCAAACTCGTTGACACTGAATGAAGAAAAAACAAAATATATTAAATTTTCCATCCAAAATCGTGATGAATGCGATGACACTTCTGCTTTAATTGCTCATAAATGTGGTTTGTTCACTGCACATAATTGTAATTGCCCAAAAATCTGTAATGCAAAGACGATAAAGCACCTTGGAGTACAAATAGATGCAAATTTAAACTTTGATAATCATATTCACTCTACAGCACAAAAGGTACGTAAACTTAGTTACATATTTAGGCAACTTAAAAATGTGGCAGACAAAAAGACTCTCAGATTGTTATATGTTACCCTGGTTCACTCAATAATCGGTTATTGTATTACAACTTGGGGAGGTGCAGCCAAAACAAAACTCCTTGAATTAGAAAGATCTCAAAGGTCAATACTGAAGATCAGTCTTAATAAACCTAAATTATTCTCAACAAAGAAACTATATGAAGAGGCTCAAATATTAACAGTACGACAGACATATATACTACTGACCATGATTAGAAAACACAAAAATACATCATTAGAAATGGCCAAAACAAGGAGACACTATACAGTATGTGAGGTACCTCCTGTTCGCACAACCTTTGCCAAAAGATTCTTTCATTTTCGTGGTCCTATTTTGTACAACAAAATTAATAAAATATTGAACATAGCGAAATGTCAAAAACGCAAACTAAAAAATAACCTGACCGAATGGCTTTTAACCTTAAATTACAATGAAACAGAAAAACTCATAATAACTAACATATAATACAAATAAATATTGAATGATTAAATTCGATAAACAATGAATATACAAAACAAACAGATATAATAGGTACTCATGCAAATATATAAAAACATATACAATTATAATAATATACTCATTAATAGAAGTTTCACAAAAGTAATACATACATAGTAATAATATAATAATACTTACATGGTTGCATGATAACAGTCAACAATAATATGCCGTTACACATACGAGTATAAGCGCAAGCACAATATATAGGCGACACTATAGGATTATGTTAAACATACAAAATAAAACATTAATGGAGAGAGAAGGTTAGAAACGAGATAGGATAAAAAATATATATTGCAAATAGCATAGATACACATGTAGATTAGATATATACAAATATATATAATATTCATATATGTACATAAACAACTTATACACATACATAATATATTTATACAGTAATATAAGTTTAAAAATATAATAAAAGTAGATAAAATAAAACTTACTTTACTTAAACAAACATATTAAACACTACTTAGATATAATTTTAGATACATACATACATGTAAGGTTATATAAAAAAAAAAAAATTATGAAAAATTTCCACAACATATCACGCGTCTACACATACAAACACGAACGAAAGTAAACTATTCATATAGAATATATATAGTTATTGGTTGGTATATAAGAAGAAAACATATAAGCCATTAAGAGAGAGGGGGGACCTGGTGTCTATGATACAGGCTTCGGCTTAGTATAGATTCCAGATTTCCCACATATTACATTATCAGTTTCTCAAATAAAAATATGTATAAGGTACCACAAAAATGTAAACAACTAATTGTTAAGTTGTAAGAGTGTAACTTGCAAAAAAAAATGTAATGTGTGGAGATGAAAATAAAGTTTATTATTATTATTATTGTGAAGTACCAATCACACATATAAAGTACCAGTAGACACATATGAGACAGATACAAGTCTGTTTTATATATTATTTCTGTGTGTGTGCTACAAAGTTTGAATAAATGTTGAATCTTTCAATCTTGCTTCCATTATAAAAATCTCATCAATAAAATGTAAACACAGTTTGAATATGTTCTTCCAAACCCAGATCCAATGTCGTCTGGAGGAGGCGTGGCTGGCGGGCGCGGAGGCGGTGCCGTTCGAGGGCTGGGTGGCGTCGCTGTCGCGCATGACGGCGCGGTCCGGCGCGTGCGGCGCGGCGCTGCGGTTGCTGCGGCGCGCGGCCCAGCCGCCCTACCCGCTCGTGCGCTCCGAGCCCGCGCCGCCGCCGCCGCCGCCGCCGCCCGACAGGATGCCCATTGAAGGTTAACACTTAACACCCGGCTCACAGCTCACCGACTATAGACCTCCGTAACACTAACATGTTGCCTTCCAGAAACAAAGCTGTTAATACAATGACATGTTATTGCAACACATCTGTTCAACGTTTCGCGACTACGCCGGCGAGTGTAGCTTACTCGGGCACTAGGTACAGGGCATAATTTAAAAATTGTTGTTCAGGTCGGCGACCGCGCATCCCCCAGCAACACACCGGGTCGAGCGTGCAGTCGGTGCAGTCAGTGCGCTCGGTGCAGTCAGTGCGCTCGGTGCAGTCAGTGCGCTCGGTGCAGTCGGTGCAGGCGGCGCGCTCGGCGTCGGCGCAGCGCCCCGGGGCCCGCAGCGCCTCGCCGCGGGACAGGAAGCCGGGCCTGGCGCGCCAGATACTGCACAACCTCAATATATTCAGTGAGATGATACTCATTACACTCATTAATAGAGACTGCGAGCCCAATGTGCTGGCTGGCGCTCATTGTCAACAATTGTATAGTCTTTTTTTAGACGAATCCTATTTGGTAAATAAACTTACACCATCTTTTTAACGTAATTTGTAATTTAAAAATAAGGATGACACAAAATGAAAATAATTCAAAAATATAATCAGTTAATGCCAAAACGAAAGAGTAGTGCCAAGATTGCCATTTTACCAAATAAGTCATCTAAAAAATGAAGTATAAAGCAAAGACTACAACTAGCTTCCTAGTTTCATGGAAGCTAGTATTTAATTTGTAGGTATAAGTAGCATCAAATTCTATTTTGAATACTTTGCTTACTACTGGATGCATCCACTGAAGGCGTTAATTTTCAAAAAGAATTTCACTCTTATCTTCGTTAGTCAAATCCTTCTCCTTGATGCAAAATTGTTAAATAATCAATATGCATTATTAAATGTAGGCAACAACAACAACAAGAGCGCATGCGTGGCGGCGGGGGCGTGCGGTGGGGGCGCGGGGGGCGGCGGGGGCGGAGGGCACACGGACACGGAGTCGGGCAGCACGCGCTCGGGGCGGCGGCACAGCGTCGACACCGTCTCCACATACCTCAGCCACGAGAGCAAGGAGAGCTTGCAGGTAATGCCTCCATCGACACCCGTTACGTGTTATGTAAGCCTCTCACAGACCTGCTCTACTGTACACTGGGATGCAATCTGCGTAGGAGGCCTTTTCACATTGTGTTAGGTTTTACGACATATTTAGAGGTTAATAAATAAAGTTCAAGTATATTATGCTGGCTGTCTTCTTAGTCTTTCCATATGGGACTTCAACTTATTAGTGACCCACTACTGAGCAATAAGCAAGGACTTCAAAGGAGTTTGTTTGAAAACCTAAATCGAACAAAATAATTGATTTGATTTGATGGTATGTGCACGAGTCTCTTCAAATTGAGGAAGCCTAGAGCATGTTCCACCACACTAAATCAATTTGTATACCTGTTGTATTTTGATTGGCAGCAAGCGTCCGTCGGCGAGTTGCTTAACTGCAGCACGGGCAGCGACGACGTGTTTGAGCCGCCCCCCGCGCACCTCCCCCTCGCCCCCCTGCCCGCACCCGACAACAGATCTGACGGTAACTAACTTTTGCTCCATCTATCAGAGACTATCAAATCCTAAGAAGACAAATTGTGTAACCATAATTATAATATAAATTATATAGTATAAATACTATTACAACATTCCGACGATGTCCCTCGCATCTCGTTTCAGATGAGTTGTCCCTGTCGTCGTGTCCATGGGGCGGGGCGGGGGGAGGGGCCTGGCCGCGCCCCGCGCCGCGCGCCGCGCAGAGGGACGTCGCGGTAAGCGTATTGTTTGTTATCTACTTACAACTTGTGTAATAGCTGACGTACCTTATTATATTTATTAAATCGGTGGAGCTATGTGGTATCCCATCTTCCTTACGGTAGTTTAATACGACATTATTATGATGTGGTGTGGGCGCTGACTCATGTTGATGTGATATTGTTGTACAGGAGAGTCCGTACACGGAGTGCGCGGTGTGCGGCGCGTGCCGGGAGTGTGGGGGCGGCGGGGGCGGCGGGGTGCCGGCGGGCGCGGCGGAGGGCGGCGAGCAGCCCCCCGGCTCCATGGCGTGGTGCCGGCAGCCCGCCGCGCTGCCCGGCTTCCCCGACGTCGGCTCCATCCTCGTCACATACAAGTTGGTTTCATGTCCTGCTGCTTGTTTACCTAGCTATAAGTTTAAACTCACGAAGGCACATTGAGCTACGTGTCCTAATACGGAATTTGTCCTCATAAAATTGTTACTCGCATACCGATTCCATCGGTTCATATCTTAGTTCAATGACGAAAATGATCCCGAAAGAGCCGGAGCTCTCATAGCCATAGTATAGTGATCGCATTAAGCAGTAGCTAAATTATCTTGAGCGGTACAATGCTTCGGAGGGCACGTAAAGTCGATCCCGGTTGTTATCGTAATATAACAGTCGTTAAGCCACCGGGGGCCTTATACCAGCATAGAACTTCCGACACTTGGGTTGCCACTAACCCTTCCTCCAATCCGCACTGGAGCAGCGTGGTGGAACATACTCTAGATGAGAAGAGTTCTGAGCTCAGTAGGGGGCCATTAATGGGTTGAAGTCAATCGAGGCTGAGCCAGTCGTGGCCAGCGCATGTATGTGGTGTGTGATGTCAGCTTCCAGTCGGGGCGTCAGTCGGCGCGGCACCCGCTGCCGGGCGCGCCGTACTACGCGGTGGGGTTCCCGCGGCACTCGCTGCTGCCGGACGCGCCCGCCGGCCGACGCGTGCTGGCGGCGCTGCGGGCGGCCTGGGAGCGGCGCGCGCTCTTCACCGTCACCGCCTCGCAGACCACCGGCCGCGAGCACGTGGTGGCGTGGCGCGTGCCGCCGCCGCCCGCCGCGCCGCACCACTACTGCCCGCCCCACTCGCCCCACTCGCCCCACCACCCGCACTCCCCGCACCACCCGCTCGCCCGCGCGCTGCACCACCTCGCGCCGCTCGTCGGGGACGTGTGACTCACCAGGAGACCCATCTCATATGGGGGAAAGTTGAAAAAGTGTCCAGCTGTACTGAAAATAGAGGTTCCAGTACCTACTACTATCCTACCACAATAGCGCTGGCGTCGGAAAAACTACGACATTAACATAGCCGTTTGCTGAGTTCAATAAAATTTATTGGTTTTTACGGACACTTTCATAACAGAGATGGTTCTCCTTAGCTCTACACTCCATACCCGCGCTCGCCTCGAGCATCGTCCGTCATCTTGAAGGTGTTGCTATGTATGAGCTTCGAACGCGAACATCCAAGGCGAGTCTAACGAACTATTCCATCAGTTCGATCAACAGCAACGTTAGATTACGACTCGTCCAAACTGCAAATCTATAGATTCCATTCTGATAGCCGACGATGTATGAAAGTGTAGTTTTAGGAGTTTAGTTCTTACACTGTATTCATAATTTACGCGGTTGTATAAGTCACAAGTGACAGGGCTTCCAACTGGATACTTTACTTGCTAATAATTGCATGATGCATTTCACAGTGTTATTTAATGGACATTTTGCATACCTCAGAGGGTCGGTCGGGGGTTGTAATGTAAATAAAGAAATGTGCCAATAATATAAACTGACTTCGCCGCTGTCTACCTCTGTAGCTGGATGCTGACCGATGGATGCGGGCAGGTGTTCGGTGCTCGGTGTACGGTGAAGGTGCCAATATTTAAAATGAATTGATATTTATTTTGGCAGCAACTGTGAATGGGCTAATAGATTTATACAAGTAGTTGGTAACGGTAAATTTCTATTAATTAATATGGATTTATATTTTATTAGATACATTATGTATGTTATTATCCTGATATTGTTTATTAAAATAGAATAATTATTTTTTGAATGAGAAGGTTGAAATTCAGTATATTATGATATGAAATGGTATTGCTTTTGCAACAATTTTTATATAGATTTAATTGTAAAGTAATTATTTTGTTGTTAGGGAGCTAGCCAATTTAGTATTTTTAAGTATAAGTTGAGTGCCAACCGTTATAGGATGTACATTGTACACCATTCCATGGCTCGTGGAGTGTACATAGTGTACTGTAGTCTTGCCAGCGAGTGCCTTGTTAACAAAACACGTTACTTTAAGTATGATGTGTATCGCACATGTCTTCCATGTCAACGAATCTTCCATGTAAGCTTTACGTAGGGTAATGTACTGATTACTATTGTTAATTGTTATTGCATTTAATATTATTCTCTAGGGTATTGCCGGCTCGTCTCGCCGCGGACTGCCTATTGTCAACTTTTATAATAGGGATGTTGACACTAAATGTAAATTAATATAAATTTATGTTTAAAGTATTAAGAGAAACATTCAAAACCTAAAATATTATTATTTTGTCGTAATCAATCCCAATAAATTAAATATAATTAATTTAAAATGTTAAAAATAGTACTCACTGTCACGTGACCTCAAACGCCATTTTGAGCTTATGACGTCATTGCTCGTATTTTTTAAGGAAGTTCAACAAACTTCAGGAGACCGCTAGTATTAAATATAGGTTAATGACGTCTTTTAATGACGGTTTTTAAATTGAAGATTATTATTTTTATAATATTGTTTTCGTCAACATCCCAATTATTGAAAATTAAAGGCATTTCCGGCTCGCGGCGGCTGAGCCACTCGATGTATCGGAGGCTCACTTAGATCAGGCTCATATGATTAGCAATGATTTGCAGACCGCCGTATTGTGTTGTAGCTCTATAACATGTTAAAACGTAGCGGTCGTTTGATGCATTTTATAGAACCATGTTGTAACAAATTAATAAAACTTTAAAAACATATTGTTGTTGTTATTGTATCGTCGAGTTAGTTCCCTGTGGCCGGCGCTGTCCGCCAGCAGTGCAGTGTGGTGGAGAGGGTGGTGATCATGGAGTTAGTATTAAGTTCCGAACAACAGATAGCAGCTGAACCACATTCAGCTTAATGAGGAGTATTAACCTTGCATGTTATTGTTTGAAGTGAATAAACAAATTCGTCTGAGCGATGATATGTATATCAGTATTTTGAATACTAATTATTACATTCAGTTTAGGCGGCCTTGCTGCGCCTGGAATTAATTTGAATGAAAACCGCCTGGAGCCACACAGACATGACCTTTTAAAAGTTTAATTTTAATACAGTCACCTGAAGTTTAGCCCTTTTATAAGCTAACAGGATTCCATTGAATGTAAAGGTGAATATTTTTTCATCAGAACTATCAAAAAAGATCATTAATGTTACACCCACAATTTAAGTAGGCAGATTTATTTATTAAAGTTAAAACGTAATCTATACTAATATAATAAAGCTCAAGAGTTTATTTGGTTGAACGTGTTAATCTCAGAAACGACTGGTTCGAATTGAAAAATTCTTTTTGTGTTTAATAGTTCATTTATCGAGGAAGGCTATATAACATCATATATCTATTTTTAGTAGTTATTTTTTTCCACAAATTAACGCGGGTGAAACCGCGGAGCACAGCTAGTGAATCATATTGTTTAACACGTGTGATCAAGAGGGTCCTATCCTATTGACCGCGTCGCTCCAGCTCCAGAGCCGGCAGCACGTACCGCTCGACGAACTCCTCGCTGACGTCGAGCTGGCGCGCGCGGTAGGCGGCGACGGCCCGCGCGTGCGCTAGTACCGGCGCCGAGCGGTCCTCGTTGCAGTACCGCAGGAACGTGGCCGCGTCGTCGAACGTGCGCTGCGCCGCGCGCGTCTCCATCAGCACGTACGGGAAGATCCCGATCGCCTCCAGCATGCCGAACATCCGCGCCCTGTGGCACCACCCCACGAAGTCGTCGAAGTCATACCCCAGCGTTTGCAGCCTCTCCTTCGTCGTGTGGTCTACGCTTTCCGAAAAGATCACGTAGTAGTGCCTGAATATCGTTGCCTCGTACTTTGTGCGGAAGCTTCTAGAAGTATTCAAGTACAAAAATATCATGAGGTCGAACGCCGGCGGGCCGTACCGGATGAACTGGAAGTCGATGAGCAAGGCGTTCACTGGGGTCCTCCCCTCGTACTTAAACATGATGTTGTTCACCCACAAGTCCTTGTGGATGACGACATTCAAGCTACTGCTTTCGGCGAGGGAATCGCAGGCTTCTATGTACAGTTTGACGAGTCTTTCTTCCAGGTTCGAAGGATATTGGTGACATTTGTCAGAGAAGGCTTCAAGGAAGTTTTTAGTTAGCTTCGCAGCGGCACGTAACCATGGGGAGTCGTTGAACGTCGGCTCTTCCAATAGATGTGCGTATTCCTGTTTGAATGGCAGATTTCCAACGAGGTTTCTCTTCGTTTCGTAGTTGGCAAACGCGGCGTGAAAGCGAGCGATGGACGCGGTAGTGAGCAGAGTGTGCTCGAGGTCCAGGCAGTCGAGTGTGGGATGCTGGCGGTACCCTCGGTACAGAAGATCGGGCATCACTACGATGTTGTCGGTGCATATGTAGGCCGTAGTGCACCATGAGTGCTCCAACTCTGTTGAAAAAAAAAACAAGTTAAAATCATAAATGAATTTCCAGACGGAATAATGTAATGTGTACTTAAAGTGCCGCTCATAATATCATGGTAATAACATTTATAGAACGTATCTAATATTATCGCTACAACTTAACAATGATTTCATGGAGACTAGACAGTCATCGAAATTATTGGTTTTACTTTTTCAAAAGATTATGATTATCTAAACTTATTATACTGCTCATATGCGATCGATTATGCCTTGATACCCTGGACTTGCAGATTTATGCGTACAATTGTCACCACCTAACATTAAGTCGTATTCAAACCACGCCATTGTGGAAAAAAAATCCATCCATAGATTACTTCTCAAATGTCTTTATGTGTTTCCTCTCAGTAAATGTTACCAGTAACCCACCGTCCGCATTCATTTGCATCTTTCCAAACAAGTCGAACATTAACATCTCTCTTCGGAAGTAGTTGTGTTCATCGATAAACTTTGCCTTGGGCTCGTTCGAGAGGGGCATGGTCTTCACGAAGAGGTTAACTTTCCTCGCGCGATCTCCTAATACTACATGAAACGTAACTCGGAAGTGGTCTCCCAAAAACCCGGAGAGGCCATGGGAAGCTGGCTTGATCACTGAGTCCACCAGCTGCCAGCCGTTCCCCACGGCCTGCTGTAGAATGCAATCGATCTGCCTCGTTGTCAACACCTCATCTAGTGTTCTGGCTGTAAGGCACGCCATTTTGCAGTTTCCAGCGCTGCGGAGATCGCAAAGTTTATATCGAGAGCTGATGTTTACTATTGGGTTTCTATTGTTTAAACATTATCTTCCATTTCGCAATGATATCTAAATTTAAAACAGTCATTGGCACTAGAATTTAGACCTTACTCCAAAGTATTAACTAGTCACTACTGGTAGTACTGGTAAGCAAACAGAAACAAGTTGTAGTAGCATAAATAAATGTCGTTGCCCCCTGTTTATGCAACGTTCGATTGAACTAACTGAACACGCAAAAATGCATTATATAACAAAGTACAAACCACAAATTAAAGGAGTATGAAATCAAATCTCGTGCGTGTCATTCGTGTGTTCCCATCATACTCACAAAACCTGAACACCGTAACTATACTAGTTACCAGGTCCATCAGAACACGCACACCCTCATATTGGTGACCTCCACAAGCTCCACATTTTGGTAACCCCGACGTTTACCTGGATCTTCGACGTCTACATCAAGCCCAGACATTGACTTCAACCTGCAACAATGCTAGTCACGCCGCACGAACAGCCTGGAGCGTACTACGCGTCGCCGTCGAACACTGCATCCGCCAGCACCAGCGCCACGCTACAGCAAGAACTGAAGCCAACAAGATCCATCACTTCACGGATACCAGACTACAGCCCATCCAGTTTTATAATGAACGAGCTGCTGGATAAAATAAACAAGCTTTCCTTAGAAGTGACAGAATTAAGAATGAACCGTTCCAGTCCACAAAGAAGATCCTACAGGCAAGGTTACAGAAGCCGTTCTAACCGTCTAACGCGTCAACTAAGGAGAAACATCTACTGCTACTACCACTCCAGATTTAGAGACAGAGCCAGTAATTGTGAAGAACCTTGTGCATGGAAGTCACAGTCGGGAAACTCCCATTAGCGGTGACCGAGGCGGACGTCAGCGCTATATTCCCATCCAGCCGCCTATCCGTTACCGACCGCAAAAGTGGGTATCGATTCTTAGTTGACACGGGAGCCAACATCTCTGTCATACCAAGAACTAGAAAGGCTTTCCAAACGAGTGATTACAAATTATACGCCGCCAACGGGAGCGAAATAAAAACATACGGTGAAAAATTACTCGAATTGGATCTCGGATTACGCCGACCATACAAATGGACGTTTGTCATCGCTGACGTCAACCAAGCAATACTGGGCGCTGATTTTCTAACAAAACACAATTTATTAGTTGACTTACGCAACCAAAAATTAATCGATGGTATTACGGGATTATTAACACCTGGCAAGCTCATCGACTGCAGTACATCCAGCATCAAGACCGTCAACATCCATTCACCATATCACGACATCATCGAGAAGTATCCCGACGTCACTAAACCGTTCTGTGCTAAAGAGACACCAAAACACAACGTTGTTCACCAGATCATAACCGACGGACATCCTGTTCACTCAAAATGTCGACCGCTCTCCGCAGAGAAATACAAAAGAGTCAAGCAAGAAATAGAGCATATGATGGAAACTGGCATATGCCGCCCATCTAAGAGCGCTTGGTCGAGCCCCATCCACGTCACAACGAAAAAGGATGGCTCAATAAGATTATGTGGCGATTACCGCAAGTTGAACGCAATAACTAAGCCTGATCGCTACCCCATCCCACGACTCTTAGATTTCACATACCTTCTACCCAAGAAGACAATATTTTCTCGCATCGATATCAAGAGAGCGTACAACCAGATCCCCGTCGAAGAGGTGGAGAAAACCGCTGTAATTACTCCATTTGGTCTATTCGAATTTCCACGAATGCCATTTGGATTACGCAATGCCGGTCAAACTTTCATGCGATTCATCAACGACATCATGTTTGGTCTGGATTTCATATTCTGTTTCGTCGATGATATACTCATAGCTTCATCATCCGAAGAAGAGCACCGAGAACACCTCAATGAAGTTTTTAAGCGACTGAATAAGCACGGTATCACAGTCAACATGGACAAATGCATTTTCGGCACTCAAGAAATGGAATTTTTAGGTTACAAAATCACTACTGCAGGAATAACACCCTCCCCACAGAGAGTACAAGCGATAGATGAATACCCATTACCCAAGACTGTCCGCGACCTAAAGCGTTTCCTTGGAATGTTGAACTTCTATCGTACCAGCATACCCCATGCCGCAAAACACCAGTCTACATTGAACATGTACACGCGAGGAACCAAGAAACGGGACAACAGCGCTATAGAATGGACTGATGAAAGCAAGGAGGCATTCAGACAGTGCAGGGAAGGCCTGAAAAACGCCATTGTACTCTGTCCGCCATCGCCCAACGCGCCTCTATCAATCATGACAGACGCATCACAAACATGCGTCGGAGCAGTCCTACAACAAAAAGTAAATAACGAGTGGAAACCCATCGCTTTCTTCTCAAAAGCGCTATCTGATACACAACAAGGCTACAGCACATACGACAGAGAGTTATTGGCAATTTACATGTCAATTTGCCATTTTCAAAATTACATCGAAGGTCGAGAATTGATTATATACACAGACCATAAGCCGCTGTGCTACACTTCGAAAGAAAAGCAATCCGTTTCTAAGGAAAAAATATCACCACGACGATTACGTCACTTAGACTACATAGCGCAATTTACATCCGACATACGACACCTCCCCGGATCACAGAACCCAGTAGCGGACGCCCTGTCACGTGTATCACAGATTGACTGTCCTAGTAACATTGACTGGAATGAGATAGCCACAACACAAGAAGTCGATCCAGAATTACCCAATCTACTATCAAAACGCAATTTAAAATGGAGAAAAATTTGTTTACCGAACAACAAATCATTATATTGTGAAGAGTCGACAAGCGACTTACGTCCTTATGTACCGAACATATTTCGTAAACAAATATTCAGTACATTACATGACGTCACCCATCCCGGAGTACGAACAACCCGTAAATTAATACAGAAACATTACTTCTGGCCCGGAATGAACAAAGACGCAAGTACTTGGGCTAAAGAATGTCTATCATGTCAAAAATCAAAAGTTCACCGACATAACATAACACCTCTGATGTCATTCCCGGAATCACAACGATTTGAACATATTCATATAGACATTGTCGGACCGCTGCCTGTATCAAATGAAAACAGATACATTATAACAATAATAGACCGCTTCACGAGATGGCCTGAAGCTATCCCAGTACCAGAAGTCACAGCTACGATAGTCGCAAAAGCACTGTATGAATCCTGGATTGTAAGATTCGGATGTCCAGTGAAAATTACAACAGACCAAGGCCGCCAATTTGAATCATGCCTATTTTCATCCTTGGCTAAAATCATGGGTATCAGAAGAATACGAACTACCAGTTACCACCCGCAGTCCAACGGAATGGTGGAACGATGGCACCGAGTCTTGAAGACCGCTATCATAGCACGTGGGAAATCCGCAGATTGGTCTCACGCTTACGAACAACAATCAGAGAAGATTGTAGTTTAAGCCCTGCTCAAATGGTGTATGGTAGTAACATCAAAATCCCAGGCGTATTCTTCCAGAGTTCAAATGTCACATCTCCCGATTTATTCATGCAACAACTACAACGCACTATCAGTCAATTAAAACCCAGAGAAAGGAAATTAACATCATCGCATAATACATTTGTTTCCAAAGATATGGATACTTGCGACTACGTTTTCGTAAGAATAGACGCTGTAAGAAAGCCATTGATCGCACCATACGAAGGCCCATACAAAGTTTTGGAAAAACACCCGAAATTCTTCAAAATTCAATTAAACAATCGATCAGCTGTTATTTCCATTGACCGACTTAAGCCAGCATTTATTTTGCAAGAAAGCGAAGTCAATGAACATCAAAATACCGAGTCATCAGAAACAAGAGAGCACAACTTGCATGACGCTACCGCGAATTCGACACCACGGCGCGTGACAAAATCAGGTCGCACAGTCAAGCCTGTAGTGCGATTTTCTTAATGTTAATTACTTTTTATTTTACACGTTTTACTTATTTTACTTTTTTTACAAAAATTGTTATTGATTTCATCATATTTTGTGTTGCATTGTATACCTACATTTTACTTTTTACTATATGTTGTTAGTTAATTAACTTCAAATATTTTTTACACGGTCATTTTTATTGTATTGTTTTTTCTTTTTTTTAAGGGGGGGAGTATTGTAGTAGCATAAATAAATGTCGTTGCCCCCTGTTTATGCAACGTTCGATTGAACTAACTGAACACGCAAAAATGCATTATATAACAAAGTACAAACCACAAATTAAAGGAGTATGAAATCAAATCTCGTGCGTGTCATTCGTGTGTTCCCATCATACTCACAAAGCGCCACAAAGTGATAGCAGTTATCAATCATCTTGGCAAGAGCATCTAGATCACTGTAAGTATTTGTATTACCTATTCAATATTGTCGGAAACTTAGTTTGAAGAGTGTTATTGAGAAGTAACATTTCCAACAATTTTTGTAAACTATTCTACTCGTAGCGATGTTTAAAAATCAAAATTTTAAGGGACCACAAAACTGGAAGAACTCCTTGGATCCGTTGGCAGTTGCGAACAAGAGGTAACACGACGCATGGCAATGTTAGAATCAGAAATTAATTGAAACTTCTGACTTCTGATTAATTAAGACCCTTATAATTAAGACTTTTCAAACTTAAGTTTCATACAATTCAAAGATAACCCACTTGATTTTACCGCGATGTTTGATAACTGCTATCACTCGTTAAGTACTGTGTTTACCAGTAAGATGTTGGTAATACTTTGGAGTAAAGTTTAAATTCTTACGTAAGAAGCAGTTCTTAACTTGGATATCTTCAAGAAATGCACGATTAATTGCAACAATGCATGTCTGAATGTAAACAATACGCTCAATATAAATTCGAATTTCTCAGCAGCACTGAGAATTACGAAATGGAATGTGAAACAAGCATAACGCTAGACGACGTCTTGACCACGAGGCAGGTCCATCACATCCTGCAGCAGACCGTGGGAGACAGCTGGCAGTTGGTGGACTCTGTAATCAAACCAGCTACGGAAGGCATCTCTGGGTTTCTCGGAGCTCACTTTCGAGTGACTTTCCATGTAAAAGTAGGGGAATGCGAGAGGGAAGTTAACCTCTTCGTGAAGAGCGTGCCTCTAAACAACGTGCCCAAAGCGAAAGCTATCAAAGAAAAACGCTTCTTCAAAAGGGAAATGTTAATGTTTGAACTGTTTGAGAAAATGCGAGCAAACAGTACAAAATCAGACGGTGAGTATACATAATATTAGACTATGACGCAGGTACCTGTGAGCTCCTTTCGTTGGAAATTGAAATAAGTACCTACTTAAATGCAAGTACCGACAGTAATTGTACATTTCCAAATAATGGTCAGATATTAAGGTACGGCTGAGGAGCCGCATGGAGCAAGATACTTCTCCATTATTGACTTTGTGTTACAGTCAGAGAAGTGAACATCAGACACTAAGATTAGCGCGGGATGAGCAATATAGTTCACGCATGATGTAAAAAATGAAACCGCTTCGGCTATATTTAAATAATTAACAGTTAATTATCCCCATATCCCCAGCTGATATGGCATGATACTAATAAGATTATACCCATGAGTCGTATAAAATTATGATTAACTATAATTATT
The DNA here is from genome assembly GCA_963932265.1 of Thymelicus lineola. Taxonomy (NCBI): domain Eukaryota; kingdom Metazoa; phylum Arthropoda; class Insecta; order Lepidoptera; family Hesperiidae; genus Thymelicus; species Thymelicus lineola. The sequence continues at coordinate 17,341,731 of OZ010692.1, read as the reverse complement.
CGAGGGGCACTTTACATTCTAAATTGAATTTATTTTTTTCAACAGATTTGGAGCACTCATGGTGCACTACGGCCTACATATGCACCGACAACATCGTAGTGATGCCCGATCTTCTGTACCGAGGGTACCGCCAGCATCCCACACTCGACTGCCTGGACCTCGAGCACACTCTGCTCACTACCGCGTCCATCGCTCGCTTTCACGCCGCGTTTGCCAACTACGAAACGATGAGAAACCTCGTTGGAAATCTGCCATTCAACCAGGAATACGCACATCTATTGGAAGAGCCGACGTTCAACGACTCCCCATGGTTACGTGCCGCTGCGAAGCTAACTAAAAACTTTCTTGAAGCCTTCTCTGACAAATGTCACCAATATCCTTCGAACCTGGAAGAAAGACTCGTCAAACTGTACATAGAAGCCTGCGATTCCCTCGCCGAAAGCAGTAGCTTGAATGTCGTCATCCACAAGGACTTGTGGATGAACAACATCTTGTTTAAGTACGAGGGGAGGACCCCAGTGAACGCCTTGCTCATCGACTTCCAGTGCATCCGGTACGGCCCGCCGGCGTTCGACCTCATGATATTTTTGTACTTGAATACTTCTAGAAGCTTCCGCACAAAGTACGAGGCAACGATATTCAGGCACTACTACGTGATCTTTTCGGAAAGCGTAGACCACACGACGAAGGAGAGGCTGCAAACGCTGGGGTACGACTTCGACGACTTCGTGGGGTGGTGCCACAGGGCGCGGATGTTCGGCATGCTGGAGGCGATCGGGATCTTCCCGTACGTGCTGATGGAGACGCGCGCGGCGCAGCGCACGTTCGACGACGCGGCCACGTTCCTGCGGTACTGCAACGAGGACCGCTCGGCGCCGGTACTAGCGCACGCGCGGGCCGTCGCCGCCTACCGCGCGCGCCAGCTCGACGTCAGCGAGGAGTTCGTCGAGCGGTACGTGCTGCCGGCTCTGGAGCGGGACCGACGCGGTCAATAGGATAGGACCCTCTTGATCACACGTGTTAAACAATTTACTTACATTATATGAAGACTGCAATGGGCTTCTAGGGTTCCGAAGTAAAATCGGACCCTTTATAGTTTCGTCATGTCCGTCCGTCCCTCCTTCCGTCTGTCCGTCTGGCCGTCCGTCCGTCCGTCTGTCGGAAACAAAGCGCCGAGACCCTTAGTGCTAGAAGGCTGTGATTTGGCACGGATGTACATTATTAAAACTCCTGAATCGTAAAATTAAATATTTAAAAACATTTTTTTTCAGGGTACCTCCCCTACAGGTAACATGAGGATAAATTCTTTATTCGTTGCGTACCCTATAGTATGGGGTATCGTTGAAAAGGTCTTCCGAAAATATTATGGGTCTTATAAGACTATTTTTTGAATTGGCGGGTCGTTTGCGAAATATTGGGCTTTAAAGTGCTAATTTTGGTCAAGTGTCCCCTCCCTGCTGGCTAAACAGTTGGAATTGGACATGTGAAAAAATGGTTAAAAATAGGTTATATGATGATTTTACAAGGAAAACTATCACGGCTATGTTAGCGTAAATTACTGAGTAACAGGCGATAAACTATTTCGGAACTCTACATTGTGCGTGGCCTGACACGTGTACTTACCCGGTTTTTTTGTTTTTAAATTGGGAGGTTTATAAATTTGTTATTAAGTACTGTAGTAAATTTTTCTCATAAAAATTGTTTTTCATTATTTAGCAAACGGATTTCTAGTTCTACATAATCACAGCCGGGCAGCCGCCCATGGACACCAGTAACCTTATACATTACCGATGTGTTGCCGGTCAATACCAAAAGAAAAAAGAACTATCAAGAGTCTCAAGCCCCCAAGCCTGTGTCCCAAGCCCATTAAGTATAAAGGTAAGGAAGCCAATCTTGTGAGATTCAACGCAACGCAAATGTGTTTAATCACTTGTCCTTGGATTATACTGACTGCCTTCAGTTGTTAGAAGTAGAGATATCCTCGAAACTCAACTTTGGGCGGTTCATTGAGACCAAGGCTAAGGATGCTGCAAGGAAACTTGGCGTCCTTGCAAAGGTGCGGCGATACTTTACACCGAGGCAACTCTTAACCTTGTATAAAGCTCAGGTTCGTCCGTGTGTGGAGTACTGCTCGCACATTTGGGCAGGCGCAGCCAAATGTCACCTTTCTGCCTTGGACTCAGTCGCGAGGCGTGCGATGAGGCTCATTGGTAACCCAGATTCGGTTGAGACCAATCTGAAAGCCTCGAGCACAGGCGCAGAGTAATCAGCCTCTCGGTTTTCTACAGGGCACATTTCGTAGAGTGCACAGTAATCGTTTCACATAATTCCCCCATCACCGTTACTCCGTCGAACGACACGACGTACGGCGGGTATCCATCCTTTTGTCGTGAACATCTCGCCGGTACGGACCACGTGGTTTGCCTCGGCTCATCATTCGTTATACGCACTGCCAAGGACTGAAATAACTTTCCTACGTCGGCTGTCGTGAATAGTAAAGTCAAGCATTAACTTAGTTGTGTAAAAAAAATGTTCTCCAGGGCACCCACTACACACACAGGAAATCCTAGTTTAGAGCTATCTACAGAAACGCATATTAAGAATCGCAAATCATCAAAATCTTTCAATTTCATTTTGAAAATTTATTAATTTAAATTAAACTAGTTGACCCGGCACACGTTTTTCTGAAAATTATAAACTTTAATCCCCAATTTCACCTCCTTGGGGGTTGAATTTTGAAAAACTCTTCCTTAGTGGATGCTTACGTCATAAGAGAAATACGTAGGTATGCGAAATTTTAAGTTTCTAGCCCTAAGGGTTTGGTCTGTGTGTTGATACATCAATCACTTTTGCCTTTTATATAACATTTTACCGTCGTTGGATGGTTTCAGAGTCCTTACAAACATTTTTTGCGTTTTATATTTTATGCAACAATTAAGTGAAGAGAAGACCTTGACGGAGATGTCATACGATGATTTTACACATGCCACACATAAAATCAATATTTATATGGATTTGGCCCTTATCAATCACCTGACGCTCATGTATGAGTATATTTGCTCATCGGGAACGTGAGCGTTAACACCGCGCAGCAAAGGACAAAGTCGATCGTCAGATCAAAATCTTTCTGCATTTCAATAAAATCTAAGAACAAATGGGAAAATTTCAAACAATGACTGATTAGAAAATACTAACAGAATCTCAGATATATTGTTTCATTTGCCGCCTAGTACCTCCGCTAGACTTCGATTTACCTAATAGTTAAAGATGGAGAGCCATAGAGTTAACAGCATCCGAGACACCTTAACTATGAAACAGGTCCGCCATATTCTGGAGCAGGCCGTGGGCGCCGGCTGGGAGCTGGTGCGAACTGACATCAGACCAGCGTCTCCGGGCATCTCTGGATTTGTTGGAGACCACTTCCGCGTCACGTTTCATGTGACTGTAGCGGGTCGCGCGAATAAAGTTAATATTTTCGTAAAAAGCATGCCCCTGGCCAACGAGCCCAAGGCGAAAACTATCGACCAACAAAATTTTTACAGGAGGGAAATGTTAATGTACGAGCTGTTTGAGAAAATGGGTGCGGGCCAGTCAGACGGTGAGTACACCCTAGCTGTAGCAAAAACTGAAGCCGTCGTAGGCTCTTCTCTTCTGAGTTCCTGCAATTCCACGAAGTAAATTCGATTGCATACGCCTGGATAATCAGAATAGCATCGTCTTCGCTTTGTTTTACTTAATTAACTTTATTATTTCTTCAACAGAATCCGATTCGTGGTGTGCAAAGGCCTACATTTGCAACGACTCCATCGTGGTGATGCCCGACCTCTCGTACCTTGGGTACCGCCAGCGTCCGCCCCTCGACTGCCTCGACCTCGAGCACTGCCTGCTCACCACTGCGTCCTTAGCTCGCTTTCACGCCGCGTTTGCTAATTATGAAACAAAGAGAATCCTCAATGGACATCCACCATTCACTCAGGAGTATGCAGATGTGTTAACAGATCCGACATTCACTGACTCACCGTGGCTACGCGCTGCGGCTAAACTTACTAAAAACTTTCTTACCACCTTTTCTGACAGGAGCAGCCAATACCCAGCGAACCTGGAAGAAATTCTTGTGAAATTATACCTAGAAGGCTGCGAATCCCTCACGGAAAGCAATAGCTTAAATGTCGTGAATCACAAGGACCTATGGATTAACAATATCATGTACAAATACGAAGGAGAAAGCCCGACGAATGCCCTGCTCATAGACTTTCAGTGCGTCCGATATGGCCCGCCGGCGTTCGATCTAATGATTTTTTTGTATTTGAACACCTCTATGGAGTTCCGTAAAAGTTACGAAAGTAAGATATTCAATCATTACTTCGTTACGTTCTCAAAACATATAACCGAAGAAACGAAGGTGCGATTGCAAAGCTTAGGATACGATTTCAACGATTTCGTAACTTGGTGCCAAAAGGCCAGAATGTTCGGGATGTTGGTAACCATGGCGATCTTTCCCTACGCTCTCATGGAGCCGTCCTTAGCTCAGAAGACTTTTGACGATCCGTCGACCTTCATCCAGCACAACAACGCGGACCGGACGCGGCCGGTGGTGGCGCACGCCCGGGACTGCGCCCTCTACCGCACGCGGCAGCTGGAGGTCAGCGAGGAGTTCATCGACCGATACGTACTGACCGCTCACTCGGAAAACTCCATTTAGTCCAAGTAGCTTGTTATATCTGGCTGAGGTTTACAGTTAAATGGTGTTGGGTGTTATCTATGATTTATTGAACATGTAAGGTATTGACAATGTTAACGACAAATTCTCGTATAAAGGAAATTGCTTTGCAACATTATCGTTTTCATGTAGGTGTTGAAGTACACCTAGCTCAGATTCCAATCAGATCGGAGCCTCTCTTCCCGACGGGCGCTATTTCCCGCAGCTGTCAGTGTGGTAGCGCGGTGCGGCGGACGGCGACGGCCGGCGACCATCTGTCCGCGCCAGGTATGGTTAGCAGCCTATCTGTGTCACGCGAGCTTTGGACATGTCACGACACCCGCTTCGCCTTATCCGGAGGCTGTGATTTGCTCACAGATCTAGGTATCTGCGTGCAACGCGAGGCGCGACATTTGGTAATGATTCGATTATCCTGTCAGCGAGCCAGCACCGGATTGGGGTCGGCGGTGTTGCTCATTTTTTGCCATTATCTAACCAAACATAGACGACTGCTTCTTAGAATTCTAAGACGACATTATCTACGAGTAGAGTAATACATTACAATAACAATCTGGTACAGACATTGAGCAGGAGTATTGTATGGGTAATGTTTTATTGAGTGATTTCATTGCCCTTCACAATAAAATCTCTATATCTACATTGATGCATGGAATTTGCTGTCAATCAATTAATTGCTGTAGGTACCTGTAATATCTGTAATAAACGACGCAATGTTCGTATGTACCTAATAGCTTTTTGATTTAGAAGTTGTTTTCAAAACTAAACCCAGTAGGCAATTTGATAAGCACTATGGGACAAAATATGTAATAATATGTCCTACCCACGGAATACAGCTGTATTCCATGGTCCTATCCTTTAGAATAACCAATAGAACTTTTAAGAAATGATGGGTTCAAATAACATTTAATAATGATTTTGAATTGTAGGACAACCAGCGCTAGAAATCTTAAATAAAATGCAAGGAACGTGATTTACGTTGACTCCTTGTATAATGTTACACTTTATTTATCCTGTATATTGAACGGATGAGTGATTTTAAAAGAAATAGACACCTGATACCTAACAGGCAGTAGTTAAACGTCGAGTAATGAGGAGTGCCGGCACTCGCCACGCCAGCGCGTGCACTGTGCAGCGGCCGCGGCCGGCGCAAGGGCAGCGGGTGCGCGCGCGCAGAGCGTGACGTCTTCCCCGTGACGTCAGGGCTTTGTGCCCGCTGCAGCCCGCTGCCCGACTCACTCATTGTCCACCAATCTTGAATAAAACACACGTAGTACTTAGCTGTATTAATGGAACACTTAAGAAGGGATAACCCGGTAGTGACTACTTCTGCCGTAATGGTTTACGGTCTCTTCAAAGAATAGGTAGGCTATTGTATTTGTTTTCAACACTCATGTCGAGTAGATACCAAGGCCCAGGTGCCCCCAGCAGCGTGCAGCTAGACGGCCGGCGCGCTGCCCTGGCGCCCGAACGCCCCGCACCGAACTCGCCCAACCTTTACCACTGCTTATAAGGAATGATGTACGCAGTTCTGGTCTCGCTGTCTGTAGGGTTGACACTTACTACAACCAATACAAATAATAATTTGGACGTCACTGTCGCACACACAGCATCTGATAGATACATATCTACGGGCCTCTGAAGCTTTGAAAAATCTTTAGACAGCTAAGTATATATTATGTAACTTGGATTTAGGAATTATTTACAGGCTTTACATTCTGAAATTGAAGGTATGTGGAGAGGAGTCTCTTTCTCTCTTTTTTGTCAATTACTACTTTTCCACTTTTCCAAAACAGAACGGTGGTATTTATAAACAAATAAAAACCGGTCAAGTGCGTGTTAGGCCACGCGCAATGTAAGGTTTCAAAGTAGTAAGTTTATCGACTATTACTCATTAAATACTTATGCTAATATAGCCGTGATAGTTTTTCTTGTAAATTCATCAATATGATATATTTTTCAGTATTTAGGTACCTACTTGTATAGTTACTTGTCCAACTCCAACCGCATAGCCAGCAGGGAGGAGGGGGGACACTTGACTCTAACCAAAATTAGCACTTTAAAACCAAATATTTCGCAAACGGACCCCTAATTCCAAAAATGTTCTTAGAAAACCTATAATATTTTCGGAAGACCTTTTTAACGATACCCCATACTATAGGGTACACGACGCATAAAAAATACATCTTCACGTTACCTATAGGAGAGAAATCTTAAATAATATGACCCTGAAAAAATATGTTTTTTAGTTTTTCATTATTTCAGATAAGCTGGGACTGGGGAGACTTTTTTAAATTCAAAATACAGTATAGGCCTTATAACCCTAATACACTCAGGTCCAGCTAAAGCACGCTTATACATATAAATGAGCAAACTTAGTTATCGCATATGCTTAATAGTGGTCCGTGCAGCCGTGGCGCGTGGTCCCGTGGATGACGACGAGGCGACGGTCGACAACCCAGCGACCTGCGGCGCGGGAGTGGGACAAGGGCGATACATACAGCACCGAGACGTATCGTCTTATCTTAATTACTTAAAAGTACTATTGTAAGGGTTACGACATATGCAGGGATCCAGTGATTGAGTAAGTGCATACAGAATCCAATCGGGATAATCAATTGATACCAGGAACAATTACATGCGTTTTCAGTATTAATATAGGACCTTACATATATCTACTACAATTTCGACAAACATCTTTATTGTTCATCGAAGAGAAACAACACAATATAAGTGAATCTTCGATACATTACATCTTTTCAGTTGGCAAAAGTATGTTACCTTCCCCGTCCCCGTTCTACACACAAGACCGTAAGACCTTTAACTATCGCAGAGTTCTGTCAGTTCTATTGATCAGCGCCAAAAATAAACCGCAAGAAGTACGAAGAATCCACAGACGCAGAATCAATAAAGGATTTGTCTAATAAATCGTCAAAACACATTAACATGCCTCGTCCATCAAATATTTGGCTGAAGTGATCCATTAAATTCCTCTTGTGATGGCGTCCCACGTACACATAAAAACTCGCTAAAGCGTCGCTAAGGCTCTCTAGATCTCGGAGATGCCGTGCGCACTGCCCACGCACTCCCTAATACGACGCGGTTTGACTCCTGCATGAGTAAATTCGATAAGTTGTTCGTTTGCAATTTGCCGTTTTTGGCGAACATTCCAATCAACCTTCCTTTTAGGGGGTTTATTTTTTATTTTACAGACAGAATATTATGTTTATTGTTAGAAGGGTTAAAACCGACTGTCGACAACTATAACCTGCCAACAACAATTTTATTGATAGGTACATGAATTAGATTGATGATTTATTGGAATTTTATATTTTTAATCAGAACAAGTAATTATTTACAACAGCGCTCTGAACGCGGCTTTATCCGGGTTAATAGGGCTAATGTTACTCCATATCATGGTCTACTGTGTGCAAAATTTCATGAAAGTTTTTAGTAGTTTTCAGTTGTTTTTGCGTGAAAAAGTAACTAATATCGATACATCCTCACGAACAAACGTTCACATTCATAATATTAGTGATTATTTATAATACTAAACATCTGTGTCTCGTGCGGAGTTGTGGTTGTGCGCCCTAATAAGGATCAATTTTATTCTCGGTAGCGCAGGAAAACAGACGCTTCTAGAAACACTATAGTGACGTAACCGACCATGGCCCCTATTGAGAAATTGATTCAAAAATACTAAGTAAACAATTTGTATTTGTATAAAGTTTACCTACTTACATGACAACACGCGCGTCTGTGATCTGCAGAACCAATAGTTTTGGGTGCAAGGCCGCAAGGGTATCCTCGCTCGCTGCAGTCAAAGCCAACCTTCCTGAGTGTCTGTCATGCATGCTCCTCCTAATAAACGAACGAAATAACGACACTGCATTAACGACTCACGATAAGCTCGATTCATGTATGATTACAAAACATAACCGAAAGTTACATTAACTGTAAACAGTTTTACAAGAACCCAGTTACAAGCAGATCAAACAGGTCTCCCCCTGTAAATCGGCAACGCGTCCGTGATGTCTGTGGGTGTCGAGCTTCGAGATGACTTATACTTATCAGTTGGGACTTTTTCAGGACTGTTAGAGCGCGACGAGCTGCTTCACTTACGGCTGGTATTGAGTTGTTGGCGTCCATGCGGCAAATTGTTCACTTCGGGTAGATGTACTGCCTACTGGTACGCTACGGCCTCACTTTATGCCTACCTAGTATCTAATAAATATCTGCTCAGATTCTCATCATCATTACGAACAAAATTACTACAGAATCATTAATCCCGTATCATAATCTTTTGAACAACTTTGCAAAATGTTTCTACACAATGTACCGACCACGACCGCCCTGGACACCATTTGTCATGAGATCGTGCTTCTCACGACGTCTCGTACATTTTGTCACCGCTCTCACTTTCGCCCGCGATCTACTGCAGAAGAAAGTGATTTATTGTTCACGCAGAGCCTTTAAGGAGACCCGTAAACAATATGAAGGTACTGCCACTAATGACTCAAGTCTGCGACTGGCCATTTGAGAGCTCCTAGCATTTGTCCGACAGCTATCATAGAAGCAACTGTTTCTATCAAATTAAGCATTGTCATTTTTATTCAACTGAAACTTGATGCAATTCAGACATGTTTAATTTATATGTCAATTTCAACAACCACCACAGTACTGATGACAAAAATTGGCATGAAAAAGGACCCTGCGCTCATTCTGACCTGTAATGCTAGAACCATTTATCATGACCTACACACATTACGGCACATTTTCTCATGAAACTTTCCCATGTGGGTAGTACGGTTTCGTAATTAGTGAGTCTGGTGCAAGAGGCAGGTAGGGCAGTGGCTATTCTGATTTCCGGGGCAGTGGCGGCGGCGGTGGTGGCGGCGGTCGGGTGTCGGGTTGCGGCGGGTTGCGACAACGACGGTCGACGACCACTCGCGGCTGTTGCGACATGCTATGCTAGCCACCGCCCTTATGAACCAACAATAGAGCTATACAATAGAGCCTCATTAGACAAATCCAAGTTAAATTGCTACCTCGAAGACGAATGTATTGAATATCGCTCACGCGATGTGTCGTCAATAATCTAAAATTTTAACAAAAAAAGAACCGACTTCTAATGAAGTACATGATGCCATTGTCAGATCTCGCTCAAATTTATGTGGGACCACACGACAAGCACCAGCTTTCTTAAATTAAAAAAAGAATCATCGAAATCGGTTCACCCAGTCCAGAGCACGGAGGTAACAAACATAAAAGGATACAGTCGAATTGAGAACCTCCTCCTTTTTTTTTTTAAACGCTTTTATTTAGCTTCACTTCGGAGCATCAAATCTTGTAACGTTAATTTGAATGACTTCCCTTTAATGAAAATTGATGAAATTTGGCAGACATGTGTATTTCCGATGACAATACACGAAAATCATATTTTAAACTAATTTTCATTGTTTATTTGTTGTTAAATTAAAAAAAAAACGATTTTCAGACTTTAGACGCATAATTCTCTATGTTCTATTTTACGTAGAGACTTGAAATTTTCACAACTTGTAGCTAATTTTATAAACTAAACATTATTGAAATAAAAGCGTTTAAAAAAAAAATTTTTTTAGGATTCATTTTGAAGTCGGTTAAAAATGGCCAAAGCGACTGCCTTCGTTAGAATATCTGAATTACGTCATTGTATCCCACTGATATCTGAAAATAGCCTATTATAATAATTTAGTTAAAATTGTAATGCTAATCAATTCGTTTGTAACTGGTCTTGTTAAAATGGGTACCAAATAATTCTTATCAACATCACGCAACATGCCTGGCGGTAGAATCATCACGTGTAGTAGTGGAATAAAATAAATATTACTCGTTTATCTAATTAGTAATTCATCATTTTAAGCACTTGTTTAAATATTGCGTAGATGACATCGCATTTTACACGCATTTTAATTTTGCTATAACAAAATTGTCATTCATCGAGTATTTCAACAAATATTTGAACAGAACAAAGGTACATAGCTGCCTAACTTGACTTTTAAAGGTGATTTCGCGAGCTATTGGAAGATCGTTATTTGCACACAACATTTTGTGCTGCGATTGTCGTGATAATTTAATGATACCGTAATACATTCGGAATCTGTCCTAACTTAGCTAAATCGTGGTAGTTATAGACTTGTTTCGAATATGAGAACGTACCAGATGGACAGACATTCGCACGTTAACGATGACTAAGAAAAAATATTGCACACATGTCCATCTCGGGATCGAAGCCGCTACCCTTGGCGTGCACCGCCGCATAACTTATCCAACAAGTAGGTCAGTAAGGTCGCCAAGTACTTACTTTAGGACTCGACATTATTTCGGAGTCTTTATCAAAGGACATTCGGATTGTTATTACCTCATTTTGACGAAATTACATTGCGTAAGCTAAGGCTGTGTATTTTTTCATTTACGCCGTTTGTCAGACCTAAATCACGGTATAAAGCATCGCAATAAAGCACGAACCCTGTATAATAATCTGGAATGTGTAATTTAAATTTTTAAGTAAGGTAAAAAGTTGCAAACATGCCAATATTGGCATATCATACAAGCAGCGGCGGGCGCAGTCAAATGGTTGGCCTGCCAGAGCTACGAAAGGCTTGTAAAGCTTCTGAGGTTTGTCTTGGTTTCGATTCCGGTTTATTATCGTTGATAGCAATCCTTAAACTACAGGAAGATTGTTTATATTTTCGGGAGGAATAAAAACTTTCATGGTCGACAACGCGTTAGCCTTTGGCGTTACTAATGTCCATGGCCATCCACCGTGAGGTGGATCATCAGCTCGCTTGTTAAATAAGTTACTCTGACACTTTGGGTCGTACTCTAAACCCTAAAAAAAAAGTAGTACGGTGGCCAGTGTACTTGTCAAGTTTGCAGTTTGACTTGACGCGGCATCCAGTAAACTTGATCGTGTATGGCCATGGTATAGCTATCTGTCATATAGGTATCTCATGAACACTGGATGCCGCGTCAAACTGCAGATAAGTCAAACTGCAAACTTGATAAGTACACTTGATCGTGTATGGCCTCCATAATGTTCTGTAACCGGTGTCAGGTGGGAATAAGATTAATGTAAACAATATAACAATTAAATAACAAAGTCCTTCAATTACCTATACAGATTAGTAATAACTAATAGTAATATATATTTAAATGACAAAAGCATCAGAGTGACTCGATCGCTGCAGCAAGTGGCGACCGGCAAGGTCACGCCCACGGATTATCCTGATCCATGCTGCCTGCGAGGAGAAAAAAAATCTTCGCTTATTTGTATAGGACATTTTTAGATGCTTGCGTGAAGTGACCAGGCTGGTCTAGAATCGAACTAATCGATCATGGTCATCATAGGTAAATGCGGACATTTACCTACACAGTTTTTCACAGTGTAAAAGCCCAGTGGCAGACAGATGTAGCGACTGCATTATTTAACTAGAACCGACTGCATTAGTCCACACTCCAGTCATTTGAGGCTTCAAATGAGGTTACCTGGAAAGTCTTCCGGGAATTATGAAGTTGGATCTATCTATCCGAATCTCTTAATTCTCGATATAATATATCCGAATTTAAGCTTTGTCACCTAGTATCTTTGCCGCTTTGCCAAACACCACTTTGAAATCTATAAAATTACCCAAATTACCGATCTTTAAGTTCACTTTAAAAATCGACGCTAACGTTATACAATGTCCACTTTCAAACCAGAGTTGTATCATGGCGTTAAGCGCGTCACACATGGCGAAGATACTATAACATTTCAGCTTAATATAAAATATCGCTCACTATACATTTTGTATGAACCATCACACACGGCTAAGATACGATAATATTTTCATATTACGCATGTTAAGATATCGAGCGATATGGACATTTTATGTTAAGATGCTTAATATATCGTAACATGCCATGTTAAGATCCAAAATATATCGTAAGCTCCTTAGGCCTTACACAGAGTGTGCACAATATTCGATGCAAAATGGAATGAAATATATTAATTTTACTTCTTCTTAGCCTTGTTGGTGTTGGCGGCTTAGAATACTGACCCCAATCCCGCGCCGGATGGGTGTCGTAAGAGGCGACTTAATCCGGCCCGCTGGTGGTAGGGCCCTCGGAGGGATTATATTGGTAGTATTAATTTTAATTGTTTATTAATACCATTATTACTATTATAATTTCTCCAGGGGTTCGCCTGGATAGCTACCACCAGCATGAGTCAGTCGCCAAACGACTCGTCGTGTTCCGGCTGGGGGCTTGAGAGCCAGTTCTTTCTTTCTTTTTCTTCTTTCTTTCCTGGCCGGCAACGCATCAGTGATGCCTTTGGTGTTGCTGATGCCCATGGGCGACGATAGCCACTTACCATCAGGTGGATCGTCAGCTCGTTTGCCGGATATTTTCATAAAAAAAACCTATTCTCTCTGTTTTTGTTGTTGGAACGAAGTTCCTTATCGCGCGTTGTGAAAGGGGGCTAGACGGAAAATTTCGATACTTTGATTTTGCGAATGATGACACTTTTTTTGAAGTGATTCAGTTAGTTTTACAAAGATGGCGCTGTACAAACTGCGTAACTATATAAGGTAAATGAAACTAAGTATCCATAGCGAATTCAAAAAATTTTTTTTTTTTTTTTTGTTTCCCCTCACGGGAGGGAGGCAGAGAATGCATTTACGCATACCAGCAGAGCCGTCTCTGGTGGTTATGTGGAGACTCAATCCAAGGATGATAGATAATAAATATTTAAGAAAATATCTATATCTATCGCCGCTCCAAGGATAATACCGCACTAAAAACTGCCTGAAATGGCTTTGGTCATACGACCTTTAAGCCTTCATCGGAAGCGACTCCGCTTAAAGAGACGGAGCGCTAGCAAAAAATTTAATAGTTTCCTTGAACTTACGTATGTTACAAGTATAAGTTGATAGCGTGATTCAGAATTAATTTACTAACGCCATCTATCCGCAACTAACCAAACTAAATATCTTAAGACTGAACAGGCGCTGTACAATACAATACTTAAATCGAAAGGAACTTCGTTCCATCCAGGTGTCCCTTGACACCTCTCATGTTTTTGTTTTTATTATTAGTACGCAAAATATTGGAAACTATAAACTTTCCTTTGACTTTTTTAAATATATTTGAAACATTTTCGATGAAAGGTCTTCGTAAAGATTAAACTCACCGCGGTCTTTCCTAAACTTTATATGATTAATTTCTACCCAAATTGTTCGGTAATGGCAACGTGCGGCAGAAATTTTTAAGTCATATTCGAAGTCAGAATCATCATCCGATGAGCTATCCAATAAATCTAATAGTAAGGCAGTATTATTAATATTAGACTATCCTATATAGATTGCGGGGAAATAACCCCAGTGTGACCCAGAGCTATTCGAGCGGATATAAATATTATCGTATCTTAGCCGTGTGCGATACCTTAAGATACTATAATATTTTATAGCAAGGCATCTTAACATAAAATATTATCGTATCTTCGCCGTATGTGACGCGCTTTACGGGCGCGCAGTAGGTATTACGCAATTAAACTACTTTTTTAACATCCTTCTTGTGAGCTTATTTCAATCTTTAAAAGAATCTCGATCTAGGAGACTAATAGAATCTTGTGTGGCTCAGGTGCTTGCATAACATTTACCACGTTGTATGGTGGACGCATGGATTGCACAAGTTACAGAGATGCCATAGTGTAAGGCTGCTCAATACACATAATCTGAACGAGCCATCTTACACGGAGTTGAGATCGCAGTCATATATTTATTCCATATGTTCGTGGGACGAGCTGACTGGCAGTTGTATACGGACGAGGGTTTGAGATGGAGCTTGAAGGGCAGCCGACACAACGGATACAGCCACATGGAAATGTTTCCAGGCATTAAATCAATTAAATATTCCTTGGTAGAATCTTGGTGGTGCACACTAGGGGCGGGACCTTCACCAGCCTCCACGCTTGATATCGTGGTGGATAGAAGGATGTAGCCGGCGTCGCCAAAAAACAGAAATGTGTGAAACATGTGTAGATTTGTTACGATAAATAATTAATGCGATAAAATGCAAAGAAGCGCTAGATAAACTGTGCTTGTAAGGAGAGTAAATGCTTATGAAAAACAGGATTTGTGGTTTCATGAAATTTTTCATACAGATTTTAATTGCTGCATAATTGCAGACACATGAAACATGGCTAGTAAAATGATCTATTGGTAATGGTCAATGAAGCAGCGTTCCGTGGTCACATCCGCCCAGCCAAGCCTGAGCTAGCGGCAGCGCGTGCGCACGTCTCCCGCTTCGCGCACGACCAGCCCCGACACGACACGACACGACACGACACGACACGTTACACACATGACGTCCAACACTGGACTAATATAATGCGATGTGATAATTGTGATAATTGTGATCGTCAGAACGTTATTTACTGCGTATCTGACTGATGTAGTTTTTTTTATATTTTACTAAAATTTATAGTTTGCCTAATTATGGGACATAATAATTATAATTTTATAGGCGCCGACATCTAGTTTGCCGTATGTATAATTTAGCAGGCGCATATAAAGAACTATAAATATTGTTACCTGTAAACGACATTTGAAGTTTTATGGATCCGAACCGATGCGTCGGCGACCAGCGTTCCAGCACAGAGTACCACGCGGCCCGCGGCCCACGGACAATAAATCACCAGTGCGTACAATATGGATGACTTGAGTAATCTGTCATTCTCCAAACACGTGTTTATTTCGCTTTTTAGAACGTATTTTTTTAGTGTTGCCTCAGTTTAGTTGCCTGTCCAATGCCCATTTGTGAGATCAAGCCTCGCTATAAAATTTATACCCTATCTATAGTTATTAGTTACCATATACTATAGCTGTTACATCCAAATATATTTTGATAAAACATGATGTAAATGATATAATAAGACATTAAGACAGATAAATTTGAAAACGAAGGTTTATGAATGGAAGCTGTGGCGTGGCGGCGTGGCGCGATGATGTGAGGTGATTGCGCGGGCGCAGCTGACGTCACCGGCGGCGGCGCGCCCTTATATGGCGGCCGCTGGAGAGTGCTGCCACTGCCTGCTGAGTGCTACACGTAATTAACTATGTTATCCCATCACGATTACACCTAGCTGTAATTGCCCGTGTGAGTGGTGTCGACAGCGCATGAATGTCGGTAATGACCGTCAAAATGTTTTATGCTGTATCTACGACCATCAACATGTATTTTATGATTTTCCCCAGTTTATAAGACGTCCGAGGAGCGTCTGAGAGGAGTTGAAAACCAGTAGAGACAAGCAGTCCTGGATTTGTCAATAGGCCGTATAGGCCGCGGCCTATGGGCGGCAGCGTCCTAGGGGCGGCAGATTTCAGAAGATGATATATTATAGATGATTTTGCTTTTAAAAAGTGTCGCAAAAATTGTGATTCTTGTTTGTTTACGCACTTTCTTAGTGAATAAATCAGTGGCTTCCTTACTATGAATGGAAAATTATTATTTTAGAAAGGCACATGGGGCGGCGAAAATTAATTGGCCTACTCTTATAAAAAATATAAATCCGGCACTGGAGACAAGTCTTGTAGAGTTTGAGACTTGAATCTGATGATAACTTTTAACCGCCATTTCGAGAGCTTGTGATGTGAGCCTTGACCTTGACATGAAATGTTTTTGTTAGGATTTCAATGCTTTTTGTAAAATGCCCAGTTTCTTTTTATTCAATGATACTTGTGCAGTTGTGCATCAACTATTATTTTCTTCATTGTCCACTTTCCTCTTTTAGTAGTTGGGCGGGGGTTGAAGGGCGATTTCTTGTTATTACATACAGACCTGCAGCTCAACTTTGGGGGGGTTATAGGGTGAAAGTTATCGAAGTCAGATTTAGGTCATTTAGGGATTTAGTCATGTACGTATCTAAAGAATAAGAATCAGTGGCAAATTCAACGTATTTTATGTAGATATTAATAAAATCGAAGCCTAGGAAGAAATTCCGAGCTGAGGACGTCAAAACATTGTCAAATAAATCGTAGTTAAATAAGAAAATTTTAATGTAAGTAAATGCTATTTTTATTTTTATTGTATTCATTTTTCTGTCTGGCGAAAATCTAATTTTCATCCAAACCGGCGACCGCGTGACGCGGAGGGTAATTTAGGTGGCGGTGGTAGATAGCAGCCCTAGGTATCACATTATATCTCCACAACTCATAGAACATAGCAAAAAATTTTATATTCCCCTTATATTGAAAATGATATATTCCCCTCAGTGCGAAGAAAACAGTTAATATTTGGGCAGGGAATATATAGTTTTGGAGAGGTTACATTCTCGTTATACGTAAATCGTGTGTTGCGGAAGAAAGTCGGAACTGAGTTGAAATAAATCTAAATGCGATTTAGATAGTGTTCGCCCGCTCGGTGCATTGCCACGAGGCTGGCCAGGGGATCGGTTACCATGAGGATAACAAACAGGACAGTAACATAATTTTTCTGTATTATGTTTTTTTAGCTAACTTAAAAATGAGGATATTAATAGTATGCTAATTTAATTATGCATGTAATGTTATTAGAACTGTAAAACATTAAAGCGCGTCACACATGGCGAAGATACTATAACATTTCAGCTTAACATAAAATATCGCTCACTATACATTTTGTATGAACCATCACACACGGCTAAGATACGATAATATTTTCATATTACGCATGTTAAGATATCGAGCGATATGGAGATTTTATGTTAAGATGCTTAATATATCGTAACATGCCATGTTAAGATCCAAAATATATCGTAAGCTCCTTACACAGAGTGTGTACAATATTCGATGCAAAATGGAATGAAATATATTAATTTTACTTCTTCTTAGCCGTGTTGGTGTTGGCGGCTTAGAATACTGACCCCAATCCCGCGCCGGATGGGTGTCGTAAGAAGCGACTTAATCCGGCCCGCTGGTGGTAGGGCCCTCGGAGGGATTATATTGGTAGTATTGATTTTAATTGTTTATTAATACCATTATTACTATTATAATTTCTCCAGGGGTTCGCCTGGATAGCTACCACCCGCATGAGTCAGCCGCCAAACGACTCGTCGTGTTCCGGCTGGGGGCTTGAGAGCCAGTTCTTTCTTTCTTTTTCTTCTTTCTTTCCTGGCCGGCAACGCATCAGTGATGCCTTTGGTGTTGCTGATGCCCATGGGCGACGATAGCCACTTACCATCAGGTGGATCGTCAGCTCGTTTGCCGGATATTTCCATAAAAAAAACTCTCTGTTTTTGTTGTTGGAACGAAGTTCCTTATCGCGCGTTGTGAAAGGGGGCCAGACGGAAAATTTCAACACTTTTTGATTTTGCGAATGACGACACTTTTTTTGAAGTGATTCAGTTAGTTTTACAGAGATGGCGCTGTACAAACTGCGTAACTATATAAGGTAAATGAAACTAAGTATCCATAGCGAATTCAAAAAATTTAATAGTTTCCTTGAACTTACGTATGTTACAAGTATAAGTTGATAGCGTGATTCAGAATTAATTTACTAACGCCATCTATCCGCAACTAACCAAACTAAATATCTTAAGTCTGAACAGGCGCTGTACAACAATACAATACTTAAATCGAAAGGAACTTCGTTCCATCCAGGTGTCCCTTGACACCTCTCATGTTTTTGTTTTTATTATTAGTACGCAAAATATTGGAAACTATTGGAAACTATAAACTTTCCTTTGACTTTTTAAAATATATTTGAAACATTTTCGATGAAAGGTCTTCGTAAAGATTAAACTCACCGCGGTCTTTCCTAAACTTTATATGATTAATTTCTACCCAAATTGTTCGGTAATGGCAACGTGCGGCAGAAATTTTTAAGTCATATTCGAAGTCAGAATCAGCATCCGATGAGCTATCCAATAAATCTAATAGTAAGGCCGTATTATTAATATTAGACTATCCTGTATATAGATTGCGGGGAAATAACCCCAGTGTGACCCAGAGCTATTCGAGCGGATATAAATATTATCGTATCTTAGCCGTGTGCGATACCTTAAGATACTATAATATTTTATAGCAAGGCATCTTAACATAAAATATTATCGTATCTTCGCCGTATGTGACGCGCTTAACAGTAAGATGCAGTTGTACTTATATTCGACATCTTTGCTAGCAACTACTTCAAAAATATTGTCGGCATAAATATTGAGGTAAGTAGCCTTACTTTTTTAAGTCAATTGATCGACTGATTGATTTTTTTACTACGTACAATTTTATTTTCTTGTGTAAATAGCTGACAAACGAGCATGACTTAAGTCCGCAGTCCCTGGCCGGAGCCAGACGAGTCGTTTGGCGGCTGATTCAAGCAAGAACTTGGTAGCTGGCCAGGTAGGCTTCATAATATTTATGGATTAATAATGATTAAACCTAAGGTGTCCTGCGCACAAAATTCAAAATTCAAATATTTTCCCGTTATATTGTCCCGCGCTCGTCCGTATTTCCATGTCGGCAGCGAAGGCACCCTGGCGGCGACCTGCGCCCCCTCAGTGGTGGCCGGGCTCCGTCCCGTCCTTTGCTAAGTACATTTTAGTGTTGCCGTGTTTAACTGTTCAATAATCACCTGCTATACTTCAAACAAACGCGAGAAACGACTCACGGAGATTCAACGGTTGTGAATGACTCTCCGAGAAATAATCCGATATGTCCGACAGCGACCTATCTTCACAGTTGTTGCTCTAAACATTTAGATACCACTGCAGACACAGTCGGCCGCTATCTTATCAATTGTGTAATGTGATAAAAACTATACGTAGAGCAGATGAGCCACTTGCTATTAAGAGCTGTGTAATAGTTAATATAATAACATATAATATAATATGACTTGAAAAAACGTTCACATGATGTAATGGCTTTGCTTAGAACCACCTGCTCCTCAGCTCGCGGGTCGCCTAGCCCCTCCGCGCCTACGGGGCTTACATCAAACTCTAGCGGTAGGGCAGACAAGAATATGTGGAGTCGGTTTTGCAGTGATTCGTTTCTGTCACTAACGTTAATAATAATAAAAAAATAAGTAGGTATACAAAACACGCGCACTTTTCTCATACTCGTCGTACGAAATTCCAGGGTGCGGCTGCTTCCTCATGCCTCCCCTCGGTGTGCCCGTTAACTAAATAAATATGCGACAAGTGACTAATTATTATAATTATTTAATTATGATACAATCAACGAAAATCTTGACTTTATTCCGACTACAGATTCCCACTAAGAAATTGTCTCCCTACAGTCCATATTTAGTTTTTCAGATATCAACAATCGCTCATGAGATGGGCTACAACCACTGCTAGCGACAAGCTACAGGCGCAAGGTTTCAGGCTAGGTCCAGGCTACAGCCGGCCAGCCCCACAACACGACTCACGATAAAAGATTATGCAACCAGCAGTACTGTTGTTAACATTTACCAAACGGAATGACTACATCATTTTCATTAGAATTCCGGCTTACAGCTTGCTTTTTTAATGTTGGGATGCATTAAATTGTATCGAGGTTACTAGGTAGTAGGTACTACTAGGTACTTAGTATGTTTAAATTAAAAGAATGTATCAACCGCTACATTTGTTAACTAATTGTCATGTTATACGAGTAGCTATCGCGAACCACTTACCGGTCCACTATCAGAAATACCGAAGTTGTTACTACAGACTAATTACTTTTGTTGACGATAAAGTTTATTGTGCTAGTTGCCTCCATGACATTATTTGTGAAAAATTATGGTGATCATACGTCCACTTTCAGGCTGTACCTAAGTCCTGTTGTTCCCCGCAAGAACAAAAAAAGTCCCGCTTTGTACCAAATGTACGAGTATATACTTACTTAGTTACTTGTGGACATCAAATTTATTTAAACTACAGGATTATGCCCGATGACCTTTCTTTAGCTACAAATATTGTAGTAATTATTGTAGACAAATTGACGCCCTTTTTTAGTCCGAGCGCTGAACCGATAATAATCATTGTATAAATATATGTAAAATTCCGCTATGACACGAAGAAAGGTCTGTTTATATATTCTAAGTACAAATGGGTTTTTAAAAAACACATGTTTGCAACTCGCCTTCCGCGGCCACCTTCCTGTGTATTCTTATTCATAAACAGATACATCATAGCCCGACTGCAAGCGGACTGAGTTTGCATTGGTAATCCGCTGGTGACAAAACATGAGGGCGACGTTCATGCGTGGTTTGAAGGTACCTAACATCAAGCAATCGGTCACCGTTGATTTCCATAATAATTATACTTCTTTTGCCCCCTTTGGAAGCGTTAAAAAAACTACTAATACTCTTGTCGGTCACAACCTCCTTTCCTCCATCTAGGAACCTACTCCTGACCTCCACGCCAGCCATGACACAAGCACCTATCCTGCAGAGCTGCTTCAAGTTTAAGTCATAATGCTTTTTCTATATAGTCTGAATAATACCTACTTTATCAAAATTTGATAATAGACATCATTTTGTCGTCTCGTAATAGTGCTTCTTAATGAGGCCAATTAACCCAAATTTTGTAAATTACAATGTGATAGGATTTTAATAGTATACAGAATTAAGTGCATTCTATGTTAAATTAAATATTTCCATGATATGATGTTCATCATGAACATTCGTGACAGCAAAAATGCAGCTCGAAGAAGACAGTGTTAAATTTTGAAAAATAATTACTTCACGAAAAAGCAATATGTACAAAATGTTCATGATGTCCTCTCGTAAGCTTATAATTAAGCCTCCATTCGAAACTGTAGGAAGGTCCTGTCTCACCGTCGCCGAGCAGATAAAAATCTTAGCGAAGAATAATTACCATATAATAGAGGAAATATCAGATGTCCCAAATCAAGAAATAAGTTACGAATAAATCATCTGGAATCTATAATATTACAAATAAGATATAACATTATAAAAATCTCACAAATCTTAATTTCTAACTGTAATAATAATTGTGCATTATTGGAAAACTAGATCTAAAATCCTCCAGGGTCGCAAATTTGAAAAGGACCAGCAGAAGTGCAACTATGACACATTATATTATATTTTATTGAATCAACGAATATTCATCTAACTATACAGGTAATTTCTGCAGCAACCCAGTCTCGGAATTAAATTTTAAAACTAATGTAGCCAACATAGTTCTGTTACCCGTTTGGCAGTGAGACAAGTTACCAAATACCAATATCCTTTCGTGGTAGATGACGTAAGGCCTGCCGAGTGCCGTCCCACCGCTGCACCGCTGGCAATGGCTGTCCATTTTATTTTCTTACAAACGCTCTTATATTGCTTTAACAGGGTGGTTGATTGGTTGTGACTTATGAATAAGGAAAAGGGTATAAGTTATTTACAGGCATTCACTTCAAACCGTTCATTTGACCAAGGTTGAACCGATTGGATGATTGAATTGGTGCTCAATTCTTTGTTGTCACAATTGACACCAATAAGATTTATTTTTGTAAACAGTAGACAGACGAGCAGGCGAGCCACAACACAACCATGATACGTAGTCGTCTTCGCCCATGAACATCACCAGCTTACCATCGTCGATGCTTTGCCGGCCAAGAAAGGAGAAGAAAGAAAGATAAGACTTGGTAATAATAAATCGTGATCGCGGTAAAGAGAGTCTTATAACGTAGAAGATTGTTGAAGTAATGCTATCATCATAAATAAAAACCTAATATCTTAAATAGTTCAGATGTCGAATCACAGACTGAATGACATAATGAATGTTCCTGATTATTCCGAAAACAGCAATAGTTGCAAGTTAGTCATTAATCAATATTTAACCAGGTATCCAATAAAATGGGTCATAGTGCATATTCATGGAGAGCGTGAATCACCGATCTCCGGCCGCGGCGACTCCGCGCGGGCTGGGGGCAGGGTCGCCGCGCTGTTTGTGCATGACATTATACATATATTTTGCGATGTTTTCCTCACGCCCACGGCAACAACCATCGATATTCGTCATTGTTTTTCATTACCTCCACAATACAAGGTAATTATGTTTATTTATTGCTATGATTCCCACCCCACCCACTACTCAAGTATGAAAGGAAATCGTCTGATTAAAAGTGAAGTTTTTAATTAATTAATTAATAATTATTTAAAAATAATTTTGAAAACAAGCTGTTAAATTTAGCTGTTGACCGTTGAGGAGTATCCTCCTCTAGAGCCAACCATGAGGGTAGTATCAGATCATCATTATCATAAAAATGCATTCTCATCGATGCCAAATTAATTTTATAAAATTTTAACTTCGGAGGATGTCAGGAAGTCTTCTAGTCAACTTGCATGATGTCACCTATACAATATATAATATTATACATAATAATTTATGCTAAGTAATGCTAACAAACTAACGAACAAACCAGGTTTTAAATAAAAGCTTGTAAAAAGGACCTCTCCCTTTTCTCAATTCGGTTCTATTTTTCTTGTTTGTTAACTCCATCATTTATTAACTGATTTGAAAAAACTTTGGTGGGATCCAGACAGGATCGATGAAGAATTTAGAGGATTCCTCAAATATTACAGTTATATCAAATATTATAGAATACATTTTAAGGCCATTTTGATATAACATGTCCAGCGCTAATTTTAGTTGTCCTTTTTCTAAGACTATTTCGTTGAAGTCGAATTGTTACTGTCATCTGCTCAGATCAATAATATTTATTGATTTGAGATCATCAGATATAAGTGAGATTTCTCTCATAATTATTTAAAGGTTTAGTCAGAGTGATAAGAGTAATGGATCTGTTTAACACTGGCGACAAACTTTAAAAATCGGATCATAAAACACAAAATTCAGGTGCAGCAAAAGGATTGGAAAGTCAATTGATCAATCAGTTCTTTATTTGCAGGATATGCTATGAATAAATTTTTATATAGCTAGTTGTTTTACTGCAATTGATTACAGAGTTCCTACCCTCGCTTATTATGCGTGCAAAGTTAATTTAGCAAAAATGGATTAAGTATGTAAGTATTAAAATAAAATTTAGCTCATGAAGATGGTTTGACGTAGATATGTAAGCAATAAGTATCGGTGATCTCTAACAAAATAAACATACTGTTAAAGTGGCACAATATGCACATTGTCCATAAACCTTGGGCAGGTCTCGAGGTCCTGTGTCATCTGGTATGTACGATAATAGCTTCTCTGTTGGCGCTATGACAACTTAGTCTCCTTGTAAAATGCAAATGTTTCGATCATTCTGTATTATTCTGGTTAAAGGAATCTTTATTGTAAACCTGCCGTAGATTATGTAGTCGTCATCTGTCGATATCTTAGGAATTAAAATACGAATTAGATCAAAATTATTAAATTTTACCTTATATTGGGTGATCTAGTAATATCATCGCGTGTCACGTTTCATACAGATAGCTGTCTGCTGCCCACTTACTAGACAATTCATAAAATCAATGTTCACAACTGACTTTATCTCAGTGTCTTTCTCCTGGTCCAAACAGTCCAGTTGACCAAACTAAGGTACATGAAACCTTGCGATGCCCCTATCAGTCAATAAGTTTAAAATATTATAAATTACCAATTTTATTTATTTACTTTTCCTTTGAATTAAACATTTTTCTAACCTATGAACTGTGTTAAGGTACATGTTGTTTTTATTTCGTTGAATGATATTCAATATACAGTAACCTTTCTCTAAATGGCAACTGGCAAGTTGTGCTTAAAAAGATTTACTGTCATTGTTGAGATCTCGCGCCATCGACCATTTAGATTCCTATCTGCGCCTTTTGTTATTTCGTGTTTCCAGGATTTATACGCTAAAGTATAATGTTATATTTACAATACAAATACACCTTATTTGTACACCAAATTAACATACAAGGAGAAATACTTAAAAATAATATGGCATACAAAAAGCGGCCTTATCGCTAAAAAGCAATCTCTTCCAGGCAACCTTAGGATTAGGAAACAAAAGAGGAAACAACAATGAGGCGTAGGGTGTACCGTTCTACAGCTGTTGTTATTTGCGTATAAACTAAATTGCTAATATCAGTGATGATAATGAAGAAGGGTATAATATCCTGTTTCATTGTAGAATTCTTTCACTTGTGATTTAAAACAGTGAAGTGTCTGAGCACGGCGTCTGAGCGAGGTTTGCTTGTATTATATTTTCATTTCTCAAATCGATGACATACATACTAGTTTGACAATCTAGATGTAATCGAGTAGTTTCAGTGTCCGCGGTGATTATATCTAGATTTTATCGTCATCTAGTGCCAAGATTTCTCCAGATTCTATAGACCGAAATGTCAATCGGTTTTCTATCGTCATTGTAATTACTTTAGTAGCAGCAACACGTCAACCAACCTGCCGCCTCTAATCTAAATGGATCTCACGTTTTATGATTTACCTCGACTCTCAACGACATTGTCAGTTCGATGCAGCATTTAGCAGTCAGCTGTTAAATCCTGTCGGCGCGAGGGCTGGGACCACTTTTAGATAAGGAGTCGGGACTCCCACGGGGTCTATGTCAATAAACAGAATTCTTGAGACTTTATCTAAAGGACAATATATCGTGTCATATACATTAGTTAGGCTAATTAGATACGTGGTGGAGCGATATCGGGCAGCGCAGCGTCGCGTCGCGTTGCTTTCTCGGAACGCGGCGATAAGTTTAATCTCGGGGCACGAAAGCCTGCGGGAGAGGGTGGGAGAGGTGGTGGTAGGACGGCGCGCGCGCATCCCGCCGCCCGCGGCGCGACGGTGTGCCGGCCGAGCCTGCGCCTGCGCCGCGCCAGTGCCGTCAGTGATCGCTCGGACGCCGCACGCGCCGTACGCCCCTCGCTACGGTCCCGCTCCCACGCATACGCAAAAAAACTGACCGACCCCGAGTGACCCCAAAAGTGCACGAGCGGCCGACACGAACGAAACGACTTCGCGAACGCATTCCGCGAATAACATTCTATTTAAAATCAAAATTAATCACTAACATCGCTTCGCCATAACATATGTGAGCTTACTAAACTGTTTACTCGTAGTTTAAATTAACATAAAAGGTGATAAGTACGGACTGTGTACCGGAGGAGGCGATCTGAGCAGATTTAAATGTTAACGGGCGCTTAGATCGAGCAGAGGCGGTCGCGGCCTGCCAGGGTGCCAGGTGAGTCAACCGACTTTATTGTTATTAAAATTATAATTTGCGATTCCGGCGCGGCCCTATGTGAGGTTTCGACTCTCGGGTTAATGGACTGCTCCTTGCTTGGGACGATCTTTCTCAAATTCGGACACCTTCGAATGAGGAATGTTCAAAACATTGTTATCTTATTGTTCTTGTGTTGCATGTTATCATTATGTTGCAATATTTCATCGAATACGATTCCTCATGATAAATATTAATCAAAGACGGTAACTAATTGTTTAAAAGATTCCGGGAGATCCTGACTTGCTAGTTGCGGGTAGTTGCAATGCAACTGTATTAAAATAGCAATTACAGGGTATTGTATTGGACCGTCATTAGTGTGTGTTAACCAATGATTTGGTTCGGGCAAATATTTTTTTTATTCAAATTTATGTCACCTTCATGGAGTTTATCACCTACCTCTACACTCATAGTCACCTTATACAAAAATGATAAACAAATGAGAAACTTAATGCCTGATAGCATTGTCCGTCAGTCAACCCTGGGTGGATGTGGAAATAACTGAGGGCAGGTGTTATAACTACTTACGAAAAAAATCAAAAAAATAATAATAGTCAAACAGAAGTAGGTAGGTAACCTACTTCTTTGGTGTTATTATTTGACAATAACAATTCAATCAGTAATGGATGCTCATCAGATATGTTAGATTGATTATCGTTCCCGCATTAAAAATATTTTTATTTAACGTTAACCTGAAATTATTAAAAAAGAAAAAAATTAAACTCTATAAGAAGTTACAATATATCCGGTAGATTTAAAATAAATCATATATTTTTTTCAATAAATACGGATTACCATAAATAAAACAGTTATTTTTTTGCAAATAAAATTGAAACAATGCAAATACTTAATATACGATAAATACATTTTCCGAATCCGCTGTATTCAGAAGGATCAGGACCGGTCAGTGACGCAAATTAGGGAAGGCCTATGTCCAGCAGTGGACCTCCAAGGGTTGATGGATGGATGGATTGAAATATTTTTTGCCCATCTAGGTACATATTTTTTGCCCAGCTAGGTATCTGTCTACCTATGCGATTTTTTGAACTGTCAGATCTGTGTAGAGATCAATAGACAGATAGGTCACATAACCTACGGCTAGCCACTGGGTAACGACCCATCAACACCAGGTGGGTTGCAATTGCAACTTGCAATTACTGACTTCTAACTTTTTTGACACAACAGTGTTTGACTCACGGGTACCACTTCTCAAAGTCAAAGTCAAAGTCAAAATATTTTATTAATATAGGTATCACTGCTTTGTCGTGGAGGAGAAGAAAAGCCTAAAGAAACTCCTCAGCACATCTTTTAAAAAAATATTACAAAAAAAGATAATAATACAAAAGTATTTACTATTCTGAGCGGAACTGGTTGCAGAGCTGGTCATTTCCATGCTTCTTTGTCATTTAAATACTCGTCTACACTGTAATATCCTTTGCCTAACAATTGTGTCTTTA
Organism: Thymelicus lineola; assembly: GCA_963932265.1. Lineage (NCBI taxonomy): Eukaryota > Metazoa > Arthropoda > Insecta > Lepidoptera > Hesperiidae > Thymelicus > Thymelicus lineola. The sequence continues at coordinate 17,314,357 of OZ010692.1, read as the reverse complement.
CACGTTTTTTGAAAGTTTCTATTGGCAAGTCACGTATTAATTTTGGGATTTTATTATAGAAATGTATGCCAAGCCCTATGAAAGATCGCTGCACTTTACTTAGGCGGAACGAAGGCGTAACTAATTGATGCATTCTTTTCGTATGGCGATTATTAATATCAAAATTTTGTTTATACGCGTTTATATTCTTCCGTATAAAAACTACATTTTTAAAGATATACTGGGAAGCTACTGTAAGTAAGTATACCTATTTCCTTGAACTTTTCACGCAAAGATTCCCGAGACCTAAGTTTATAAATAGCCCTAACTGCCCGTTTCTGGAGTATAAAAATTTGTTTTATATTGGCTGCTTTGCCCCACAGCAAGATGGAATAAGACCTCACTCTCTCGACCCCAACTTCCCAATTCCAACGGTCGCGGTCAACGATCAAGCGAGAAATTCCACCGAATTACGTAGCTATAACATTCCAAGTGGAAAGAAGTCGAGAGGCAGGTGTGCAAACACTTGTGTCCCCGAGTCACTTGCCACACAATGAGAACAAAGCCGGTGCATTCCACTAGTGCGGACTCCCCCGAGACACTTGCATCACGATACGATACACCGAACCCTGTACCCGGAGTCATTCATAAATTATATTATTTTATCTTCTTTGGGCCTCGTACCGGCCACGGGCCACGAGGTCGCCGTGGAGTAAGTTCCGAAGTGGTTAAGGTTATATCGTTAGGTAACTGTAGCCTACCTGTGAGTCCCATAGGGAATTGAGTAACATTACACAACAGCAGAAGATCAGTATAATTTGCTAATTTACTAATAGCAAAGCAGCAATTCAGGATAGGCGCGGCGACTTAGACGAAGGTTTTGTTGGTAGCTACCAGTTATTGCTCTTAAACTAGAAGCTGTACTGGTTCAGTCTATAAATTAATCCTGCTGCTAATCATGAGGTTACTTAGATTTATACATAACTACTTACTTAATTTGAGGATTTCTCTCGATTCCTGATGGATATCATTCGATCTGAATTTTGATAAATATGGGATCAACCAATTACCTTATGAAGTTTTCAAATCGGTTGACGAATGAAACCGAGTTGTATGAGATATGAGAGTATGTTTGTTTACATAAAAAATAAAAAAATTAGACTAAACTGTAAACCTTATTTTTTGAAATCGGTTAAAAAAACGCAACATAATGACGTGTGTGCTGCCGCTCCCGTCGCGGCCGCATCGCGCGTCGGGTCGCTCGTTGATTTCTTTAGCTTGCAAAAATGTTATTACTGTGGGAACGACGGGCGAGTGGTTAAGCCGGGGTTAAACATTTATTCAGTGCGGACTTTCGATATGTCTTAACGACTCCAATACTTAACACCACAGAACATCTAGTTAATAGATGTTCTTTGCTTAACACCCTCCATTATCCAATAGTTAACACCCTCCATTACCTGTAAGAAGCGATCGAAACAGTCGAACTTCGTCCATCGCTCGTGCGTCCGATTATTCTTCACTGTTACCAAATCACATGAATCATGTCAGTACTTCAGTAGCATGTCTGTCATTTACGTTGAGGCCTCGACCGACAGCCCGACACCGACACCGACGGCCGACATCCCAGCTGCCAACACAAGACAACAACACAGTGAAATGCTTCGTCGGACTCCGTCGATAACTTCGACCTCCGTGCCTCGTCGCATGTTGTCGTGTTGTCGTCATGTCTGTTTACATCTCTGTAATTAGCGGCGACGATGGTACCACACCACGCACACCGCGCTATCACCTGAAGCATCCGTGGGCCGCCCGGTGACAACACCATGTTCTAATTGTTTAATTAATAACAATTAAAATTCACGGTATTCCTATTTACATCTTAATTAGAATAACTACACATTAAACTAGACTATATTTTATACGTAAAATTGTATCTTCTCTTGATTTGTATTTTTTACATTTAGGCAGCCTTTAGTGCCTTTAAAAATAATTTTAATTCGTTGCGTTATTGAGTATCATTTGATCTATTTGACTATCTACAATAGAAATAATAGAGCTCCTCGCGTGATCCTCGCTACGTTCGGGAAAAGTGGTTTTTGATAAATTGCAAATACATAGTTACATATATTTTTCCTTTTCTTCTAAAATATACATATAAAAAATTGGGGAATTGAGTATTCCATAAATGTAAGCAAGGAGCTTTAAGGAGAAATTTATTGTTACCTGCAAGACCTAATAATATATTTCCCGGGATAAATAGTTCAGGAAAATATGTTACCTACTATGGTTCCAGCGTATGAGTAATATAAACTACTAAATTACATCGAATCCTTTTACGTTCTCGTTACGTTTTAGTTTCATTGGATGCTCAGACAGACAAACAGACATACAGACAGATAATAATAAAAACAATGTTTTTGAACTCTATTACTAAAATAATTAATCAAGTGCCCACTGATCGAAATTTTGAAAAAAATATATTCAAAGTACAAAAAATGTCCTTTGAGTTGTATCATAGTAGAATTTTAAAAAGAATATCTAATATACCCTATATAAGCATATTCTGCGCCACTCCATATTTATTTACCACTTAGGGACCCGATCATGCGTGGACATATTACCTTTTACGCGTTGTAATTAGCAATGTATGAGACACGCGCTCGTGCGCCGCTTACTTACTAACACTGAAGGAACATGAGTGTTTCCTGCCGTCTATGGTGTGTCCTCGCTTTGATAGCGACTGTTATCTTTTGTTTATAAATACAGCGAAAAGATGACTTCGAGTAGCACCATCGGCCAAGAGAACATAGAAAATCTTTCAGCTATCTACACTGAAGCAGTGTGGAGTGGACCGTTCCGTTTTCAGAAAAAACCTTCCAACTAATGTATAGTATTGAATACTATTTACCGTTTATACGTAACAGTACGTGTTGAACGTCATTGTTAAACCCTAATTGAAATGGTGAAATATTCCTCGTGTAAGGTGCGTGTCACGACGCACGTTCACTACCTACGTCCTACGACATCGCGAGTCGCGACAGCCAGTTCTCAGGACTACCTCACTGCGATGAACTAGCGCAACTTGGCAAGCCTATGAATATTTTGAATCACAAATACTGACACATTGACTGATTGACTATTTATTGGTGACTTAATCACTGATGAGTGTGGGCGCCGTGTAATGCCGCGTCGGGCTGTCTGCCTTCACAGCCGTGGGTCTGGTCTGGATTAATTAATTAGCGATCAACAAGTGCCAAATAGTCCCTTCCCGTGATTATTCTCTTGTTTTATTATTTTCGGTTTTATCACTTTTCTGTTTCTATTTACCACACGAGTGAATAGAAATGTTAGCATTGGAAAACGTTTTGACAAAATTAGTGTGATGATGACATTCACAACCAACTTCAAGTAGGACTAAAGTCCTATTTTAGTCCATGACGTCACCACACTTCACAGCCGCTGTAAATAACCAAAGTTAGAAGTAGAACAAACCACAAAATTAAAAACTAAAAGGTACTACTGCTCCATTGTTTTGTTTTGCGGTCGTGTTTACGTCTTCCTTAAAAGTAAAGTTTCCCTTTTATTAGGCTTTTCAAGCAGCAACTATATACTTAATGTACATATTTATACATGTGTGAGGTCATCTGCGGGAACATGATTTTTTTTTAATATTTCACAATTAAAGGTAAATTATTTCGAATGGACATAGGCTAGACATATATTACGCAATTAGATATGTAGAAGTACGTGATGAAGTATTACAATATCTGATTTAATTACTGCGGCACTCGAATGAGGCAAAATATTTACCGCAGCGCGTTGAGTACCAAAATACAAGAGAACTAAAGTCAGCGGTTCCCACACTGGTAAAGAGCGTGGCTGGAGACGGCCGGTGACCAGCTGACCACGGTGACCACCCGACGCAATGGTTAATTGTCCTGAACGCCGCGCGCCGTCGTCGCCGCGTGACTGTGGCTTGAGTCGCTTACAAAGTAACAAACATAGACATTGTGCTAAAAATTACGGTTTTATTATAATACCAGGAAATCGCCCTCACTTTGCTTCGGGAAAAAAATATAGCCTATGTCACCCAGGCATTTCGGAGCCTAGCAAACAAACAAGCAAATCTTTCCTCTTTATAATATTAGGTCTAGTTTTAAGCGTTAGTACAGAGTAAAAATTATAATTAATTTTGTAGATGACCCTTCAAAAAGAGAAATTGTCGTGAATATAATTAATTAAGTATTTATAGGTCATAATTACCTAGTAGTTAACCTTCACTAAGTTAACTAAACTGAGCTGATTCACACATGGTTCACAAATAAAGCGATATTTACGTATACAAGAATTTCTAGTATTGTGTTTATCAATTATTCCCTTTTCTAATGAAGTAGCCCTTATGAGCGAGCCAACAGTGCAGATAGTGTACATACGCTTGTAATTCGGAGTGTACAAACAGAATCTCTCTGCTAAAACATTTCTATAATCCTGCAGTTTATTGGTGGGAATAGAAAGCGACTTGACGCCGGAGAATAGAAACACATTACTTAATTAATGCGACAACTCACTAAACGATACGGTACCAACTTACTCTTATAACTATGTAGGTAGACATACATTTACAAAGAAACGTTACAGTTATTGAAGAACATATTATTTTCAGTGATGAACTTGAGTACGTACAAAAAATTTGAGTACCAAAGTTTGACACATTGTTTGTTTGTTTGTTTGTGAGGGTGTATGGATTTTTGTTACTCTCATACAAAACCTACTGAACGAATTTTCATGAAATTTAGCACACAGGTAGACCATGACATGGAACAAGATATCCAAACACATTTTCATGTAAAATTTTGCCCAGACGAGACCCTACACGCCCTAACTATACAAGTCCTATCTTCACAAACGCTACACCTTAGTCAAAATATGTGGCTAAGCCGTTTCGTTACGAAAAGAACTTAACATGTGACGATAGCGAAACTGCCAATCCACGACCGTGCTCCCAGATGGGTAACTATCCCGGAAAATGCTAGTAAAGCCGAGGCCCGAGCTCTAGTTCTTTATAATATTGGCAACGTGGAGACGCAAGACGCTAGCGGTCATTTGGAAGCGCAGTAGTCGGCTTTAGGGTGCTTTTCCACCAGAGATGTGCTATGCAGCTATGCTGCGAAGATGTGAAATCTAATAAATATGATTGGTTCAATAAATTGATTTCCACCAATGAATATGATAAATGATTGGTGGATATCAAACGCATCCATAGCAACGTAACATCGCACATCTCTGGTGGAAAAGCACCTAAGTCGAAAGCTCGTCCGAGTACCACGCTTGAATGCTAAAAAGCCTCGGACAATTAGATGCATTCGAAATCAAAGCACAATAAAGCACTCACAACAAACATTATACCCAAAAAGAGAACGGTTCAGTTTAATTGGATTACATGTATCGTATTACCACACACACACACACTCACACACACACACACACACACACACACACACACATACAGCTGCACACTGCACACCGGACAGGTACGGTCGGCGGCTGGTGAAATAAATATTCAATGAAATGTTTAAATATTGAAAGGTATCGAGTTGGTACCTAACGTGTCCGAGTGGAAGATTGCTGGGACTGTGGCTTTGTGGCGAACTGAAGGATTTGGCAATCGATATATCACGTATCAGCCTTAATTCATTTGTATCATATGCGGATACTGACGACGTTTAGCATGATCTCATCTATCCACGCACACACATAATATACATTAAATGTGTCCCTTTTCCAAGTATAATGATTCAACTAAGTACTAAGTTAATGTACTCACCATCTTGGACCACAACTCCACTTACCTTATTTGTGTAAAATTAACTTATTTATGTAAAAAAACTTTTCTTTTGAAATACTGCTCCTTTGGAGCACGCTGGAATATATCCACAATCTCCACCACTTTATCTTATTTTTCACTCACTCCTTACTTCACTATTATGTATACATACTATGCGTATGTTATATTTGGTTGTCAGCTTTGTTTAATCCCAACACATTATGATATCACGAGTGTCGTTTGTAAGTGGCACGTCACGTTTTCTTGATATACCTGCCTAAAGTATATTTGTGTAAAGTGAGTTTTTGGGGTCACTAATCACTCCACATGGTGATAGTGCACGCATCTTTCCTTGAACGTGTACATTTCAAGCAAGATTTAGGTCCTCTTTGAAATCGATTTCGGATTTCTCGACACATTTCAATGTAACTTAGCTATTATAATGGAAAAAGCTTTATCGTAGTTATCCAAGAATAACATAAAAATTAAAGGAAACACGAAACAGTAAAGCTGCTTTAAATGTAGCAGAATGATAATTTCGGAACATGCAATGGTATTAGTCTCTCAATCTCCTGTCGTATCAATACTTTACTGCAAGCTTTGGTCGCAACTGGATGTGGTCAGTATGTGGATCCAGCGTCGGCTGCATTTTGGAATTGGATGAGTTACTGAGGATTTTATCAGCGTTCCCTTACTTCTACAGCTCAGAAGCTATAGTCCTGTTAGTGTTACGGATCTTGGTACCCTTTAACATAGAACCTTCGTTCGAATCGTCCCAATACTACAGTTGGCGGAAAATGCATAGTGACAAACTACGTCAGTCATCGATGTTGTTCGCTGCAGTCAAAACAACAAACACGGATAGATTAGGCTACTCAGAACTGAAGTTATTTAATGCAATAAACAAAAGTGAGCTGACCTCAGTTCTCTGTAAATACGTGTCAATATTTAATAATAGGCGCCAGATAACGGTTCGAGTGGTAATGTCGACTTAAGGATAGCTTAATGCGGTCGGAGGTGCGATTACTTAGTTTACTCGGTATTCACTTTGATAATATTTATCTAATTTAAATACAATGGGCACTATGGGTAGTCTCTACAAGTTTTCTTCGGTTCACTGTTGTCTTATATTAAATTGGTAGTGGAATGAGCAAAATTAGACAATTTGTTGATGTTCAGACATGAATCATTATTTGTTGTTGTTGCCAATTGGTACTCTGAAATGGTCAATCCAGAGTGACAATCTAGCTTGTTCGTTTCACATCAACACGCAGAATAAATTCTCTTCCAAAAAGACGCAGAGTTCAAACATGCACACGTTTTAATTTCATGAAATGCAAATACAGCAACACGTGAAATGCAAATTGTGTTGATTTATCTGTTCGGTATTTTAAATTTAAAATAACTTGTATTAACGCGTAGTATTTTGTGCCATCACAAAATATATATTTGCACATGTAATAAGAGAAAGACCTAATGAAATATTTCTGTATTATTATACAAAGTAACAATTTTATAATGTAATTAGCACTAACCCCTCTACCTCCACCAATCCGAACTGGAGCAGCGTGGTGGAGTATGTATATTCTAGGCCTCCTCAGAAGGAGAGACCCGTGTTCAGTAGTGGGCCATAAATCGGTTATAGCCCCTTATGTGACCACACTCCAATATGAACTGTCAAGTGTCAACCAATAAGCCCGAACCCCTTAGCCATCGCCATCCAGCGCACGCCATCCACCATCCTTGGTCGCGGTCGCAGGAACCATCAGCTATATATAAGCTATCTGTCTTCATAACCCAATGACAATGTAATGGTAGTGTACCGCCGGCGCCGCCCACGCGCCATCAGTACCACCACCGACCTTAAGGAGACGCTACATTTACACTCTCTTATAATAACTATATATTGTAAGCCGGCAAATACGAAATTCTTTTAAAAATACATAGTTATATACTCACATAGTCTCTAAAATCGTTGCAATATAATTTCAAGTAGAGATATCCTCCATTTCGTCTCCAATTATTGTTTTTTTTTTTCAATATTTTTTAATAGTAACGTAGGCTAAGTTTGTTATAATAAAACTAACATAGTTTTAAGTACTGACCATATATATGGAATAACTTTGGTCTGAAATAAATAATAATAATTATTATTTAATAGTACCTTTATCAATTGAAGCACCCATTATAACCAATTCATAACAAAGCTCGTAATCCCCGTGTAGTGTGCAATCACCTCCAGCTGCAGTGTGGCGCAGGTTGCAAATCCGGTGCTGACGTGACTGCCAAGGTCTAGCTCAGATTTGCTTACTAATGTGAGTTTTATGGCTCAATATTGCGATAAAATTATTAACTTGTTAGCGTGTCCGTTTTAAACTTCCATTCGTAAGTATACAACTCCAGCGAGGTGTGGGTAGCAAGAGTAGCTGTTGTTTTGCATGTTTTGAGTGTCACGTTGGTTCAATTACATGTATCTATTGCAAGGTTATCGGTTTTTTATATCTTATACATATCGTTTATTGCTCTGTTGCCAGTAGATTTGTAACGTCCTCGGTCTCCTCCTGATACTTCAGCTGCTTGGGCTCTCCTTTCGTCATCCGTTTTATTGTTGATATCAGTTTCGGTTCACATATTCTTGTTTCGTTTACTCGCTCTGAAACAAAACAAAGTTTTGGTTTCAAATAAGGTTTCTTTAAGGTCTTGGATGGATTACAGTCCTCAGACATTCACTTGCAAATGATTGTATAAAAGGATTGAAAATTATGTGACAAAAACTTAAATTTATTGTCACCAACTAATCTTATTAACATCGATAATAAGCACAAATTATTACGCGGACAGAAGTTACACTAATGCTCAGTGCCGGGTCCTTAGTGCCGAGTTCAAGATGATTTAGGGGAAGTTTTCTTTGACGAGAAAGTGCGCAACTTAATGTTCTGGTGCTATTTTATGTGAACGACAAAGATTATGAATTTGAAGCTCGCACAGACTACAGCCAACACCAGGTGGACCACGCACAATATGAGGTAATGTTCTAATGTTAGGAGATGACGGTTTCCACCAATTTCCCAATCTATCCACCTTTGAAAGGGCAATAAAAAGCAAATAGAATTGGCGATGTTCGCGGCGTGGGCGTGGGCGAGCGATTGTTCTATCTAGCCCCTCCTCCGCGCGGCCCACGGCCACCGGCAGGACCCTGGCTGCTATTCTGCCATAGTCCACACTTCACAGTCCTCAGCGGCTCCCGAGCCAAGCCGCCGTGAGTATTGTACTCTCATTATTGCATGCGATATCCTGGCTAAGTTTCTGGACCAATCGGATAACTTCTCATCGTCCAAATGTCCTGTTGAGGATTATTTATAGATACGTACGTGTATGAATGTGAATAGTGAAAATGATTGATGAAGATTTGTTTTCAGTGTGTGATTTTTGAGTTATGTGTTTTAAAATGGCAACGGCGAATCACATTTTAAGTTTATGACTTTTGAAATTTAATTTGTACATGTACAACCATTGGTACAACCTGTAGTTTATATAACGCTGATGTAAGTAGTTACTTAGATGGAGTTAAATTATTATAATAAAGAGTGTTTGTGATATTGTTCAAGCTTGTATAAGGTCCTGAACTAAGAATTTTCATGGAAATCTTTAAACCTAATTTTTGGTTCAAATTCATAACGAGCATGATAACTCGTTTCACAGCACCAGCGGCAGGTGGCAAGTTGTTTTTGTTGAGCTGTCTCTATATCAGCCACCAGAGAGTAGCCACACTTCATTACATATGAATTGTATCGATTAACATACATGCAATTTCATAAAAAAAAATGTAATAGCTAAATTCATGAAATATTTGACATTTATTATGTGGTTCCAAATCAGCTACCAGCCCTCAGCCATCAGCCCCCAGCGGCCCTCAGCCACCAGCGCTGGTCGCTTTTCATCAATAGCTGATGTCACCCCCCCCCCCCCCCCCCACCGTCCACAGCCACCAATCTGCAATCATCGTTATTGGTTTAGCGTGATGTCATTTGCGAAAATAAATAAAAATGCTTACCACAGCCGCGGCCGCCCGTGACTAATTTATTTGCGAGAAATTACATGCACAAGTTATTATTCAACCTGACAAATAAGTTACATCCATCATCCATAAATCATAGAGTTGAGCGTATTTTTAGACGTGCACTAAGCGCATCCTTCAGACTTACCTGTGGCTCTAATTGCTTCGGAAGCCTTATTTTGAATTGGTTTTCCCTGTGTAAACATTGTTTTTTTTTACTATTTTTGACAAAAAGTAGTAAATAAAACCTTATTTGTCTATTTGCTTCGGATCCAGGCAGCACATAAAACTCGGTGAATGGACTTTGATTTATCTTTGCAGAATATTTACTTATGAACCTCTTCGATCATTCAAAATAGTCTCGAATGCATCCTTGATTAACATAATCCTCTCCTGATTGGGCAAATGTGAAAGTGCCGGTGTCGTTCGTGCATACCGCAAACATTAGGTATATCTGCAATGGCATGAAATGAATAATGCCAATGCAAAACATCGCTATGGCATTTTGTTGACATAGAGAGATATTGAGGAATGCCGCACATCGCGCAGCGCATCGTCAGCGGTCGGGTCGCCGCCACAGTGCGCCACGCTGTGCCACGATGCTAGCTGCAGTACTGCACAGTGTCACTGTACGTGACAAACAATGCCGTGTTGACATTCACTTATCTATTGTCAGCTGTGGATCCTCACCGAGATTAGCTCGGTTGTGATTTGCGTCGTCTACAACGCACTTTCTGCTTTGGGATCGAACTATTTTGTCATACCATAAAATTGGTTCATATTTTTATGAACAGGAATTCACTATCATTTTTTTATTACTAATTATTTGCTATAATATCAATTAATTCAGAAACTATTTTTATGTAATTGTCACATTAAAACTTATCATCATTAAATATGACGACCTATGCAGGCAATGCCTTCCTATTGCATTTACGCCTTTCTGATTTTATCTTTGATTAATAAATGGATCTGACCGGAGATAACATAATTCATTCATTGTGTGCACATTTGTCAAGATTATTTCACACTATATGTAAAGTATACAAAAATAAATAATTGCAGGTATTTCTTACAGTATTGAGTGCAAATATTACCTAAGGTAATCCGGTTTCAAAATTAATACGCCACCGGCCACGTTACTTCTTAAAATCTATATTCAAGTATGAATTGAAACTTAATTTTTCTTTTTAATAATACCCGTTCCCGGAACTTCTAACTAAAAAAACTTTCAAAACTCTGAGCCCAAATTTTTACGCACTCTTATCTACTTTTTTGCCCTCGAGAAATATTTGTTACGAATGTGGTGTTTACTTAGTTCTATATTTATTCTGATACAAAAACGCTTGAATAAAAAAGTACTCAAAACCAGTGAATGAGAATCAATACTCTCAATGCCAGATTATACAGGCTGTTCACTGTCTAGCAACTAACTAGCGATAATTTAATGTCATGATATACCTGATTTTATCGAGAAAAATACCACATGTGGGGGATTAGCCCTACCTATTCCTTTTGGAATGGCCGCCATTTTATTTTTTTATTATGTTAGATGACTCTGCCGAAAGAGCTATTTCTCTAGACTTAAAGGTCCCATAGAAGTGAAAAATCAATATATTATTTGAAAGGTAATAATACCATCTATTCATTACAAAAAAGATTGGATAAAGTTTCAAGTAACAAAGTCCATAAAAAATTATGACGCTCAATGTAGTCAAAAAATTCACTAGTTTTTTTTTAGTTTTTCTAACATACTTCACAAAACTAGCACATTATCAAACCTTTTTTAGTACGTGCACTGAAAACAACATCAAAATCATTGCTCTAAGTTGCAAGACTGATGAGTTGTTGCCTGTTTGAATATAAGCCTACACGAGTCTCCCATACTCCTTGCGTAGCTATGTGCTACATTGAAAAAACATTAAGATGGCTAGACCTCCAAATGTGGGTATTTCTATCGACAAAATTAGATATATTTCATGCTCTTAAATTATCGCTATTTAGTTGCTGGACACACTGTGTATATGTATAAACAAATAATTGTGGACTCTGTTTTTCTCGATGGCCTTTTAGAACAGAATCAGTCTTCCGAATTATTATAAATGCGGCACTGGAGACTTGATTGATTCCTATTGAAACTGAATGCATTATGAAAATCCAAACAAAGCACACACGGTTTTCTCCAAATTAATTATGCACATCTTTTTGCAATTTGTCTATAGTATCCTAAATGTTGTCAGTGGTTTTGAGGAACCTTAATTAGTAATATCCTGGTTTCCGTTGCAATAACTTTTTTAACACAACACTTTTAGTATTAGTGTTAGCATACCTAAGTGTTGCTCGTGTACCGATAGATCTGTACATTGTAGTGTCCTCTAATTCTGATTAAAGGTTTTATTACGTGCTCTGCAAACCGTAGGCACTTATTCCATGTTTGACGTATCTTTCATCAAATGGTTATGCATTTCAAATTCCATTTTCATTTGCATCTCCTAAAATGTGCTGGTGCCGTATTTGTTGAAAGGAGACAATACTGCGCAGTAGTCCGGGCTGGCGGCTCCCGGCAGGCGACGGCGGCGGCTGGCGCGTGAAGGTCTCCCACGTATCATATGTTTTCGTTCAGTGTGCGAACGCAGCGCTCGTGACAATACCTGTTATGACTGGGTTACTGCGCCTTACTGCAGACACTGCACCTATCTATTATGTCACTTTTACACTACTTTTGCCTTTATTTCGCTGCTCTCTTATTTTATTACAATTTAACACTATTGGAGTAGATTATCCGACCTTTGCTTGACCTATTTGGTTGACCAGGTGAAACCTTTTCAAGGTTCTAATTATTGGAGCCAAATCTGGAGTTGTCAGACTCTCATCTGTTGTTGACAGTTGTAACCGTTTCTGTGCTCATAGCTGATTTTCCGTCTTCTCTGAGGTTTAAAAAGATATTCCTACTTTGTAGTTTACGGCTTCGTCTATCATCTTTATTAGTACGGCATAAAACCGTGATTGTCAACGTTTCAGGGTAGGAAAAATGAATCAACTTCGATGAGGAGCACACGATCAGGGATATAGTGAGTTTTGTACAAAATGATCAAAAATATGTTAAGTGACAGTAAAAGTTAAATTCCCAAAATTAATTTGGACAGCGGCAGGTGCAAGCTGTGGGAGATACAACGTAACTGTATTATTTATTCAAATAGCCGATAAACAATGATGAACGATTAGCATTACAACGATTGGAAATTTCTGGTTTCGGGAGAAACCGACCAAGACTAGAGGTCGATGGTAATAATATTATGTTTATTGAACAAAAATAGACGACTAAAACACACTTATTTATACACGATTATTTTCTTCAATCTTTATTTCTCGTTTATAAGCCAAATTGATGCATTCCTCCAACAGTCTTTCTTTTAACATTTGAAGTGCTTGTGTCAGTCTGGAATGATGCCTAGCTGAGCAGCTTCGGGTGCGGTCGGGACTGATTTCTCCATGAGGTGAGTCTGGATAGATACCACTATTTTGCTTTAGCCAGCCGCTTACTGACTCGACGTGTTGCGGCTTGAGGCTGGAGAGTGGAGAGCCAGTTCTTTCTTTCTTTTTCTTATCTCTTTCTTGGCTTGATTGATGGGCGAGGATAGCCACTTACCATCACATAGATCGTCTGCTCGTTTGCCAGCTATTTCCATAAAAAAATACTTCTCCAATTTTGAAAAGAGGCTCTACAATGATCACGGTAGATACCGTGAATAGAATTAACACAATCCCGAGAAACTACAATGTATGAAGCGCGCCAATCGCATCCATCCATATACATGAACGTGCGCATTATTAATTAACTATCATGATGAGTCTTCAACGAGAGTCGTCAATTTAAATGTTTATTAGGAGGCGTCTTGAAAAAGCCATAACAATAATGATGAGGACGCCTGTCAAGTGCAGATTGCAGTCCTACCGCGATACATGTTGTTTCAATGATGTTTATTTACATATAATATCATTGTTGTTTACATTGTTGTGTCATTTCGTGTCGTGTCGTGTCGGAGCTCGATGTGTGTGATTGCAATGTTGCAGTAAGCAGCTGGTCTAATGTTCAATATTTGACTGAAACCACCCCGCCCTTAGCCAACTTGCTGGTAAGTCCACCACACATCAAAGCTGGGCTGGTTGTGATGATAATGGGATGAAACAAGATTTCTTATATCGCAACATTTTATGTTGTAAGTACTACTCTCTTATTCGTGTTAGCCAAAAACGTATTCTGTAATGTTAATCAGTTTTACCAGCGGACGCCTCTTGCCGTGTCGGTCGAGTGGTTGCAAGTCGCAATGTTTAAAAACTCGTGGCTCGTATTAATTAAACAATTCCGATTATTGGTTCCACGTTCGAGGAATATTTACATACATACACAGTCACATTACGTAACTACAAGGACCTTTTTTGTTCGTTCTTGTATTTTTGCTCTCGTCAACCATTCCTTATTCAGACAGCTCAGCGGAAGCGAGATGCGTCATGCTTATTGGGAAATGATTATATCGCTGTATTTGAGAATCTCAAATATTCAATATGTGGCAAATTTCCTAATCAAATATCGGATTCCTAAATAACGCTATCGAAAATAGATATTATGTATTATTGCATTGCCATTCCCAAACTGTTTTATGTAGTGTGACTTGTGTGACGTAAGTGTGCGCCTCCAGACTCACGGCGAGCATTCTTATTTGTTTCCGAGAAAGCTCGCCGAGACTTCTCGCGAACACATGATACTCTTCAGAGGCAGAACAGATTGTCATTGTAGGCTCACTATAGTTCTCGCCCTTATACGATATGGACGACTTTGGGAGCGCAGCGTCTTTAATATTGTGTGCATTGCATTATCATCTTCTTAATATCAAAATCCGAAATAAAAAAGAAAGATGGAACAAATAATGTAACATTGTAATGTATGTCCTCGTAAGACTTAGGTAACCAGGCAGCACCTAAATCGTACCGATGAAACTAACTAATCACATTCACGCTTCTCGAGTGTTCTCGGGCTTCTAGCCGTGCGCCGTGAGTCTGGACTCTGGAGGAGGCTTACCGCCCGCTGATGTTTGTCCAAGCTACCGAGCCAGGCGTGAGGCGAGTGACTTCCAATTAGAGCATCGAAGCTCGGTTCAATTTTGAAAACCCGGGTTTTCGGGTTTAAGAATATCAAAACCCGGGTAGACCGGTTTTTTCGAGCTTTTCGAGCCTTTTATTGTATTTTTTTAAAATACACTAATCTGCGTTTATATATCGATTTCCTGCAATGAGTACAAATTATAAAGGATGAGGAAGAATTTAAATAAATGAAATAGTACTTTACAAATTACAAAAACACTTTAAAATGTTTAAAAAAGTGATAAAGATTTATTTTTTCTTCAGAATATCTTAAAACTTAGTAAGTAATCTCCATCCATTCATCCATCCATCCATCAGCCCTTGGAGGTCCACTGCTGGACATAGGCCTCCCCTAACTTGCGCCACTCTGACCGGTCCTGAGTCTTCTGAATCCAGCAGATGCCCGCTGTCTTCTTCAGGTCGTCGGTCCATCTTGTCGGGGGGCGTCCTGTACTCCGTTTTCCTCCTCGTTTCTGATGCGATCACTTAGAGAAATAGCAAGCATAGCCCTCTCCATAGCCCGCTGCGCTACTCTGAGCTTGTATTAGGCCAATAGTGAAGCACCACGTCTCGGATCCGTATGTCATCACTGGCAACACACACTGCTCGAACACCTTCGACTTCAGGCACTGAGGTAGTGTTTTGGACGACAAGATATGACGCAGTTTCCCGAACGCAGTCCATCCGAGTTGGATTCTACGAGTGACTTCTTTCTCGAAGTTGGACTTAACCATCTGGATCACTTGTCCCAGGTAATTGTATTCGTCTACAACTTCGAGAGCAGCGCCGTCAACAACAACCGGTACGGGTGAAACATGGACATTCATCTTAAGACCCACCCGTTGTGAGGCGCTGTTCAAGTCCCCGAGCATTGTACCTAGTTCCTCAAGGGATCCTGCCAGGATGACTATATCATCGGCATATTGCAGGTGTGTGATGTATTCGCCATTGATGTTAATGCCATGTCGTTTCAACTCCATCAGCTTGAACACATCTTCCAACGCAGCGGTGAACAGCTTTGGGGATATAACGTCCCCTTGCCTGACACCTCTCTACAATTGGATGGGGTTCGTGGCTATGTCGTGTACTTTGACGGACATGGTGGCTGATGAGTACAAATACTTCAACACCGCGATATACCGCTAGTCTATAGCTATACGGGTCCGCTGTAGAGAATTTAGTACTGCCCAGGTCTCGAGAGAATCAAAGGCTTTCTCATAGTCCACATAGGCGACATATAACGGCAGATTATACTCCTCGGTCTTCTGTATAATCTGCCGCAGTGTGTGTATGTGGTCTATGGTGCTGTAGCCTTTCCGGAATCCTGCTTGTTCGGGAGGCTGGAAGTCGCCAAGCCTGCGTGCAATGCGATTTGTGAGCACCCTCGAAAATAACTTATAAACGTGGCTCAGAAGTGCGATTGGCCTGTAGTTCTTCAAAAGGGCTTTATCGCCCTTTTTGAAAAACAGAGTCACCACACTTCTGCTCCACGCTCCCGCGGTAGTTCCAGTATGGATGACGGTAACAAACAGTTTTTGGAGCGCCACTAGGAGGGGTTTCCCCCCAGCGCTTAGCAGCTCGGCGGTGATACCGCGTCATGTCCCGGTGCCTTGTTGTTTTTAAGCTGTTTGAGAGCCTTTCTAATCTCATACAGGCTGACGTCCGGGATATCCTCTGTGTAGTGTGGGGTTAATTTAGCTCTCTTGTCGCTCTCCTCACTGGGAGGTGGAGCTTGAGAGGAGGTATACAACCGTCCGTAGTATCTCTCAGTTTCTCTTAGAACTTCAGGTTTCGAAGGAACTATGGTGCCGGACTCGGTGGCGAACACTTTGAAGCCCTGGTTTCGTTCTATTGTATTTTTTACAGGATTTGCGTTGTGTTTACGCAAATTGCGTCGCCTACACTTGGAGATCTGTTCATTGAGCCGTCGGTATTCCGCCATAGAGGTTGGAGACTGCACACATAGTTCTCGTCGATCTCTCATAAGACCGAGACTTTGTTCTGAGAGAACTTGAGATCTACCACTGGGGTGGGTCTTGAAATACTTCGACTTTACCTCGTGGACAGTCGCTACCATCCTGATTCCTGGTGTTAAACTCCTCCACCGACGTGCATGATTCTAGGTACGCAAAACTATTTTGCAGCTCAAGTTGAAAGTTTTCGGATCCCTGGATTTGGACAGGTGTTGGACGAAGCATAGACTTCATCAGGCATGACCGTTCCAGCTTCACGTCGATATTTAATGTGTAAGAGGCACAAGACGGTGATCGCTTCCGGTTTTGAACCTGCTGATCACAGAGACATCATTAAATACATATGTGCTGTTTGTCTGCCAGAATGAAGTCTATCTCGCTTTTTGTGGAACCATCAGGACTTATCCAAGTCCACCTGCGTTGAGGCTTCTTTATGAAGAAGGAGTTCATCATAAAGAGATCTTCCTTCTCCAAAAAGTTAGCCAACAAGTGTCCTCGGTGGTTCCGTCGTCCAATTCCGAAGGGACCCACTTTCTTCTCTCTTGTGGCTTAAACTTTATAAATAACAAAAACAAAAGTATTTAAAAAAACCCGAAAAACCCGGGTTTGATTTTTAAAACCCGGGTTTTTTTGTAATCCTCAGAACCGGGAAAACCCGGGTTTTTCGGTCCGGGTAAACCCGGGCTCGATGCTCTACTTCCAATATTGCCGACTTGTTATATTTCACACGCATACAAAAAGTAAAAACTTGTATGATTATCATAAATAAATAATGCTTTACATTATTTAAGTAAATATGCACGTGTAATAAAATGTCTTATTGAAGATAAGAACACCGGTTAGATATTGGATGATGGCGTAGGATACTAACGGTCTAGTCTAGTGGATCCACAACGACCCACAAGTAATTAGTCCCTGGGTTGGTCCTCTGTGCTACGTCAATCTCATCCTCATATAGAATGACAACAACGGTTGGAGCTGGGAATCGTCTCCAGGGCCTTTGTGATCTATATTTAGGTTAGAAGCGCAGAACTTTTTGCTGGAATAACAGGACAGTAACTTTAGACAAAACTCTCACAGCTGTGCTCTAAATGACGTGCACATTTTTCCACATTTCATTGTCATACATTTTGAAGTAGTACGTGAGCTAAATTGTGAACACTAACGGAAATGTATTGTGTCCAGAGCTGTCGAGCAAATATGTTGATTAAATCATAGATAGACGGTCAGCTTGGAGCTTTCACATCACTTGCTATTTACTTTTTATTTTATTTACACGCTTCCAAATCGATGATGATATTTTTCAATTTGCATAAATAACTTCTAACGAGATTAAATCCAGAACTTAGTTTTCTTTAGGATAAAATATTAACCTTTCAGCGTTATCATAAAACAAATAAATTAGGTATAACAATGAATTATAAATCACCACCAGATAACCTGTCAAAAACCTAAAAGCTAAAGTTGTTTATCGACTTCGCGATTCGGCCGAAAAAACAGCTTATGACCATCTCGCACACTTCCTGCCAAATATGGCACGAGCTTTGTATGTTTACAGCGGAAATTGCCAAGCGCCGTCCGTTTGAACGGATTGGCATATCTGAAATACATAACTATTTCACTAATATCTAATACCTAAGTTGGTAAATACTGGCCCACTCACAGTAGGACATCTGTGTCTGAAACGTCGGGAACTGAGTAAAGATGTCAAGAGAACTAAGACAAGTCTTATCAAGCTCATAACAATTACTAAAGGAACTGACAGCCCGAAGGACTGAGAAGCCTGAGGACGCTGAGGATTCGCTGAAAAATTAACCACCGCAGACCATTTCTTCCTTATATGTCAGCAGAACGTGATAAATTTCAATAAACACATTGATCATTGCAAAAACTAAGGATGTTATGGCAGCGCGCGGCGCGGGCACACGGTTCGCTACCGGTTGAACTTGATCAAGGATTAACAAAACTCAATGGAAGTTATTTAATTATATTATTTAAATAATGATACGTAACGATGTATGCTCATTCTTGGAACTCATGTACAGTCGGCAAAAGAATTAGGTATGCAGGGCATGATTGTAAAACCTTCTGTAATTATTGATATTACAGATTGTTTGTGTTATTATCAATGTTAAATGATACCTCTGTATACGTAAGGTATGATTTAACTTTGATAATAACGTAAACAATATGTAATATTATACATTACAGAGGGTTTTGGAATCATGCCCTGCATACTTAATTCTTTTGTCAATCCGTATATAGCCGTCGGGTTACATAAGTAGGAACTGCGATAGATAAAGCACATAGAATTCTGAAACTGTCTCGCAGAGACCTGACCAAGAGCAAAGACTATAAGTCGATCGATCGATTTTGGTCATTTTAGGCATTTTATTATTTTATAGGCCTTTTTAATACAAAAATAAAATTTGCCATTTAAATTTAAGAAAATCTGCATTCAACGCTGTGAAAACTTTACAGAAGAAACACCTAGAACGGAGAGTAAACATAAATACGCAAAAAAAACATAGAAAGAAAGTCACGAAATTTATTTTTAAAACATGTATACGTGTGTGCACTTGATTAATTGTAATTTATATTGCCACTTAAATAGAAATAGCGACATAGACAATCATTCAATCATGAACAGTATCAACACAGTGGAAAATGTCGTCATCGTGTGCCCACGCCGCGGCGCCGCGCCGCGTTCGGACGACCGTAAATGGAGGATAAAAGGTTTAATCTAAAATATCACAAAACTTAATTAACTTAAACAGTTCATAATAAAACTTAAATAAATTAATCGTAACGTTTAAAACACTCCCGGTTGTGCAGCCTACCTAGTTACTACACTGTTGCTTGAATCAAACGACTCGTCGTGTTCCGGCTGGGCTGGGGGTTTGAAAGCCAGTTCTTCCTTTTTCTCTTCTCTCTTTCCTGGCCGGCAAGTTCAGCAACTCGTCCGTGAAGCCTTTGGGATCGCTGATGATCGCCAGTTATCGAAATATCGGCGTATAAAATGAATGTCATTAGCTTTTTTGGGATCGATTTACCTAATTAGTAATCATTTTAATTAACTGTAGGTTTATTTAAATTTAAATAGGTTTATTTTAATTCTCTGTCATCTAGTTTTTGCTTAATATCTTGATATACAATAAATCCCTTGTAAACTGTTCTTTTTGTTAGTTTATTTTTGCCAAAAACCCTTCAAAGTTTACAAAATTTTATTTTGTTCTCGGGATACCTATTTACTTAATGTTACTACGACTGGAAATAATTGATTGTGTAAAATTGATTATATGATTCTTAAAATTGTCTTTTCGACTTTATGAATAAATATTTGACATACATATATCTTTGATATTAATTTGAAAAACTTCATACATTTGACTGAACTCGGCCAAAGTTGGCCAACGTTAGCGCAGTATTAAGAGTTTAAGACAAAACCTGGCTGGGTCGTCCGCAAACCAGTTTAGACGCCATGCGCCATGTACCTACTACGTACTATAGAAATCCGCCGAGCTGCGCGCCCGAGGAACCAATATCATGCTCTTAAAATATTCCCATTACAGCTTCCACGACTATAAATAGACGGGAAATATTGTACTCGAGATGGAAGGTTATTTTATCAATAATAGCCTATTATGGAGCCTCTCCGAAGCTGCGAATCGGATGAATAAATCTCGCACCACTCAGTCGGTCCGTGTTCGTAAGGATATCAATAATACGTAAACGTCACGAAAACATTGAGATAGAAAGACGGGACGAGAGAACTAAATGCAATAGTTGCTACATATTTCAGCAGAAATGAGTAACTAGTATAACCCTTGTAGATATTTAGGGCAATTTGAAGGATGCAGTCTATAGGTTCCAGGATTTCAAATTCGCGTGGTTTATAACAATCACAATTATTGTTTATTATCTTATGCCTGATTATTTTCAAAGTAGCTTCTAAAATATCGTGGGTAACCCCAAAGCATTCAAACCAAACTCATTAGTAGTTAATGTAGTAAGGTACCGTAATGTAATGTATTGGATCTTATGGAATATCAACACTAAAATGCCTTTGAACATAATAGTCAGGAGCGAGACGTGAGTAGACTTGTGATGTGTGGACAGTCAAGTGGCGGCCAGCGCGTGCGCAGTCGGCTGCCCGCTGGTCACTGCGACGTAAAAAGGTAATAAATTCGAGAGACAACCAGATCTAAAGTCCCAAACCGTCTAGCCATTGTCTAAATTGTTTTTGTTCAACCGGTGGCGCGGTGCTAGACGGATCCGTGTAGGCGCGTCTAATGTGTGTTCCACAAGAGGACAATCTAATCTGATATCTAGGATCTTATTCATTCCTTAGCCATTAGCAAAATTGTCATTAAACTTCATCAACGCCAAAAATGACTTCCAAAAGTTAGCAATTTGCGACTTGATTTCAAATGCCGAATCCTCTGCTATCGTCCAGCTTGACTGATATTCCGTTAATATCTGACCTACTTCTTAATTTCTCACGACAGTAGTCAGACCTTTGCAGTCTTTGTTTGACATGTGTTTTTCACCCCCGAAACGTTTTTATCGAATGAAGTCATAATTATTTTCTAAAAATATATGAACATAAAACTCATATTTACAAACGTATCAAATTAGATAGATCCGAGGTTGTAAAGGGACATAATTGTAACTTTTTTATGGAAATAGCCGGGAAACGAGCTGACGACCCACCTGATGGTAAGTGGCTATCGTCGCCCATGGATGTCAGCAACACCAAAGGCATCACTGATGCGTTGCCGGCCAAGAAAGAGAGAATAAAAAGAAAGAAAGTAACTAATGACTTTTTTTTGGGTTGTAAGGTTTGTTCTGTATTCTGAGGTTGTAAGTATAGCATGTTCTTCGATGTGATAAATTAAATTAAAATGTATAATTGTCCAGTCTTCCTTCCAAGTAAAATATCGATCCGACAATAATTATCGCAATCAAAGTCAATTAAAAACCCACCAAATGACATATAAGTTTTCCACACTCCTCAATGACGTAACGTGCCCGAACACCTCTTAATAGCTGCATCGACAACGGCGTGATCTGTGTGGCCGACTGGCCGTGATCATTTAAATAGTATTGATTCATAAGCTTTATGTTGATGATCTGTATCTACAACGGTATAAGAAGAGAAGTCCTGGCTCAACCCAAGTTTTTTAATTTCCTTGCTATTTCAAGTTTTGCATAGTTAACTGGGTTAACATATCATGATGTTAATGAATAAAAACTATTTCCAATTTCCAATTTTACCAACGGTTTATGCAATTCGGTTTGCAATTTGGTTTTTGCAATTATTGTTCTTTGCAAAATGATATTGAGGTGAATTTATATTCTCCCTTTTTAGAATTCAGTTTTGAGATACCCAGTTCGGGTAGGTAATAAGAATAGCCTAGTTACTACTGACTAAATTCAGGATTTTTCTAAATTATATTGCGACAATTTCCAAATCCATGCGAGCATAGCCACGTTTTACTTCCATGCAACAATTTAGTATTATTATATTACTTAATATTTGAAGTTCGCATTACAAATGTCAGGTGTTTTAACTCCATCAGGTTTTTCCAGAAATTTTGAATTATTAAGGTCAACTTTTAGAAACAGATCGTTAACTTGTGATATATGTATAATTGTTGCTGTCAACATGGTACAAACTGCATCAATTAGTATTTTTTTTAATTTGAAATTAATAGGTTGGAATTAGAATTTGTTGTTGTGTCGTCATTTTACCTTATTTGTGAAAATGTCTTCTATCATATCGTCTAATTTAAAACGTAGTATTTGAGTACTCTGTGGTCTAGTTGTTGTTTGTTATTTTAATTAGTCGTGAAAAAGGTTTGTTGATTCGCTAATTGCTGGGTGGTGATTGGCGATTGTCTCGCGGCTGCGGCGCCGGCGGGTGGGCGGCGCGCGGGGGGAGGGCAGTAACCAAAACACACGAGTGCCAATTCGTCAGTGTCGGCACGAATCGGCGAACAATCGATCAGTCGCCAGCGGCCAGTTGCGATCACCATTCAATCGCAGTGGGTGGGTGACTCATTAGAGCCGCACTTGGCTCCGATGCTATAATACGTTCTTATTCAAAGAAATCACAATAATGAATAATGATTTAGATGTCAGAAGAGTATGTCACTGTTGTTACTTTCTTTTAGGAGCCAAGTGGCCTAATAATGATTAGATTTATGAATCCTTTGTCGGTTTAGTGGTTTCAATTGGTTTGACTGTCTTAATTCGAATTGCAATGCATTGTATTTGTTGAAGCAAAGCTGTAGGGATAATAATTAAAACTCGAAATAACATTGACTGGTAGTAAGTTACGAGTCATAGCACCCGGATGACCGAGCTTTGCTCGGATAACGCTATCTGCTGAAGTAGCTTTAATTAGAGTTGCTACTCGCCAATAGATATCAGGAAGAGTCTATTGTAGCAGTTTTTCATTGCCTGAAAACACGATATTTTCTAAAAATTAATCCTAGCTGGATGGATTTATCGCCCCCGAAACCCGCTGTATACCAGAGAGTCGTTAAGGAAAACCGTGCCCCTTTCGTTTCGTCATGAAATTAGTAGAAATCTTTTTCAATTCCCAAGAATTTTGTCACCCAAATCGCGTAATCAGGTAAAAATCATTTCCCATATCCGTCAGCGCTCACTTTCCGTCAACCGGTCGGAGCACGCAGCCTGAATGTGAAGAGTGTGAAGACAGCCGTGCGTGGAATAGCGATGACATCTCCGCGATCCGTGTGGGAGAGTGAAAGCCATGGAATTCACCCCGATTTTCCCTTTTATATAGCTAATGTGGCGTGGACGTGCATCCTAGAATGATCGATCGATATTGAAACGACACGGCGACGCGACGCAGCATTCTAATGGGTGGCGGTGGAAAAGCGGGTTAGCTGCCGCAAATTGGTCGGCCATACATATGCGGTGGGAAAATGATAAATTATTTCTTGACTACTTTACTTCTTTAAAGTTATTTTTAAGTTAAATACGGGGTGAATTTTTCAAGTGGATGTGGATGACCAAATTCGAAGCTATGAGGAACAGCACCAAGTGGTCAAAGGAGTCTCGGGACCGATTTTGATGAAAACCAAAACTGCATCATTAGATCGATTATGTCCAAAAATACCAGTGCCAGCTGTGTAAGCACTGATATTAAAATATATTGGCTACAATTAATTATAGTAACATTGATTAGTCATATTGGATCACGGTAACCTTCCGTGGACACTGTAGCACTGTGGGCAGCCAGGCGCGGTGATGCACGGCGCGTGACGGCCGCCGCGTGTGCAGTGGGCCTTATTGCTCGTGTGGCCAAATAACTACCTACTTGTTACACTGATTAAGTTAGTTACTAAAGGAAAACCCCAGTTTCCATAGAAACTCAGGCCTAAGTAGACAAGACTGGAAATTGGCTGTTAATTAGATTATTGCAAAAAGTTCAATTTCTCCAATTTTCACGGCTGTCAGCAATGGCCAACTAAGGAAATCCTAGAATGAATCACCTTAATTATAGGTTATGATTATGTCATACTCGTGTCACAGTGCTATTTAATATGTATGTTACACTTACGTTGGCGGGTGTCTATTATAATATCTACTACTTCAATGGTTTTCACCCAAAACGAATGTCATAAAAAGGTTGTATAATAAAAGCTATTGCATATTTCAAGAGATTTTATTAGTTATCATTATAATATATTAATATTTCGTGTAGTTGTGCAGGAGGCGTTATATTTCGTTAGTACCTTGCCCAATCAAGATACCATAATATACTCATTGTAAGTATGGCGACAGCAACTTCCTGATCTTCTAAAGATGTATAGGGTACGTTATCCAGTGTTCAGGACTTATTCTGAACCTTTGTCAGTCACAAAACAGGCGATTAAGGAGTCCATATCCATATAGTATTGGTTTGCAAGAAATTGTAGCGGAACTGCGAAACACATTCACCAAAACACAAGTACGAAAGCGAATACAATAGAAAATTAAAATCACTGTGTACGTGTCGATGAGTTTCAATAGTAAATAGGACTCCAGATACGCTGAAAATATTTGATAGTAAAAATATACAAGAACACCCGTAGAAAGATGAAAGATCGATGACAAATATGACAATACAGTGCTACAAGGATCTTTTGGCGCGTGGCGAAAATCGGAACTACTGCCGCCATCTTGCTAAGTGTCACTTTTTGACATCTCATTCAGTGCACCCGTCACTGTGGCCGCGTTCCACTTGACGACCACGGTCGTCATGGTCGCGGCGAATACGTCATAGATGACGTCATTTAATTTCCGGGTGGGTCGAAGTGGTCGAAATGCAGTGCTACCAGATATTATTTATTTATTATTGATATAATTATGTTCAATTATGTAAATAATTTTAATGTATACATTTTTGCTACTATAATTAAATTGATAAATAATTATAAAAACCGCGGTCGTGAGCGTGATCATTGTGAACGTCAAGTGGAATGCAGGGTGTACTTCTACGAGGGCGCCCCCCTGTCAATGTCATCCACGCGCCAAAAGATCCTTGTAGCACTGTACAGTGGTGTTATTTATAAATACTATGGTTACCAAAATGACATTATTAGGGATTACATCATCATTGTTGTCAATCGATTAATCGATGTCAAAATATTCGAAATGTAATTTAATAAAATTAGCGTAACGATTGAATGGTAATTATAATATATTACATAGTTTTGATTTATATGGAATACGAAAATATGTAAAAAATAAATTAATATTATAATTATAATCACTAAATAATACATAAAATATATTAGGTATTATGTTCCATCAATCGATCATTATCAATCGATTCAATCGATTATAAAATCGTATGTAATGAGGTAAATACTGTGAAAACTTTTTTGCATTATTTAGTTCATTTGGCAAGAGCAGCTGAAGCTAAGATTTAAATATGTTTATCTTATAAATAAGACGAATTTTTTGGTATATAGTTTACTCTTGTCTAGTCCGATGTTCTAGCACAGATTACATATGGTTCGAGGCCGAAAATTGGGGATCTCCTTTGCATGCATCATATTTATATATGTATTAATGATACGTATTATCAACAATAAGTAGAAACTTTGAATTTAAGACATGGTTTAATTCTCTTTACTCTTATTCTCAGGGGACTACACTGTAAACCAGCAGCCGTGGTTCCTAGCCGTTCCATGGCACAGACTGAGGGTAGTCCTTTTTCGTCAGGTTACATAGTACCCAACTACCCACTAAATATATGTATTATTAGTATTATGTCACACATTTGTTATAACCTTGTACCATGTTATTTTCCATGGCGAAATAAATGTTTTTTTCTTTCTTTCTTTCTTTCAGGATGTCTAGATTTGAAATAATTTTTATGCACGATTGAAGTAAAACTTCTTTGCAATTGGTTGGAGATCTGTAATACAGGCTATCCTAGTACGGACTCCAGCCTCTTACAATATTTTATATTAAACATATAATTTTATAAGATGTATGCATTTGTAAAAAATATTTTGTAAGAGGAAATAAAACGATATTATTATTATTATTATTATTCGTGACACGTATGACCAAAAAAAATAATTTTTTTGGTGCCCCACTCGGGTGTACTTATAATTATTATGTATCACATAACTCACATAATATACTCACAACATTCTCCAATAAGTTTTTGTTTATAAAACGGCGCCAACAGACTAGACTCTAGCTAGAGCGTTCATTGTTGTTCGAATACTTCCGTTCAAATAGGTACTTCTGTCTGAAAAATAACCTGAGACTCAGGTCCTGAGTTACTCTTAAGTCGCGCCTAAAGAAGTTTTACTTCAAAAAAAAACGTATTTGCTTCAAAACAAAATTATACCTACATTTAGTCCAAGTCGTAAAATCAAATTTTGATAACACGATAACACCGTTTACAGAAATTGAATAAACATATTGTTATACATTTACCTATATCAGTACCTAAATGTGAAGTAAATGTATTTTTAATGATTAAATCAATTACGAATAATGATCGTGTTATTGCGTAATTTATATCGAGTGTTACCTGTGTTACAGCTTAACTTTAATGTTATATTCTCAGAAGTAGATAGACATAAAACGAATAATATTCTAGTTTGAACTTATTGATTGACTCATGGCGTAAATTTTTAATCAATTAATTCGCCCTGTAACTTTTTCAGGCGTACTATACATAGGTAGTTACTTCAATGATGTCGAAGAAAAAAATGCATAATCGCTCTGACACCCGAGGGCCCTGTGTGGCCCTTTTTGTCATTTTAAATATTTTAACCAAACAAACGACGACTAGATAGCTACTACTTAGCTAGTAATGCCTTTTATTTATTGCTAATAATAATCCTTCACTTTATTACATAATTGTCAATAATTGGGATATTTGGGCTTGCATTGAGGCTTAAACGCAAACTGCATGATGTCAACGTTGAGCGGCTGACAGGCCTCTCCTCGTGCTTCTGGAGTCTGGACACTAAGCACGCTGTTCTAGAGAGAGTTCATAGAGGGGCCAGTGTGGGATGTTATGCCGCCTGAAGCCCTGAGGGCTACCGAAGCACATGATTGTTACCAAGTTGACCACGACACACAATACAATTTACTCGCTTGATGATATTAATTTCACCATTTTACAGAACCTCATGCATTAGTCAAAAGTTTTCGAAATGTTATCATCGCGCTCGCTGCATGAAAACGAATACGAATCTTTTCTTAATAATATAAAACCTGTTTGCCAAAATGAATCTTGTCCTAACAGTATTAGTTACACAACACTCATAAGGTTGCCAACGAGCGGTTTCCGGTAAATCGTAATTAACTTATATTTAAAGCTCATTCTTAGTATCTTTTGATTCTCTTGAATTATTTTCTGAGCTCTAATTTTTTCTTCTTCGAAATTTTGTTAAGTTATTTTCATATCACAATTTGTTTGTTATGTGATCAGACGTCATCCTCGTGAATCATCTTCAGATATATAATACTCACAGTTATGTGGAATTCCTAAGCCTTTCGTCAGTATAAACAGATCGGCTACAGTTTCGAGAATTTAAAGTTCATCAACTGGGCATTGTTATACTACCTACTGAAGCGCACCTTTATTAATAATAACTAGCTGTTGTCCGCAGCTTATCATATTTATCCCCTATTTCACCCCCTTGGGGGTTGAATTTTGAAAAATCCTTCCTTAGTGGTTGCCTACGTTAGAAGAGGAATACGTGTGCGAAATTTCAAGTTTCTAGCCCTAAGGGCTTGGCCTGTGCGCTGATACATCAGTCAATGACTTTTACCTTTTATATACATATACAGATAAGAATGTTTAAACAATACCCGTGGTGTTGTTTTGGGATGCAGTACCTTGGCGTTTCGCAAATTATCACCTTGACGTCAAGTTTATTGAACTGTTGTTCTCGTTCTTGGTATTTTTGGTTACATCATGGTAGCAAAGTTTGTCAGATTATTTACCTGTTTAGGCACTGATGAAGGTTTTAGGTATCATTTTTTAACAATCGTCATTAAGGCCAAGTCTTTCATGTCCATGGTGGTGTTAATGAAATGGTGTTATTTCTCTCCTGTCGAAAATCACTTGGTGCTTGAACACTTGTAGACCTACAGACATTTATCTATAACGTATGTACCATCAGCTGATGACCTGTCTACATATTACTGGCTAGCCATTAGTCTGGTCGACGACACAATTCGGCTGCAAGATTTATGAAACAACAACAACACAATGTTTAGATTAGAAACGTGTAAACAATTAGTAGAAGCATTTGAGTAGCGTGTGTCACCAGCTCACCAGCCGTTATCTGAGAGCCGGGTCTTGTTCGGGTCCACACCTCGTCAATGGTCATTAGCTGAGGCCGTGAGTCGTGACGCGCCCGTCAAAAGCTATTTCACACATAATAGTATTAGTTGACGTAACATTGCACTTACGAGGACTTCTTCGTATTACCCGGTGAGTGTTGTCATCTAAAGAAAGTGTCCTCGTTGCTCTAACTCCACACCCGTAGCTAAAATAATGTACAGTTTCCCATCGCATAAGTCATTTGACCGGTTAAATTGTTGACCAAGTGAACTTGTTCGTTGGATGACACATTTCACTGTTTATTTTCCATAGCACCTACTACGTGTTGCCAGATTTAGTGTTTGTTGGTGTTGTTGTTGAACCTATCTAGGAGGTAAGGTGGATTAGATACAATAACACGTCGTGTGCATTTTGCACTTTAAATAACGTGAAACGTGTGCCTTAAATAAAATAAATATTGGTAAATTAATTGTGCTGTTATGAGCGCATGATCACCATAACCATTCTAAAGGACACAAAATTTTCTGACGATAGGTAATTTATTCTTAAAAGTCTGAGAAAAAATCGGAACAATTAGTACAAGGCTCCAATTTATTTTGCTATAAAAAACTTGAATACCAGCGCGTGATACATTAATGTGTTAGTGAGTGGACCGACGGTACTCAGTGAACTGCAAGTGGTCGAGAGAAGACCATATAAGGGCGCGTGCTGACTGATATGCAGGACAAGGGCGGCGGGGTGGCGAGGCCGACTGGACGCGGCCTTAGCGCCATATGGTCGCGTCGCGCGGCTGCTCACCAAAAACAATGTTCCGACGACTCTGACCTAAATCATTTTAAAGTTGAAATCATCTTCCTTATATGAATGTGGCGAGCATCTGATATAAAATTATCTGCTTGGAGAGGTTTTGGGATCATGTGTGGGTCCATGTCCATTTGTTCCTCTCGAGAGGCTTCATTGTTCACACATATTTGAAATTAGACCGCAGAGAAGGAGCAAGAGGTATGGCTCATGGTAAGAACAATATGTTGTAATTCTTGCTGCAGTTGTGCCCATGCCATGCTCGCCATACAGCTATGCTAATCAAATTAGACAGCATTGGACACGGTTCGTCAATATGTTCGCCAATGGTACATTGAACAACTCTGGTAACATAGTCAAGTGAGGTCAGAGGTGATTCTTTCGACATACTCTGTCCAATCGTCATAGTTCCATCTGAATCTTCAATTCCTTCCTACAGTAGAAGTGTTGCCTGCACGTAGGTTCCTACTCTTTTAATTTTGAATGAATACGAGCACCAAAAGTTTGAATATTAAGTGAAACATTACACTGATGCGATCGCGTATAATTTGCATCGACGTCGGTGGTCAAATCATGGTAATTGGAGGTCCTTGATGGATCATTGCGGCGTTGCAATTACAACAACAGGACGAGCTGTCCCCCCCCCACCCCCCGCCCCGCACCCCGCACCCCGCACCTCGCGCGAATAAATCTTAATTCAGCACGTCGACTGACGACACAGTGTCAATTCTACTACGACGAATTAATTTTCTAAATGAATGTGAATGACTGTGTATGTACTCGTATGAACTTATCCACCTGGTGTTGAGTAGTTTTTAGGAGTTGACAAATGAGAAAATAATATAATATAATTATGAAGATTAAAAGTAAAGACGTGTCCTCTTACATCTGGTACCTACAGGAGAATCGCTTTGTTATGAGAGAGTCGTTGAGCCTTGTCGGAAGCACGGAAGTCACTCATGCTTCGTCTTACAATTTTATTATCAGTAGGTAATCACTAATATTTTTTTCTTTTATGTTTTCAGTATGTCTGAGGGAGACGTGTCCCTGATACGCGACGAAGACGTGTTGCGACGCATGGTAAGACAGTCATCATTATCAGTTTAGTCTATCTCTCACCAGCCAACAATAGAATCTCACTGACACTGCTGGCACTAACACCTCAATTTACCTCAATTTGCTATATGTTACTAAATACTCGTATTTTCAGTGATGTCTTATTGAAAAGTGTGTGCACTATGTTTGTTGTAGATTGTATAGTTATATTGTATGACTATGAGAAATGTATGATTAAAATAATACTTAACCTTTATATACGCCGTTGTAGCTCTTAACTATGTAACAGACCTATTCAAGGCACTCCAATTGTTTTTTGTATACCATTAAGGTCTGACGATAAGGCAGCCGGGCCACCTGTGGTCAATGTCGCCTGTCGCCAATGCAATGTCGGCCTTGATAAATAACTTTTTACACCTTTTTTGAAGAACCCCATATAACAGCTTTTTTCCTCTAATGTACGTATCTGCTTGGTGTTTCCAGTGGCAACAGACGGAGGACTTCTCGCGGAAGAAAGAGATCCGCGCGCACATGTACCGGCTGCGGGAGGAACGCCTGCGCAACCTCTATTCGCCGGAGCCTGGCGCCGAGGGAAAAGGTAATGCAATCCACACACACATGTATCTACATAAACAAATTGAAAAACCGATACGCACACACGCACGCCAAATGCACGCACACATAGGCAACTCACAAGAACTTACTCTATAGCTGCGTATCCATTTGAAATGGCCGCGGGTCGAGTAGCTGCCTTAACCCTTGCCGCGACCTGAAGTAAACGATGCGGCCGCGCAGCGAGCCAAACCATGTCGGCAAACGTCTGTGCTCAAAGGTGTCTCAGTGAGAGCCGTGTGTTCAGTGGAGACGGTTGTACGAAACTGAGAGAACTGTAGCTCGGGTTGAGGCTTGTTGCCTCGATACTCTCGTATGTGGCTCAAGTGGAGACGCATGATTTTTCTGCGTCCCGCGGCACGCTCACGATGAGGCAGCTCGTCTCGAGGCTGCTCAAGTGGATACGCAGCTATAGATAATCTATCACTTGTTGTCTAACTGATTTCTCTTTCATTATACGTACATAGATAAACAAAAACCTTTTCAAACGAATACATGAATCTCTTCATATCACAAACCATTTTAATTATTAATTGCGATGGTATTTTGTTATGATAGTAAGAAATTGGACGTACATCTTACCAGACATGTTCACACCAAGTCCTCTCAACAATACTTTTTTACATGTTAATGTTATGTATAGTAAACTTAATTATCATGCACAAAAAAATCACGAATAATCATGCACAAATATCCTAGTCAAACTCATAACTATTTCAACGGTGTCTTATTTGCCAACTATCACTTTATCTGCATTGTAGGGTTTAATACAACCGGTGTGAAGTTGTTAATGTTTGTTATTATTTATATATTTTTTCTGTTTGAAATTATGGCCATAATTACAACTCTAACAAAAATAGAAGTGGAACATCTTAAACAGAGTAAAATTATTTATTATTTTATTTTATTATTATCATAATTGCAATGTGATCTTCAATGAAGTATTGTTAACTATTGTTTTTATTCCAGCACTCATATCCTTGTGTTAATTCGAAACTGTTAGAGTAGTTATTACAATTTCGACAGGTTGTGAGTTCTCATCGACGCAGGGCCATGTGAAGTCATTCGCAGACCAGAGCTTCCAGTCGATGAAGAGTAAGGAAGTGCGCGACGCGGGCTCCCCGCCCAAGGAGTTCACGTACCGCGGCCAAGGTGCCTACCGCTCGTCTACACCGACCTTACTCTAACCGAACTAACGCCTATTAACCAGTAACACTTCGCGACCAACCGTGAGCACCACTTGACGAATTTCAATTCTTTACAGATCTGAAGGAACTATCGAACGCCGGATGGAACGTCGAATCCGAAAACAAGACGACCGATGACGGACACACCCACGTGAAGTCTGTTCAAGCTAATATCGAGGGCAGATATGACGTGCAAGGCGGCAGGGGACAATTTTCAGCGATCGATCAACATAAGCAAGCGGTCACTGAATATGACGATGGTAACTCTAGTCTTAAACGAAATGAAAGCACATCCAATACCGCAGCTCATGAGCAGGTGGTGCGGAAGACCGACGATGGAACTCAGATTTCATCGACGACCAGCTCATCGACATCTAAATCAAAGTTCCAACAATTTTCCTCGACCAATGAAGCAGTGCCATATGTAGCTAATAATGATTATGACCTACCTCAGCAAACATCTCATGATATTAAACGTGACGAGGAAATGACATCCCGAAGAATTATGCATACTAATGATTACGAACAAAATTTAAGGAGTGACTATGAAAATGGTGAGGTAGTGTCTAGAAAAATTGAATATCCAGACGATAATACCAAAATAGTGGTGGAAACGAGACGCCTACCTGACGGTACTAAAGTAACCAGCACTCGCCGCGAGTTTCGTGCACCTATAGTGCAAAGTAGCCGATCTGAACAATTGTCACAACAAAATAGAAGCGAAAGTAAAACCTCGTACTCTTCGACCCAAAAACATTCGCACATCAACGAATCTTCATCAAAAACCACTCGAGAAACTATTGATAGTGGTATTGTGGATTCTCAAAGACAAATGGACGATTATGATTTCAAAATCAATCGCCGTTTCGATAATGTAACAAATAAAAGTGATGATCAAATACAATCCACAAAATCTCGTACGAATAATGAAAAATACGATGAAAGTAATCTTAATTATCAAGAAAGTATTTCTACTCGTGACCATCAAAATATTCATCAAAATATTAAAGAGACTCAAACTATTCAGGATAAGGAAGAGCGACTTTTCAATGTCAAGCGTGACAGTAAACATGAAGAAATAATCGAACGAAAAATAAGTTCTGATCAGTATCAAACAACGTACCAAGCCGACTTCACACAAAAGAAAATTAGTAATGATTGGAGTCCGTCCCATCAGGCTTGGGCAAGCACTCTTCGATCTGACACACCAACAAGGCCCTCTACTAGAGCATCTTCACCGGGAAGCAAAACATTTAGATCCAGCACTTCCTCTTTAAGAAGTAGTGTTAGTCCTGATAAGATTTACAAGAAACCATCAAGTCGTGGTGGAAGTCCAAACAAAGTGGACAGGATTTCTCCAACTCGTACAATATCAGACAAATATTCTACGACACATTCAACT
Source organism: Thymelicus lineola (assembly GCA_963932265.1). NCBI lineage: Eukaryota > Metazoa > Arthropoda > Insecta > Lepidoptera > Hesperiidae > Thymelicus > Thymelicus lineola. The sequence goes on along the minus strand of OZ010692.1, from coordinate 17,280,482 downwards.
CACTCGGTGACTGAAATCAAATCAAATACTTATACTAAACCAGAGAGACAACAGTATCCTAGATCACCAACGAGGTCTACACCAAGTCCCAATAGGATGCGAGAGGATTCTTATAACTATAGGACAAGTGTGAGTCCGGAGAAAAGGACGCAAAGCACTTCTGATAGACCACGTAGTAGTCCCGATCGAAAACCTCACCACAATAACGATAATGCCCCTAATCAACCACGAAAAAATTCATTAAATGAAAAGCAAGTAAATAAACCAACGCCGTTACGATCTAGTCCCAGTCCTGACAGAAGTATTTTTACTGAAAAATCTAAACCTAATGACAATCAGCATCAACGGTCTCCAAACCGTTCGAGCCCGGAAAAAAATTTCCCTGAACGAAAACCAACAGAGGAAAAACCAGAAAATATTCGCTCCGATAATACTAATAAGCATCCTCGAAATTCTTCCCCATCGAAATCACCTAATTTTGAAGATATTCCTGACCGAACTCCCGGATATATGAAACCTACCGCTTCTAGTAAACCAAAATCATCCACGGATGATTCAGTTTATCCAATAAAAGAAAATAGGCCAGAGAATAATAAGCCAACAACACAAAAAACAACTGAAAGTCCAGAACGTAAGTCACAGACGCCGATCATCACTAAGGTGAAAGATGAACATTACAAATTCATTGATGAAGAAACAAAAATGTATACTCTTACTAATGAACAACAATCAAAAACGATAAATAAGACATCTTCTTCATTCAAAGAAGTCAAACGTCCCGTAGAAGGTTCTTTTGACATCAAAAGAGATTCAAATACACCACAGACATATCCGACATTAGTCACACAGTCTCCAAGCCCAGATTCACCAAGTGAGAAAGATGATATAACAGGATTAGGCTATAAAAATCCATTGCCACAAAAAAAATCACCGTCTCCTGATAATTTGCCACGCCAATCAGTATCACCTACAAGAAAAAGTCCATTGAAAGAAGATCCTATCATCCGAGGTGAGAAACCATCTACTGTTTCCGAAGAAAATAAACAGTCACCAGCCAGCGGTGACAGAAAAAGTCCATTAAGAGATTCTTCTCCTTCAAAAAAGGAGCCTTATCGCTATGACTCACGATCTACTTCACCACGATCAACCCTAAGAAAAGATTCACCCAGTCCAGACAAACATCCAAGTAATAATTTGTCCTCAGTCAAACAAATCTCGGAAAAAGTAACAACTTCATGCGTTCATTCTGAATCATCTAAAACATCATTCAGAAACAAATCGCAGAGTCCCGATAAAAATCCTGAAAGATCACCTTCTCCTGTGAAGAAAACTGCAAGTGAAAATATTCCTAGTTCTCGACCTAAGTCTCCAACCAATACTGGTCAAAGAGTTAAATCAAGTAGTCCCGATAAATACCCTTCTAGGGAACCTTCTCCAATAAAGAAAACATCTATTGATCAAGACATTCCTAAAACAGTTCGTGATTATTCTAAATTAAATAAGGATACAAGTCCAACTCCAAACCAACCAATCATGAAAGAATCATCTCCAACTAGAAATTATTCAACAAAAAATATAATCGAAAGTACTCATCAAGAGAGTACAATTTGTTTTGATAGTAAACAATCTGATAAAAACATTAAAAAAAGTAATGTTACTAGACAAAGTCCCACTAGAACTACAGATGTAACTGATTTCAGTACAACTGAAACACCCAACAATTCGCGCCCAATTTTAAGAAATGCGTCTAGATCACCTTCACCTGAAAAACGCCAAAATATTACGAGTCATGATACTTATATGAAAACAGACAAAACTAATTGTAGAACTACCGAAATATCACAATCAGAAAATATACAAGAAGATTCTACTCAAGAGCAGCATGTTGTTAATATCACAAATACTTCTAAAAATATACGGAGCAGAGAGACTTCACCAACAAAGGTATACAATAAGGAAACTAAAATTGAAAAAGTTACTACTCCAAAGGAAACTAACCGTTTTTCTCCTACCAAAGAATCAGTTCAAACAAAAATGCCCATGAAAACAACGACTCAAAATGTAACTGAGCTTAAAGATACAAAATTACAACAAGTTTCCGATTTCCTTATTGTTGAACGTAAAGCTGAAGAGAGCACTAAACATGTAAATATTAAGGAACGCCCTAAGCAACTTATTACTCCATCTACGAGTCCCACACGGAAACCTAAAGGTATTGAAACAGAACCTTCAACTGGACAAAGTTCACCAACCACTTCTGTTAGTGGATTTGTATATTTCAGTTCTCCTCGTCCTGATAATCCAATTGTAACTGATTTAGATGATCGTGAATCGGACACTGATAGTGGTACCGAAGATATGAATACCAGTAACAAACCAGATGTTGTTAAGACTACCCGATTGAAATCACCATCTAAAATACCTTGCAGATCTCCTTCTCCTGAAAAAAGGCCTATCAAAGATAGTCTTCCACGGAAGAGTTCTTTGAAAAAACCTCCTGTCGATAGCAGTCAAGTCTCACCTACTGAGAAACCACCGTCCAGTTTTTCAGTGTCGCCAATGGTCGAATCTAAAGAATTTTTGGAAAAGCAACTTGACAATAAAGTAGAACTTTCGTCAAAATCGTTACCGAAAGCAAAACCACCACTCGAAAGGCGTGAAACATATGAAGAACGATGTCGAAAGATACTTGGCATGTCTGATGAGACAACAACTGAAACTACGACAGTAACAAATGAAGATAAACTATTTTTTAAACAATCTGGGTCTAATGCAAGTTCACCCAGTGTTTCCCCCTGCCGCAGTCCAGCACCATGTGAAGAAACACAATATGAAGGATCACAATCCAATTTGAACAGAACTGCAAAAGATTTCTATGAACAAGAATGCAATGTTACTGAATCTCAACTGCATCAAGATCATCACCCAAAAGAACCCACACGTACCTCAAAGGTATTATCAAGGGAAGCATCACCGACTAAACTTAAGGATATTCTTTCAAATAAAACGTCCGAAGAATTGTCTAGTACAACTATTTTCGCTACCAATACGGAAAAAGAAAAAAGCAAAGATGTTACGGTAAAAGAAACTAAGGAACCTTTTCGTAAGAGTCCTGAAAGAAGGTCTAAAGATCAACCTTCAACAAAGAGGCCCTATTCTATGCCCAATCCAACCAAAATGAATATTGATGAAAATCAAACTTCTACTGATGCGTACCCGCAGGTAAAACAGTCTGAAGACCTAGATCATCAAATCGACGATGAATTCATCGTAAAAAATACTAAAATGGAATCGTCCAAACATTCTTCAACACAAGAAGGAAAAACTACCATTAAATCTTCTACCAGCCTAAATAAGAAAATGATTGATCATCCTCTTGTAAATAATCCTATTGAGAATAAAACTGAACCTAAAAACATGCACCTAAAACATACTTCACCCGTTAGATCACAAAGAAGTAATAGTCCAGACAAAAATTCAACGCAACCAATTAGCAGTATTGCTACAAATTTTACAGAGTATAATTTAGCACAAACCACAGAGACAATTCAAAATGCTACAGTTACAGATGTAATTGAAGATGAATTTATAACTCCAAGATCTTCACCTACCAGAAATATTCCAGAAGAAATAAGGAAAACAAATAATGAAAAAACTCCTATAAAATCTATTAAAAACAAAAATATTAATGAATCTACCGATTATAACACGGACTTTATAAAATCAGAACGAGAACAAGAAGTGCTTGAAAAGGTGCAAAAATCTTTACGGAAGCTTTCCCCGGACCGTAATAACATTTCGTCCAGTCGTGAAAAGAGCCCAACTAAGTTAAATAAATACACAACTAGCTCAGACGCTCATGAAAAACAGACTGAACACAAAATAATCAATGTTCAAAGCTCCATTAAAGATAATGTTTCAGAAGTAACAAATAAGGACATTGTAACCAATGATGATTCCATTTATACAAATAAAATTAAAAGTGATAAACAAAAAGAGTCTAGAGTTTCCAGCAAGCCACCATCAAGAAATGTTTCTCCAGTTAAAAAGAATATAACACATTCTAAACCGGATAGCCCAGAGTCACCATCTAAAACTCGAAGTATTTCGCCTAAAAAAATAGCTTCTTCTGTTGACAGACCTCAGTCACCACAAATACCGAAAACAAGTAGTTCTAAAACAAGAGACCCAATTCCATCACACATACGAAAACCATCATCAAATCCTACTTCACCAACAAGAACTGATAAAACAACAGAAAAAAATGTCGTTGACTCAAAGAAGTCAAATACTATTAAACAAAACAGTTTCACTAAAATTACTACAAACAAAATTGCTTTAAAAGCTAACCCTACTGCTATTTACAAAACCGTCGAAGATACAAAACAGCAAACTACGCCTAAGGGGATTAATAAAGAGAATATGAATCCTAAAAAGGATTTAGATACGAAAGTTACACGCACAATTAGTGATATTACATATAAAACAAAGAAAATTCCTTCTCAGCGCATAAAATCGAGACCTGAGATACAAGTGAGCGATATGTCTTCAACTAAAGCAATTAAACAACCAGCACCTTCATCAAAAACACAAAAATATCAACAGAAAGAGACTCATACGAACTTTCCAACAAGCAAACCTAAATCCGCAACAGCATTAAATACCTCTACAGAAGACGATGATATTATAATTGATGTACAACAAGCTAAGTCGTCTAGGGAAAACTCTCCAGACCGAATCTGCCCCACACCAGTTGGTTTTCTAGAAGATGTTGGTACTCCTAGATTCCCAGATGAAGTAAATGAACCAGACGATGAATTTTTGAGGCGTACTTATCAAACAATACATGAATCTGAATCTATTGTAGATGATATTGTGGAGATATGTGAAGACGATGAACTTTTCGTGAAACGAACAGATATTGATACGGAAGATAAATATCTGTTAAGTGTAAATGAAAAAGTTTCAAAATTCAGTAACAAGAAAGAACTACCCAATAAGCCGAGAGAAGATTCTGCCAGGTTTAAGAATACGGAACAGCGAGTTCATTCTGATTTTAACAATGAAAATATTCAATCTGACGAGTGTTTGTTATCAGTGTCTGAAAAGGTAAATAAATTTGCAAAGGGCCCACGTGAAACAAAAGATAGAAGTCCTTCAAGAAATATTGTTGATGAATATGACCAAAACACCATTTATCAGGATGATTATACGAAGTTAAGCGTTAACGACAAAGCTCATTTATTTGTTGAAACAGCTGAAAATGTAAAATTATCTAAACCAAAATTAGTGCAAAAAATTGAACGTCCCGATTTCAGTGACATCGATGAGTCTCTAAAAAGTGATGATTGCTTATTGAGTGTCTCTGACAAAGTTAATAAATTTGTAAAAACAGCTGAACAATTTTTAAGCGAAACTCATGAAATAGAAGAAAAAGAGAAGAGAATAAAAGAAGAACATGATAAAATTATGAAGAAAATTGTTGATCAAAGCAATGATGAAACCACTGTTACAAAAAGTAAGGTTGATATCATTCACAACCAATCAGATAAGCATTTTAAACAGCACAATGAACCAACAAAGAAAGAATCATCTGCGAAAGAAACTACAACACCTCAACTTAGAAACAAAGATAACCCTAACAATGCATCCGATCGAAATCCCCCAGTAAAGATTACTACCTTACGTAGTAGTGAAGCTGTAAAAAAAGCTAAGGCATTGTTTGAAAACATTGCATCTACTACTAAAAAAACGAAGGATAGCACTCATTCAAAAACAACGAAATTAACGGATATTATAGGTGTTATTAAAAAATCTAAGATGGAACCTTCAACCGGCTCAAATGATGAATCTGGAAAATTAAGTGATTTTGAAAAAGAAAAAGTTGACACACTTACCGTTACAGAATCGAAAGATCAATCCTTATGTAAAGTTAATAGGAATCAGCAAACTATTCGTGAAAATGACGAAAAACTACGTAAGACTGTCCGTGAAAATGATGACAAGCTTCGTTATAGCCCGGCTCGTTTCAGAACGCAATCACCTGAAATATCTAGAACTAAATCTCCAATGCGTCAAGTAACGGAAACAGTTACAAATAAGGCTATTTTGCCTCGTTACCCTACTACAGAACGAGCCGAGTCCCCAAAACAACCGCGACCTGAACCAGAAAAATCACACGACAAAGCTCCTGTTCATTTACGTTCCACCAAGACTATTCCCGTAAAGGAAGAAAAATCTACAGAAATAACTGACGGCGAAGTCAGTAGTAGAAGAGGTAGTGGGAAATTTGGTGTAGAATTGAGGAGAACTAGTGTTGAAAGGTCTACTGTGAGCAGCGAACGTCGTCGCAGTAGCGTGGAGCATCATCAGCCTTGCATCGAAGACATTTTCGACCTGGACCTTCTAGAACAAATGGTCAGTAAAAAACTTTGCATGATGATCATTATAGTTTCATATATTAGCATATTCTACTTTTATTGACTATCTTCTATTTTTCAGTTGGAAAAGGTTGTTGGCTACGAGCAAAGGCGTCGGATAAGAGCTCAAATACGCATTGCTAAGAAGAAATCTGAAACTGAGCAGGTTGATTCTTCTACATTTACAAGGACTTCTAAGTTATCTACAAGGGTTGTAAGAACTAGTACACCGGACCGGCCACCTAACAAATCTCCTGAACGACATGCTAAACCATCCCCTCATAAAACATTCTCTCCAGATAGGCAGCCTAAATCGACCCCTCAAAAAGCCGTAGAGCATGGCAAACTACCATCTCACAGGACATCACCCGATCAAACGGACACTAAGGAGACTACGAAGCCAGTTTTGAATGGTCATAGCAAGGAACCGAATAAAACTTTGGCAGATAAGCATCAAAGACCGCACAGCCCCGAAAAACCTACGCCTAAGTCAATTCCTAAAAGTCCAGTTCGCCAATTAAGTCCTGAAAAAAAATCGAGGCCAATGTCACCAACTAAAACTGTAACACCTAAACCTAAAGGGAATCGCTTTAGTGAATATGCTTCAGCATACATGAAAAAGGTGGGTTTAAATGAATCAGATAAATTAAAATTCTCTGATGCTAAGCAGAAAAAGATTACAGAAGATAAACACAGGCAACGATCCGAACGTACCGTAGAATTGTGGCAGACCACAGTTTCAAAGAGTGTTTCGGAGCGAACCTCCTCGAAGGACACTATAGAGATTGTTCGTATGAATGGCAAACGATCACCGTCGCCCGACAAGTTACTCCGTAGTCCAGAACGTAAGCCGCAAAGTTCAGAACGAAAAAATCACAGTCCAGAGCGCAAATCCCAGAGTCCAGAACGTAAAGTTCATAGCCCCGAACGTAAACCGAAAAGCCCCGAGCGTATGCCTAAAAGCCCGGATCGTAAGCCTAAAAACCCCGAACGTAAGCCTAAGAGCCCCGAACGTACGCCTAAGAGCCCCGAACGTAAGCCTCAGAGCCCCGAACGTAAGCCTAAGAGCCCCGAACGTAAACTCCAAAGTCCTGAAAGGACCACGACTCCAGAAATTAGGCGCCAGAAGTCAGAAACTAAGAAAAACGAGGTAACTGTAAAAACTGTTTACGACATCGAGAAGAAGATACCTCCAAAGCAACAGCAGGAAGAAAAGCCTTCTTGGGTGACAAACAGAAATCTGAAGAAAATCACGTCGGAGTCCCGCACTTTCAGCACAAAAAAGATAGAAGCTGAGAAACCGAAGTACAGAGCTCCGAGTCCGTCGAAGGTGATCTCCAAGCCCATCGACGTGATCACGTCGAGCTACGGGCCCGGCCCGCTGGACGCGGACGGCAGACCGCTGTTCGGGATCAAGGCGCTCAGAAACGGCGCAACTAACTACCAAGGTTTGTGTTTACAATTATTTTGTATGAATCATACATGTAACTTTAAGTACTTAACGACAGGTGCCGCGTTCGATACAGCTGTGGTTAGCACACAATAGGAGTTTACAATCGGTAATTAGAATTTGTACTGAAAGTATGTATGTAGGTAAACTGAAATAGGGTTTTGATTTTACTATGGAATTTCCTGAATATCTTTGAGTCTCGCATTTTTTTTTTTATCCAAAAAACAATTTTTCAAAATAAATACGTCGGTGTTACACAAAATAAACCTTCAAAGATTATCATTATTATCATGTAAAACAGTTTATTCATTATTCTAAGGTAAAACAAAAAATCGAGAAGTTTTGTTTGACATAGGTATAATATTTTTAGTTAATCGGAATGAGCAACTGTTCAAACAAGTACGATGAACGATGACTATGTTTTGAGTACATTTCTCGGTCCGACGCGACCTGACGTGGCTTCGTAAAGCTTATTGATAGTGTTGACAGTTGACACACCATCTCGCACAATAGAAGCAAATAGATGAGCATCGTAATCCGCGCAGCACGGGGCGCGGGGCAGTAGCGTGCAACTGCCGAATAAATTGTTAACAATAGAGCAACAACTTATATAAAAGGTTGGCTCACATTTTTTGCGTTTTCCGGCAAACAGTGAAAGGGACCGTGATCCGTCAAGAGTTCCACTCGCGGAACGGCGGCGAGCCGGAGGGGACGGTGTCGGTGACGGCGTACTCCACGGAGCCCGAGGAGCTGGAGCGGCTGCTGCAGCGGCAGGGCGAGCGGCCGTCGCGGGTGCACGGGCTGGCCGCCATCACCACCACCAAGCGGTTCGGCGGCGACACGGGCTCCACGCTCACACAGATCCACAGCGTGAGTGCCTGTCTGTTACTATAGAGCACGTTACACTCATAGAAAGCGCTTAGCGCGCGCCTGCAAGTTTGTTCCTAGCAATACTGTAAATAAACATCTCAATTCTATTCGGTGTGAACCGTCAGTAACAACAAAGTGTTTTGGGGAAAACAGATCAAACCTTTGAGGCTTCGATCACGCTCTATTTCTAATAGTTAGTTAATCCAATTAAGAAGATAACAAAACGAAGTTTTAGAGGTAAGTGCATTTTTATGGTTTCAGAAGTAAGGTACCAATTACTTAATTTTTAGACTATTTTTCACTAGCTGCGTTGTTTAGTCATTATGTTACACAATTCGTTTCTAATATATTTTACTCAGCACAGGCACCTGTTGAAATAAGATAAAATGTACAATAAATACTTATTGATTTCATATAGGTGACCATTGTACCAGCGTTATTAGTAAAAGTACAAAACGATCATGAAATTTTAATATTACAGTAAGAATTACACTTATTTCCCTAACTTCGTATCAACATGTTATGTTCATATCGGAGCATATCTTCGTAACAGTAAAATCTGAAGTTTGGTTGCTGAAACATTACGTGTGCAAGTTATGTAATCTTGAAGTCTGGTAACAGTTATCTATTCTGTGGCAATACTTTATTATATCATCCAACTTTAACATAGAATAGGCATGGCACATTTCACGCATCACTAGTTATATCACTCGTGAAAAAAATTTCACGTGGCACGTGAGTGACATGTAATGGAACGCCCTGTTACATATCACGAGCGTGATATAACTTCAAGGCTCCATATCACGCGAGTCACCGGCCAAGCTACATTATATTTTACAGAATTCCATCGTGCGAAAGAGAGAAAGCAATATTTGTGATTTGAGCGACACAGTGCCACCAGCTTAAAGAATTTGTTTAAGTGAAATTGCATCTTATTTTAAACGTCATTAGACTTTAGTTTGTCTGATTTTTTTAACTTGCTCAGGTAAATAATGCTACGTCACAAAAACGTCAAATGAAAGTAAGTCTTATTTTAAACATGATAAGGTTAAATCAAGTCGTGACTCGTGATAGTTGTGACACGGTGAGATTTTACTTCACTCGTAATCGTATTAGTATAATAGACTACCACCATATCATATAAAAGCATCATGATTTACGGACGTCTTATTTTAAGATTATAATATGATTGTTCAATTTCTCATTGTTCCATGTCCTCCACAAAACTACATACTATAAACATTATTTTGATTGCTGAAGAACCATAGATAGTGAAGAACTAATAATATTGCTTTATTGTCTATTCCCTGCTTAGACCATACCATGGATATATTACTCTAACATGGATATGTTACTCTAATAATATATCCATGGACGATACCAGTGTATTTTCTCTGTTCTAAAATATTTTTTTGTAATACATTGGTAATGTATGTAATCATAAATATTTCCACTATTAAATACCTTTGTCATACAATGTAGGAATTAAATACCTTAGTCAAGTGTAGCAAACATGAGAGTAGCCTCTCTTGAATAGGACAGAAGCTCTGCAGTAGGTTACAGATCTTATAGCTTACTCGCTTATCACTATATTATAATAACTAGCTGTTGCCCGCAGCTTCGCATATGGAAATTATGTTTTACCTTATTTTAAAAGTATTCCGTACAAACTTTCATCCCGTTTCCCATGGAAAACTTTAAAGGAGATGTTCAAAAAATGTATTGGGGCTGGTCCTAAATTTGTACAGAAAAAAACTTGGATGTGGAGAAAGTGAAAATTATTCCGATTGTGAAAAGGTTGTGAAAATAAAAAAGGATCCTTCTTTTTTTATTTGTGTTTGAATTTCCGTAGATAGATAAAAAGCTTGCCACACTGAGCACTTTTAAGTTCTGGCAACTCCAACCTGAAACTGACAGTGACATTGAGTGATGATTTAACGTTGACATTTTGTTTTGATCATGGATGTATTACTCTAACTGGATAAGTAACTTTGCAGAGGTACCATTTTTGTAATTTATTTTTAATTGTAAATTAAATTCGGTAATTTTGAAGAATTTCTAATAAAATGTATTATTTCAATATTATAATTCTTACCACCAGAAAAATTACCAATAGAATACATTTTGAAGAACCATACCAATATAGGACACAGTTTTTCTGAGTAAGTGTGGATCCTACAATTGTGAAGGACAACCTCAATCTGGCATGTGATTGGTCGAATAGTCCTTCGTATATAACGTCATCGATCTCCAGGTACCTCTACAAAGTCAGTAATCCAGATAGAGTAATATATCCATGGTTTTGATTACATTTTAAAAATAGTTGTCCAATATTGACATTTGACAATTTTATTTGATTGATTGACATTTGACACTACAGTGACAGTTACTAATATCAAACTAGGACCTATGTCGTTACGTTTTATGACTTTTATGATTTTGGTTACAATTAAATGTTATTATTTAATACGTTTAAAACACCGATTTAAAACGTTAAATATAATAGTTACGTATTGAAAACATAATAATATAGTAGGTGGACCTCAGATATGTTCATAATTCGTGAAAAGGATGTATGTAACTGTTACAAAGAAAAAACCTTTGCGTTCCTTTCCACCTTTAAATTATGACGAACATATTTCATCAATTTTCAAAAATATGGAGGATCAATATAATATACGTCTTAAAATTTCAAGTACATTAGAAAATATGCTTTCAAATTAAATATAAATTACGGCTGTACAAATTTCTTCGGAATAAAGGACTACTTTTGAACATCTCCTTTTCCGAGATAAAAGTATCCTAAAATATGATCTTAACAACTTTACCAATTTGCATCAAAATCTGTTAACGGGTTTTCATGTGATGCCCGGACAGACAAACAGACAGACAATAATTCTAAAAAAATATTTTTGTGCTCTAACATGTTATTAAAGTGCCCCCTAGTCGAAATTTTTAAGAAATATTCCAACGCTGTGAATAAGTGAATCAAGTGACAAATCACTATCACTGCGACATGTAACAGACGGAACAAAATGTGAAATAATTGTCACTAATAAATATAACGGTCGGGTGATTTATCACTGGTGATATAACAGTGACAAAAATAAATAATTTCACGACGTGATCGTGAAATAAAAATAACTATAATTCCCATCGCTAACATAGAAGCAAGTGTGTTAATGGCGCGTGTTGGTTGCAGAGAGACGAGCAGGCTGCGCTCGACCAGTTCACCCACAGCGACCGGCGGCAGCTGGACACCCGGACCGAGAGCTTCGAGCGGAGTGAGCAGCGGCACGCCCAGAGGGAGCGCGTCGAGGTCATTGACGTTACCGACGGTGACAGGAGGGAGAACAGGCCCAGGCAGAGGGGTCGGCTCGAGAGATCCGACGCGGAGACCGTTCTCGAGCCTGACGACACGCGGGGACAGAGGACTGCCGGGGACAGAGTAGAGAAGAAGACCGTCACCGAGAGCTCGGAGAGAAAAGAGGAGCGGCGCGGGGAGAGAATGGAGAGGACGGAGAGGGCGGAGAGGAGCGAGCGGTCGGAGCGGGGTGAGCGGCGCGAGGACCGGAAGACGGTGCGACAGAACTCCGTCAAGTCGTTGACGGAGAAGTTCATCAAAAGTGCCAGTGAGTAGCGTTCAGGAACTATTTATTATGCAACGTACTTACTTCTGTATTCTGAGCAACGTAGGTACGTATCCGTATCTCACAGTACGTGCTACCTAAATAGTTTTAGAGAGATCTGTTATTTGTTTCGAAAGAAATCCGCTAGATAAAATTGATAACAATATCTTTCTTGAACTGAGATAATGAGAGTGGTTGGATTGCTAAAGTATTCTCAGTTTTCTTAAGTAACTTTGGGCACAATAACTAATATTTTATGTGTAAAAACTAAAAAGTTTAATTGGTAGGTACCAACAGCTATTAGTTAAATAAATATCAAGTGGAATCCACTTCCATTGAAAGCCATATTTTAGGCACATTTATGTGACGCATTTCTACCTAGCTTTTGATTGAAATCAAAAGTAACGTGTCAGGATCACGATGTATCGATTTATCGGTGTGTATCAAAACCAGTGAAAAGTAAAAGTGATGTAGAGTGTAGACTGTGGTGAGTGTCGACACTCGAGCGGCGGCGGCCGTGTGCCATACCCCATGGTAGCCGCGGACTACGAGTAGTTCATTTTTAAAGGAATTTACGTTTAGCGACATAAAATTTATAACATTTATAGTTGACATAAAATGCATCCCTGTGAGTCACAATATGTTATCATAATATTATAACTACACATTATTTATATCGATCCCCTTTATTTTTATTAAGGCAACCATGTTAAAAATAAAATATTAAGTAAAAATTTATATTTTGGTAACCGTTGATGGGACACTGTTATTATTATTATACATCAACCATACTCGTAGTTTCAGAAAAAATCAAGTGGTGTACTGGTATGAAGCGACGCGACGATGTTACTGTGTCATGACCTGCTGGTATAATACTATGTGGTGTTGTGCAGGCGAGACGGCGAAGAGCGAGCGGAGCGCGTACCCCAAGGCGGGGCTGATCCTGCGCACGGCCGCCATGAAGGACAGCGTCTCCAGCGACTCCTCCGCACACGCCGGTAACTACACACAGTACCCACAGCCCACAGCCCACACAGCACCTACCCTGTACCCTGTACCCACCCATATCAATATGTGGGGTCTCATGTTCCTTCGTCTTTTCAACGTTCTCTCCAATTTCTCGCGAATTACCCTTTATTTTTAGGTGTACTTACCCAAAAGAAAAATCTATTTTTTCTATTACCGATTATGTATTTTCCTTTTTTAAACTTGCGCCTCTACTCAACATGCATATTAATTACTTATCCATCACTTCGTGTTAATTTAATACGTGTATTAGAAATGTGGTAATGAAAATGAAGCCGTGGGCCCCAACAAAGTTGTTTCGCTGATGGTACAGTTAGTTCAGTATGCTTCACAAATCTCTGGTCGCAACAATATTAAAATGCAACGTTTGTTGGTGGATTATGATTGGCATTACTTTTTTGTCGTGCTCCCCTGGTAGGTCTGACCCGCACCGACAGCGAGCACAGCCTGGCCTCTGTGGAGGACAACGTGGTGACCACCAGCGAGCAGCTGGCGGACGGCGTGCGCACCACCACCACCACCACGCGCTCGCACTCCACCAGCCACGGCCAGGGAGGCCTGGCCAGCAAGAAGACCACGGAGCGCTCCTTCCTCGACAGCACCACCAAGGTCACTGGCGTACAGGACATCCTCACCAGAATGAAGAACGCTGACATAGGTAAGCTACAGAGATAGGTCACGTGCAATGTATTTGAAAGATTTTTAAATTATTTACTAGTACTATCAGTACTTCTATATTATACTACATGTACTTTACGTAAGCCGCTGGGCTTTGGTACCGAACAGTACCATTTCCATAAAAAAAATTTAAACCGGATGGTATTAATAATTAATGCAATAAATGTTTCTTTCTTTCTTTCTTTCAATAATTGTGGTGGTATTTCACCGCCTGCTGCCTATCTCTCACCTTCCTCACGTGTGGTCGCAGTGTCACTTTGGACCAACAACCAGTCGAGTTGCTGATGTCCATAGGCAATGCAAAACCGATGTCGACGGGACGTGCGTTTGTTTTATTACCTAAGCGACTGATATTGTCGTGTAATACCTTCCCCTGCTACATTGCGTTAACGTTAATGTGCCTTACTTAGCGCGTAAGGCAGTCGATGTAGCAAGGAAAGGACGTAATGTTGCGTCCACACGTATTAAGTAGATAAGTAGTTAACTAAAATTTAACTAAATTTTAAGTGAATTAATACGTGTAAACGGACATTTTAGTAGTTAAGTAGTTAAGTAATGTAGTACACAAGTAAACAAATAATTTAGAAATTTTTCTATTTTTCTGTTAAGTAAGTGGGCGGGGCTTATCACTTAACACGTTTGGACGGGCACTTTTTACTTAAAATTTAGTTAAAATTTACTTATCTACTTATCTACTTAATACGTGTGGACGTAAGAAGTAATAAGAGTGATGTAATGTGTGTGTGTATGTGTGTGTGTGTCAGTGATCGAGGAGGGCGACAGCAGCGCGGACACGGAGGCGCGCGCGCTGCTCAACAAGTTCCTGGGCGCCACCGTGCTGATGGCCGGCATGCAGGGCTACGTCACCGAGCGCCCCTCGGGCAAGGTCGTCGTCACCGAGCAGGTCAGTCACCACTGCCTCCTACCACCATCTCAACTGTCCATTCTCCACACCAGTGTTTGACTTCCTGAAAATATTCATTTGGAATTAAAACAATTATGAATGACGATGAATCACGCATGCGACATACATAATTATTGATCATAACCTTCTCGAATAAAAAATTTTCTAATTAATTAAAACGGAATATGTCTTCATTCAATTAAGCTTAAATTTTACACGGCAAAATAAATGCGAATCATGCGACATACCTACCTACGTAATTAATACTTACGTAAGATATCGTATCATAGAACAATACGATGCGATCAGTCTTTACAGACTACAGTGTAGTTGGGTCGATATTTGACGACGCGTGTGGCGCAGTGATTATCATGCCAGATTGCCGCTCCAAGTGTCCTGGGTTCGATTCCCAGCGAGGCGGAAAGAATGATGAGTATGAATTTCTGTTCTTGGCCTAGGCGTTTGTCTGTTGTCTTTGTGTGTTGTCTATGGCAACCATAACACAAGGAATCTTAGTCTAGGGCTATGAGTGTGAAGCGTTATGAGTGTGAAGCGTTATATTTAAAAAATACCAATGACAGTAGGTACTAATTAAAACTGGTATACCAATCTACTATGAAGCGAATTACTTAGCATTTGTTAAAAAGCTACAATTTTGCGGATAACTAATAAATTCATCACTCCGTGAACATCGAAAGCGTGGTATTACCGGTAGAACCGGGAGTCGTCAATTGTGCCACTGGACAATCGCCGTGCCACAACACGAGGCTTTGTGTCGCAGCCATTGTAACAAAAACTAACTTAGTTACTAGTAAACATGTTTCCATAAAAACGGCGGCTTTTCATCGCTCTCGTGTCGCGAAAGTCATTGTCCAGAGCGATCACAACACGACTCGACACGAGCTGGCACGCGGCCCGGTGGTCAGCGCGGGGTGTCGCCACTCTCGTCCTTACGCATTGATCATAAGATACAAAATACCGTGCACGCGTTCACCACACGAGACCTTCCGAGGACTAAGGTACGGTCCCGGAACTATTGCAGAACACTAATATCAGAAATGAATCACGGCTCTGAGATTTATCTATTCTTGATTATTAGGTAATTATTTGAGTTGCTTTTTGGTTGTTACCGATTTAAATTGACGACCCGTGTGGCGCAATGGTCACCATGATGGATTGCCGCGCCAAGGGTTCTGGGTTCGATTCCGAGCGTGGCGGAAATTTGAATGATGAGTTTGAATTTCTGTTCTTTGTCTGGACGTTTGTTGTCTTTGTGTGTTGTCCATGGCACCCACGACATAGGGCATTAACTAGTGTGGAGGCTATGTGAAGCGGATAATTTTAGCCTATATCGGCTATATTTTAGCCTCTTTTAGCTCACTGAAACTCCATATGAGGATCTGTTTTCCACATATATGATCTACCCTCGTACTTAATATTAATTATTTTTGTTAACGATTCAAATTGTTACACCCGTACTCGTAAACTCTCTGATTTTAACAAAGGTGTGTATTGTTTGATTAGCTTGATTATATTTGTTTGATTATATTATGATTTTATTAGCATTATGTTGTCAAATAGTTGCATCAATCATTTCTGAGCATCGGTTAGAAAGTGGAGGTGTGGAAAGCATTTTTATGAGGCATTCGTTGTCAGTGTCTAGTCGAGGTACAGGGAACTGTTTGAGAAAACTGAGATTTCGAGATGCGCAGGTCGCCTACATAGAGTTTTCTGTTCTATAACAGTTCTGAAAGATACAGGAAGAAAGAAACCGACGTTATTCAGTGAGAAATAGGAGCACGTGTACAAATAAAATTTATTCGGAACCATATGAGTTTGAGCATGTTCCGTAAATAAACCGTATGCCAAGTTCGCCATCCATCAAACTCGCGTCTTCTATTTTCACAGTGGAATTAAGTCAGCATTAGGAATAGAATTTAGATATTAACGTAAACATTGTGCACATTGAGAGTTTTCAAAGCTAAGAAGGCAATAAACAGCTACAGCAAAAATAGGTAGATATTTTTAAAGTAGGCCAGAAATAAAAAGTTATTTACAATTTTTTATACGTTTACACGCCATCACGCCACCGAGGGATTCCCCGTGGCGACGTAAACTAATCAACACTGAGATCCCGCTCCATGGAGTTGAATCTCAACCCTAGTAGTCCACATCGCTGCCAGCCAGGCGTCGTCGTCGGCGTTGTCAACAAAATACGGTTGATGTATGTCTCAGATTAAAAAGTTTATCATCAAGTGCCTTATTTACTATGCACCTTTTGGGAATACTTTTCATTTTATTTAGACCTAGGAATTATGTTCTGAATACTCTTAAGAACTAGATGCAAGAGCTATGTTAAGAGCTAGAGCAATATTAATATAACGGGATTAGTAAGGAGTAATAACCAAAACGACTGCATATTATAAACCCAAAATACCTCGTTGACGTTCTGAATGAACTCCCTACATTGTAATATCGTTAATTGATTGCGTCGAACTATAAAATGTAATTCGGAAACGCATAAACGTATCAATACAACGCAATTCAAATGATGCGAACGATATTCTTTATTATATTCGGCCGCGCGCCCGCCCGCCGCGCCGGAGGAGAATAAACAAAAGTGCTGTGTGCTGCGCCCGCGCAGTGTTGCCGTTTTAAGCCACGCGCGGGAAAACGAAAATCGCCGGCAAAAATAACATCGCACTACCCTTCACGCTCGGAAGGAAGTAAAAGCCTGCGGCCGGCACACGATTACCGATCTTAGCGGCGCCGCGACCCGCGGGGTGGGAACAAAACTTGCTCGCGAAGCTTTCGACACTATATTTGGTGCGCTGACGTCAAGCGCGGACGCGGCGCGCGCGCAGTCCGCGCCGGAGTCCCGCGCGCCACGGTGCGACCGCCGTTTATTAAGTACTACATAAATATCATTAATTAATGTAAATCCAGGACATCACAAACGTAGTAACAAAACATTAGATTAATCGGAACATTCCTTTCAATTCGACTTCAATATTCCGCGTAACAATTTCAGTGAAAAGGACACTTTTCAGGATTGCGAGTGTCAATTCAAAAGTTTCAAGTAAGTTGCTTGTTTAAGTTGTATGTTGTTTATTTGTTTTGATGTTTAAAATTAAACTAAAAAAAAATTAACGAAGGAAATAACATAGTCGTCATTGCGAAAGAATGGCTAACGGTTTTATTTGAATTTAACTAAGTATTACTAACTCACTTGTTTTATTAAATTATGATTAAAATATTTAGAAACAATGTGGTGGCCTGGTGGGTATAACTATTTCTTATCAGTTTAGCTTATATTGATTTAGATTACCTATAATATTTATTCTAAATTATGATAATTCTAAAGCTTTAGGCAATAGAACCTGGAAAATGCAAATATCGCGTAAAATCACCCAACGTCTATCTATCCCCTACGTCAAATTCACCTAAATGTTAATTCATCGTCCGTCTACTATAATACATAATGTGTACTACGGTGCGTTATTTTGTAATACTTACGTGTTTATTTTCTGCGTAACGTCTATCGAATTCTTTCTAAATCCAATGACATTTTATTTGCGGTCCAGCTGTCTCGGGTAGACTGTACAGTAGACTAACGACACTTTTATTTAAGAACTTGAAATAAATTTATTTGAATGGTACGCATACATCGTCAGTACCGGTTTGAAAGACATAGTTTATACAATAAAAGCAGTCAATGCATGCATGATGTAGGAATCGATTTTCAGTTTCAGTTTTTAATATAATGCCGGAAATCGCAGTGATAACCGTTAAAGATTATACGCTCTAAATGAGATCGAGATCGGGAAGTATCTTTCCGCTAATGCTGCCGCTAGATTTTCGACCAAAGTCCTATTTACACGTATTAAGTAGTTAACTAAATTTTAAGTAAATTAATACGTGTAAACAAATAATTTAGTGACCTTTTAGTTAAAATTTCATTATCTAATACGTGTAAACCGAACATAACGGCGATGTTTTTGTTTACTTTACCGTCTATCTAACGCATTTAAAATGTATTTTGAAAATGGAAAAACGCATTATAGCCAAGTCAACGAAGTTTATCGTGAAAAAACACCTTTGATTCGCGCCAATTTACCGCAGCGCTCCGATGGGCATTCGTCTTCTTGCACATTGTGAAGTTACGAATTATCTACAGTCGCGCTGACGCGAATATTCGTTGAATCCCGCTAATGTAGCCAGAGCATAAGAACTAACTACATCGTTCACGTAGAGTTAGCAGCACAAATTAAAACGCAGAAAAATTTCTATATTGGGAAGAACATGTCGTTTGTTAGTCCGCTTATTGTAATTTACCGCATTGAGATATCTCTTTGTTCAGTGAAATACGCTCCGCTCTAAAATACCGAAAATCCAAACTTAACAGTTTATACGTTAATCTTTAGATATTCCTCGTCTTTCAGTAAACAGTAAATATTATATGTCTGAATTTCACAAGCTGGCGGTCACATTCCGAAGCGTGAGGGCCGGCACGTCATTGTGTCACAATTCTTTCGTATTTATATCATTAAAAAATTTCTTTCCAGTGTATGTTGTGATTGTATGTTGTAGCGTGGAGATTGTGTGTGTGTGTGTGTGTGTGTGTGTGTGTGTGTGACGAGGAGACGAGGAGGTGACGACGCGCGACGGCTGACAGACACAATGCCACAACAATCCGCGTGACATATGAATGAGGCTCCCGTTTCAGTTCTTTCATATGTTAAGTCTCTAGGCCTAGAGAAGCGTTTGAAGCTAGCAAGCGGTAAAAATTAAAGAACAATGCCCAACTGCCATACATCGTTTTATTTCATTTTCAACTTTAGCGTCTTAAAATAAAAAAAAATCTAAAAATCGCCGCTTTAATTTCTGAGCTTAGATATATAAGAATTTTCAGCAGACACACCCCAGAACCAAAGTATTTTGAGATTGAATTCTTTTAACCATTGAGTCATAGAGTAGGGGAGAATGTAATTTTTACCATTATTTTTTATTCTGACTTTTTTTGATTGACAACCGGAAATGGAAATTTGACATCATTACATTTGTTACCAACATTTATAACGAAATTCTGTGTGTAATATTGGCCAGAAGTCTCCTTATATCTTGCTTGATACAAGCTATGTATCGAAGTGAGTGCCCGAATGAAAATGGACATTGTTGACATAACTGTTATTATAGTCAATTCATCACTTATTAATAAAATTATTTTACGCTGGGTAATACGGGCACAGGTATTAATTTTAAAATACGTAAAAAAATAATTTAATTGCTTCGGTATAACTGACGTTTTAAGACGCTACAAAAAATAAAAAATAATTTTTGGGCATTGTTCTTTCTTCTAATTACAGTAAATGCCTGCTTTCTATCTATTCAATATCATATTTTATTATTGGAATGGAATAATAAATAACTTTGTATGTAGTCTCAGGGCGTAAAATTGTTACTGCTACGCTTGGATACTTTTTTTTTTTTTACTTAAAATAAGTTAATGCTTGACCACAATCCCACCTGATGGTAAGTGGAGATGTGGTCTAGGGTGGTGAGCGCACTAACTTAATAGAAGCCTATTCACTCTTTTTTTGAAGTCATCCACGTCATAGGTGGGCGGGAACGCAGACGCAGGCAAACTGTTCCAATCCTTAGCGGTGCGCATAATGAATGACGATGCAAACCGCGACGTCCGTACCGGCGGGATATCAACGACGTAAGGGTGGATACCCGCCGTGCGTCGTGTCGTTCGATGGTGGAACGGGGAAGGGGGAATCAATTCAAATAATTCCTGCGCACTCACCAAAATGTGCCCTATAGAAAACCGAGAGGCTGGCTACTCTGCGCCTGTGCTTGAGACTTTGCAAACTGGTCTCAACCAGATCTGGGTCACCAATGAGCCTCTTCGCACGCCTCTCCATCGAATCCAAAGCAGAAAGGTGACATTTGGCTGCACCTGCCCAAATGTGAGAACAGTACTCCACACATGGCCGAACCTGAGCTTTGTACAAGATTAAAAGTTGCCTCGGTGTGAAGTACCGCCGCACCTTCGCAAGGACGCCAAGTTTCCTTGCACCTGCTTTAGCTTTGGATTCGATGAACTGCCCAAAGTTGAGCTTGGAGGATATCTCAACTCCTAACAACTGAAGGCAGTCGGTATAGTCCAAGGACACATTCTGGAAAGTAGGAGCCAAAGTGAGCGGGCTCCTTTTGGCGGTGAAGAGACACGTCTGTGTTTTAGTGGCGTTGAATCTCACAAGATTGGCTTCGCCCCACTCGGACACAGCCCGCAGTGTGAGATTCACACGTTCCACCATGGCCTCTCTTTCCGACTGAATTTCGTGCCTACTGGCCCTGGAACTAGGTAGATATCTCTCTACCACTGTGCTATCATCTGCGTACCCATATATACCGGGCATGAGCAGGTCATTAATGTGTAGCAAGAATAGAGTGGCGGAGAGAACGGACCCCTGAGGAACTCCGGCATTTGTAGTCATCGTTTCTGATGATCTACCATCGATAACAACCCGGAAAGACCGGTCGCTCAGGAAGTCCTCTACCCAGTTTATAAGGCCAGGGGATATGCCGTAAGCTGGAAACTTGCTCAAAAGGCTAGCGTGCCAAACCTTATCGAAGGCCTTCGAGACGTCAAGGGAGACAGCAAGGGCCTCCCCATTATTCTCAAGGGCCTCGCCCCATATGTGCGTGGCATACGCTAGAAGATCCCCTGTTGACCGGTCTCGGCGAAACCCGTACTGCCGGTCACTAAGAAGATCATTTCGCTCTAGGTATGCCATGAGGCGCCTATTCAATGTACGTTCCATAATCTTGCAGAGTATGGAGGTAATTGAGATAGGCCGATAGTTAGAGGGGTCAGCACGGCTGCCTTTCTTAGGCACGGGCTGCACGTTGGCAAGCTTCCAGGACTTAGGCACTGATCCAGTCTCAATTGAGAGCCGAAACAGACGCGTCAGCACAGGAGACAACTCGGGTGCACGGATACTTGTTGGAGTTGCATAGTTGGTTCAGTTGGTAGATGATACAACTTTGGACTTCAACTGGTAGTTGTAGAGTCAGTTGTAATTTGGCATAAAAATACATACAGTATAAAATCTTAAAAAAAAATTCGGGTATCTATCCCATAGCTCAGAGTATCATTGAATAGGTCTTTATAAAATATTACTTAGGGGTTTTCGAAGACAATTTTCGAGTCGGAAATCCTTTCGCGAAATATTTATCTTTAATGTGCTAACTTTGGTTATCTTAATATGTATGTACGAATAATAGTCGATTAACTAAAAATTACGGTAACAGACACTTGGCCGGCTTAAGAGGGCTATCACAAAATCGAAGCGCTCAGGTTTAGGTAAATTTGACAACTCGCGGCAAGGAACGCGCCCGTGTGCGTCTAATGAAGTACGCTTTACACACATACAAACCACTATGCGTCGAACGCCAGGAACAAATCAACTTGATACTTGCTTTGGAAATAAATTAAATTAAGTACCGTACTATTTTTATAATTCGTGAAATATTGTTTGAGTCGATTAATGTTATCAGCTATCACTTATAACGGCTTTTTTACTATAATGTAAGGAAATGAATGCAATGTAATGTTGTTTCTACAGTTTGAATAATGTTGATACAGTTTGGTTAGTAGTAGGTATAAAAGGCATGTGATGTGTTAAAAGGGGTAGTTCAGTTGGTAATTATATCATAAATCCACATTTAATAACTTCATCACTATGTATAAAACGTTTAAATGTGTATAGTTCGAGATAACGTATAAATGAATAGGTACAATTGGTTGATAAAAACAAAGACTGAATAAAAAGTATATTTTGTACCAAATTTTTCGCCATGTTTGTCAATTCAAAGTAATTGATTCATAAAAAAATTTAAATTTATAATTCGTCTTCCTTCTATGTCTAGATTTTCCTGAAACAGGAAAAACCAGGAATGTAGATAGTTAAAAAAAAGTCAAATATGCAAGCATGTTTCGTTACAAGTTAACAAGAAAATACTCACCATATTATTTGTACTTGTATCAGATTGAGCCTGATCATCTATAGTTGAATAAAATATGGTTTCATTATCCTGTAAGAATCAAAGAAATTCATCAGTTATGCAATAGCTCTTAGATCATTTAAATTTAGTAAAAGTAATAAATATACTACATGATATCAAAACGTAATTTATCTGTTAAAAATTATAAGAAATAAATTATTATTATCACCATGTTATTTGTATTTCTGTCAGAATGCACTGTAGAAACTGTCGCTGTATCAAACGTCCTTTTACTAGCCTGAAAAAGCAAAATAGTCCGATAAACATTCCTATATACCTAATATCAGAATATCATAGGAATATGCTTATACATTAGAATCATATCATAACTAACAAAAAAATACTCACTTGTATCAAGAAGTGTTGATTGCGCTATATTCGTAGCGAATTTGGGGTATTGCGTGGCGCACAAGGTGCCAACAGCGAGCGATACATCCTTCCTTCGTAAGCGCTTGGCGCGGACTAAAGCTAAAGACCGCTCGTTCGGAGATTTATATTGATTTACAGGACTGCATACAAAAATTGTTTAAAAATATTATTTTAATTTTGAAAGGACTAATTTTTTTTTTAAAGCAAGGTGACATAGTAACCTTAGTTATTAATTACTTTTTGTTTCAATTTGGATTATATTTTCATAGATAAAAAATACAATTTCAGACCAATAATTATCAGTAACTCTTTGATTTACAGAATTATTTTAGGTGCATTACTGTGTGAAACAAATTAAAGTGAATTAAGCATTCCAAATTAGAAGATACAATTGTACCATAGATATTTTTGTTGATGCTTAAATTATTATATCTTCGATATAACAAAGCATCTAAAGATGGTCAAAAGTAAAATTTTATGAAACATCATTTGCAAAAATAAGGTTTTTACTAATTTATGTAAATAAATTGAAACATTTATTTAAAGCACTCCAAAGAGAATTAATCAAACTTTCTCGTGCATGTATTTTTTTTTGTTTTGGTGATTTATCTAAACCATAATCACACTTCAAACACGAGTCAAAACGCTCAAATTTAAGAAAAAGTGTGATAGCCCTCTTAATTGAATACCATACTTTTGTAACCACCAGCAAAATTGATTTATTGTTACAATCGACATCAACTGTTTAGTTTCAAAGGTTTTCTTACTTATTAAGTATATCTTGAATAAATACTCCAGGTTAAATAATGAACTGAACCCTAAACGGAGATGACAAAAAAATGGTTCTAGTGTCGTTTCAAATCGATATAAAAATTTGAGCAAAAAAGTATTTGGGCACAATTCTCCTTTTAAATGAATATGGGCAGGATTTTCCTTTCTTGACACCACATAATAAGTACACCCTAAACATATATAATGTTTACTAAAGCATTTGATGTGTTACTTTCTATCGGTAGTACGGCACATGTCTGTCAATAATCTGTAGTAGATTGGCACATCGATCAAATAAAGCGGTCGATAGTATCGCGGGCATCGCGGGTGACCTCATCGATCTTTGCTGCCAAACAAACGGTAGCTAGAGTGCGTGTGGGGCAGGATGCGGCCGCTGTGACGGGAGGAGCGGGCGGCGGGTAGCGGGCAGCGGGTAGCGGGCAGCGTGAATAGTGCCACTGTTTTACGTATGTTCAGACATTTTAATCATACAAAGTGCAACGAACTTCAATTAAAAATAGAGTTCAAAATAAACAACAATGAAGATACCAGGTGGTTTGGAAGTAATAAAAGACAGTCATAATGATAGGCGTAAAATTGTTATAATGAATGCCGTCGACTCTCTGTAGGTAATATTGTGAATTCCAATTTTACTTACTTTACTTGATTTAGTCGATTTTGAGAGATACGTAACATAAAAACTGTATTAGATAGGATCCAGTGAAAAGATTTATTTAATCTGCATTTCAGCTATTTATTGGTGAAACAACTTGGTTTTTTTTGCATACGTAGTGTACAACAAGGACAGCAAGTCGAACAATGGCTTCTCATTATAACCTCGATAGCAATAATTATCATAACACCACCTCCATCCTCGCTCGTGACCGCTACAGCCACCGCCACCGCTACCGTTACTGCAGCCACCGCTACCGCACAGGTCAATCTAGCGTAACCCGAACCGCACGGGGCGTCAGGGCGACCAGGGCGTTCACTCGGCTCTAATTATACGCCACTCGATCCCATACTCGTGCCAAATATACCCGAAGTGGGTCAATTGCACCGATGCTCCCGTACGCTTGCCCAGTAGGAAGTGGTGCGGCGGGTAATTGTGTTAGCGGACTGATACAACCGTGCTCCGGACGGTACTGTACCACCCGGGGCGTACTACACGGTACACGGTACACGCTCGTGTGAGGACAGTCCGCGGCACAGATTATACTGATTCAGGAGTGATAACCTAATGAACTAGGAAATGGAACACTGAGTTTCAATTCTAAGTTTTATGTTGGGAAATTAATAATACTGAATGAAATGTATATTATTTATTTGGAATGACAGTTACCTTTATAATGTATTAGTATGTTCGGTGTTTATACGTATACTTTTGTATACTTAATCCAGTAATTTTACGTAACCTTCTATAAATATCTAATAAGTACTTAGGTATCGATTTGTGTTTATACTAGCTCAGCGTTTTGGTGTTAATGTGCCAAAATCATTTTTCGATAATATATTGTCCTACCGGATAGCTGCAGCAATATGTGAACATTATGGAGTATAGCTTATTAATACTTCTGCCCTCTTTACCCTTGAAATAGAAATAGCCGCGTTTGATAATATTGGTGCGGAAACAGGTATAAATGTGCATTTCACCGTGTGTAGGTACTAGCTAGGAATTTACTTTGTGAAGTCTCCTGAAAGTATCCAAAAAGATTTCTGGACGTCGCGATGTGACGTAAGCTCGAATAACACCAAATATTTAAATATCATCGTGTCTTTGTTCGCCAAGTCCAGTGTCGACAGAAATACTTGCGTGTCGCGTCGCGTGACGTCACCGGCCTCCGAAAAGCTCCAGGAAAACGTGCGATTTCTCTTTGTTTATGTTCCTGGTATTCATTGATGTTTTCCGGTGTCATTTATTAAACCACTAAATTAATAAATCTCGTACAATGTTTACATTTCGGGACTTTGCGATTTTTAATGATTTTACGTAGTTCAATGATATTATAGATCTCCATCGACGGCCTTGGCGAAGTGTCATAACTCCTCTTGACGCAATCATCGCCATTACTCACGGTCTGTCGTTATTGAGTGTCATGAAATTCTCAATTAATTACTGTAAACACGCCCAACTTTTTAGTGTTTCTATATTAAACCGTGACTTTATCTTAAGTGGGCTGGTGGAATTGTTCGAAGTATTGATGTTTTGTGAATGATGGGCCAGCACGGGCACGGGGAACTCTCGTGTCTCGGGGCGGTAGTTGGGGCGGTCGGGGCGGTTGGGGCCGAGCCAAGCCCGCTCGGAGCTGCGCAGCGGGAGCTAACGACCTAATACGTCCGACCGATCCAACGCCACATTTGGTGATGCCCCGCTTCAGAAAGGCCAAGGTTGATCTTTATCCGCTCTGACTCAAGTGCGTAGTCACCAAACAAAGAACACGTGATGAAAAATCTTCACGTATCATTTATCTTTCAGTATTTGACGCTGTCGTGTCACGTATGTAGGGCACAGGGCGACATTGTCAGTGAAAACTGAACCATTTTATGTAATGGAGACAGTAGTTATGTGGGTATGGGCCTTCCGTATACATCTATTTCGTGTTTCAAATATAAGTAATGTCAGCAGTTGTATCAATCATGTTGATTGATTGATTTATGGACCGGAAAATAAGTAGGTACCTTACACATTTCAATACGTTGGATATTGTATTTCAGTATGTTTTTAAATGCATGCATTTATTTATTATAGTAAGCCCTAAAACGCAAACGGACCCCTAATTCCAAAAATGGTCTTAAAAGACCCATAATATTTTTGAAAGACCTTTTCAACGACACCCCACACTAGAGGGTATGCGACAAATAACAAAATCATCCTCACGTTAATACCTGTAAGGGAGGTAGGTTCTCTGAAAAAATATTTTTCAATATTTTTATGCTACGATTATGTAGTTTTAATAAATATGTATTATCCATGCCGAATTAAAGCTTTCTAGCACCAAGAGTCTCGACGCTTTGCTTTGAACGGGCAGACGGACGGACGGACATGACGAAACTATAATGGTTCCGATTTTAAGTAGTTCGGAACCCTAAAAATGAACGATGGATGAGATGGGAGGAATATATCGCCAACGATAGCGCTCCGACCACCATCAACCGTCCACCGTCTACCGCAGACCGCGCTCTGATTTACATGAATGTATCAATGTACAGTATGGCCGACGTATCTTGGCGCGTCCGAACATACAAGCTTTGCGAACTTTAGTGCATGTAAAACAGAGATAGCGACACGAACATGCTAACGTGTGACCGAGACATAATACGCCGCGTACCGAGCATTGCCGAATTATGTTACGGCGCAGCCTTCTGCGCGAAATTCAGACGTGCCAAGATAATAATATGTCGGCTGTACTGTAATTAATAACATTATCGTGTGTAGTTCCGCTGCACGCTGCGCTCTACCGGACGGTGACGGTGACGGTCAGCAGCCACCTCCGCCGCCACCCCGCTAGCCGGGATGGTGGACATTAGACAACATTACCGTGTCCAAAACACAACATTTTGTGTATTGACAAAAAAGGATTTTATCATAATTTTTAATGGTATCTCGTCACACAAACACTAATGAGTCTTTTCCTAAGAACAGAAAATAGAATAAACATACTTTTAAACGCAAAAAAGGTAAGCGTGGGACAGTACCCAGTACCCATTCCCTAATTACACCTATTACCAAGACATAAATTATAACGGTAAAAATGTAGGACAAACTTAATGTTTTTATTTATTTATAGAAAATGTTCAACCATTACGCAGAAGTTTTATATAGCTTCAACTTCTAGAGCATACTCCACCATGCTGCTCCAGTGCAGATTGGTAGAGGGGTTAGTGGCCAACCCGAGTGTCAGAAGTTTTTATGCCGCTCGGGTATGGCTTATTGACTGTTATCTGATAACAACCGGGACCGACGGCTTTACGTGCCCTCCGAAGCACGGAAGTTTTTACATGTAAATATTGTTGGTGAGCACGCCAGACTGACACAGCACAAGGCACGCTACGGTAACTTGTATTATGAGAACAGGCGGCCATTGGGGCAAACTCTGTTTTTATAGAGTTGTAGCCCACTTTCACCAGTTACAATATTAGTTTTGTCAACAGTAAAACGCGCTTTGTTGTGTTTATATTACTGTGACTTGAGTCTTGGCTTTTTGTAGGTACATAAAGCGATTAAACTCCAATTATATTAGTAATATTTATTACTTACGATACAGTTTTTCTTATGAAACCAACATAGCTATCATTGATTTGTAATTTGTTTGCATATTAATAAGCTTGTGCATAAAAGATTCAAGTTAGAACTGTTAGAAGCATTAAACTTTGTACAGGGTGGCTTATTATAGTGTGTAATAGATATGGGGTAAATAGGTGGTAGTTGTAGAAACACGGGCGTAGCCAGGTTAGTTTCAGGAGGGGGGTTTCAAGAAAAAGAACATAAAAGACTAAAAGTAAATTAAATTACCCTTAAATTCATAAGAAAATTGAGAATTGGGGGAGTCCTGCTCGTATAGGGAGTCCTTTTTCGAGCAGTGTTTATTATGTTTCAAGAGATCTAAAGATAAAATGTATGTGATGAATAGTACATGTTAATATCTTAACTTTTCGGGGGAGTTTGAACCCCCAAAACCCGCCCCCTGGCTACACCCATGGGTAGAAATAAAAAATCCGCGGGCAGTTATTTAATTTTATAGAAAAATCTCTGTCAGTATATTAACCGTATTGTAAATGCGGCACGGTGGCTAGCTGTGGCGCGCGCCGCGAGTGCAATTTCCTCCGTTGCGGGTTTTTTAATCTGTCCAAGTGAAAGACAGATCGGTATCCGTCCGTTACACTTACAGCGGCGCACAGCCCTCCCTCACAGTTGCACATAGACCATGGATATTAGCAGTAGAAACAAAGGGAATTGATTGATACGATTGATATGACCTTAATCGTTCTAAAAGCAACAACCCATAATTGTCCCACTGCTGGGCTCGAGGTCTCCTCTCACAATGTGAGAGGTATAGTCTACCACGCTGGCCAAGTGCGGATTGGTAGACTTCACACACCTTTGAGAACATTATGGAGAACTCTCAGGTGTGCAGGTTTCCTCACGATGTTTTCCTTCACCGAAGCAAGTGATAAATTAACTTGTAATCTAATATATAAAATTCTCGTGTCACAGTTTTCGTTGCCATACTCCTCCGAAACGGCTTGACCGATTTTGATGAAATTTTTTGTGCTTATCCGGTATCTATGAGAATCGGCCAACATCTATTTTTCATCCCCCTAAATGTTAGGGGTAGTCCACCCCTAAATTTATTTTTTTATTTTTTAGACAAAATTTTTAATTTCTATTTTTTTATGATACAACATACAAAAATACATACAACCCTAAATTTTCACCCTTCTATCATCAACCCCTATTTTTTAATATTCATTTTAGTAATGTAATCATTTTTTATCCCGCTCGATAACTGATCAATTGTTAGGCGATACGAAGTTTGCCGGGTCAGCTAGTACGCACATAATATTTGAAAATTAGAGGTGCGTGCCAGGATTTGAACCCGGGCCCCCGCGTTCGGGAGACCAACGTTCTAACCACTAGGCTATCACTGCTACTAATAAATAAAACCCTAATCGTTCTAAATAAAACCGTAAAATGTTAAGAAAAATGATGTTAAAATTTCAGGCTAATAATGAGATCTCAGTGTTTTGTAGACACAAACTTTTCATAATTACTTATTTTATATTGCGCAGTACTAAATAATGCAGTAATGAATAATTGTCTAAAGTTGTTGGGTTGTTAAAAATTCCAAGTTTTTAATCCAGCGGGCGTTAACAGTAGTACGATTTTTTACACTCAGTAGGTAATCGAAACAGTAAAAAGTATACAGTTCTGTTAGTATGTTACTGGAACGTCTGACAACAATTACGTATAGTCTGTGCTCTGTGGCTGGCGGCGCGTGCGGCTCTCCGTCACACCGCCGCGCACGCGGCCGCAGACATGCATTATTCATTTCGGTGTAATAGGAGCACTTGTTGTAGTCATAAAGTGCCTTCTGATATTCATCTTTTTAGAGTATATTGAGCTAAATGAGCTATTTTATACATCTAGTATCTACTCTATATTATTGCTATCTACTCTGTAGAGGAGTTGTTACTTCTTGTCTTAACTACTTACTTACTATTTAACTGTCACTGTGAGGAATATTTTGAAAAGATTGTAAATAACTCAATGCAATAGCTAATATTGTGTGAGCCCAGTATACCTGATGGTTTTAGTCTGACTCTGATATCAGTAGCTGCATGCTGCTCCGGTCATGTGTGAATAATGGGTTGATGCAATCATAGAGCGTGCGAAACGGAAGAGCTGGCCACTGCGACCGGCAGCTGGGGACCACGCACAGTGCACACTGTACGGCCACGCCAGCCGCCACTACCGCCAACATCTTGTCACACAAATAATGAGTTTCCGTGTCAAATCCTTGTTGAATCCCAAGAGCCAAGAGGCAGATTAATTGGGTTATTTAATTGAAGTCAAACATAACCGATACCATTAGATAAGATAGAAGAGTGGTTTCACAAAATAAAATCACACATCACAAATGTTCGAGTCGTTCGAGTCAGGGGGCCAGGGGACAATCTACCCTTTTGTCTTGCCCTGGACATGGTCTGTGTGCCAAGTTTTATCTCAATCTATAAATCCATTATAGCGCGTGATGAAAAGACAATATATAATTATAATATTAGTAGGGGACACATTAATAATCTTAGTAGGATAATTCTGCAGGATGTATAAGAATGTATGGACTGAAAATCTTGGAAAGTTATGTTTCTTTTTTTTTACTTGTCATCCAGATCGTAAGTACTTACTCCTTACGAGATAGTTAACATGGTGGCCGCACGCAATCAGCAAACTACATTTAAATTGGTCGAAAGCCCCAGCGTCGCGTCGAGCAGATGACTGCACACAGATGGACTCGTTCGATATCTGTCAGTCAGCAGTCTGTCGCTCGCTTTATGGCGAGAGGCAACCGCCGGCCGACTGCGACATCATGACTCAAACGTGTTACTGTTTATACCACATTAGACACACGCAGTCATTACACACTGGTACTTTGATGGAGAAACTGATAATGCCAAATATGGGATCTGTACCGACTGAGTTTTCATGACATAAACTAGATTAAATTGATAACCTAAGCTAGCAGGTAGATGAAGGATGCAGATGTGATCGATTAAGGTGCTCACCGTCAAACGTGATCTGAAGATGAATTAGAAACCGCTACAGTGGAAAAGTAATCGTTGACGATTTATTTCATGTTTATGTGCCAATCATCTTTTAATTCTTAGTATCTAAATCTTAGTGAGAAGATGTGAAAGCGTTGCGCTACTGTCCTAAGTTTGCGGTCATAGGGTGGAATTTTTCGACATGAGGAACATAGGTACGTCCTAAAGCACATCAGTGGCTGCCGGCTCCCCGACACAGGTGAAAAACTCCACTCATTGTTATTCCCTCCTCGTACAGTGTCATATAGCGTTTATTTTTACCGGCCGCCGCGGCGCCGTCGCCCGCTGAGCCGCTAAGCCGCTGAGCCGGTGAGCCGGTGACCTGCCAAATATGTGGCCTACTGATCTTCTACAATACAGGGAACAGGCTAGCAGAATTAGCTCGGAAGCTTTATTTCCGGTCACTAGGACACGTGTCGACCGGTGCTTAAAAAGAAAGGGGCCACGTCTATTTACCGCAACGTAACTCTTACGGCTTATCGCACATATTGTGTTCTACAAACTGTACTGAGTCTTAGAAGACCGCAGGGTGCAGTTGTCTCAGGCCTGAGTCTCAGGCACGTTTATCCACACGCGGTGCTCGGATAAAACAATATGAGATAATAAATCTCCCGTAGCATTATCTGGCAATCTGGCGCGTGCCGTTTATTTCGCAAGAGTGCGTAAATCGGGCATCGCGCACACACCATGCCGTCTGCAATATATTGACAGCCGCGGGTGAAGGATGGCGGACGACGGGACGCGAAGTGTCGATTGATACCGCACGTGACGTGATTCGAGTGGAATCGATCGCCGCGAGAAAGACAAGACCACAGACTGACCACACAATATGGCTCTCATTACAGCGCTTCTCGCCGCTACATTCCTACAAGGCTACAATGTTTGCTACCGTAAGACGCAGATTCTATGTCTAGCTGGTATTCAAATAGTAAATACCTATCTTACATACATAATCCTTCGACTTTATTATTGGCAAATATTGGAGGAACGTGAACACACTACAAAATAACATAGAGTAACAACACATTTAGGTATTGCAACGTAAAATAATAAATAAATAATTTATTGAATGGAAATTTTTCCGATTGTAGAGCTTAGGTATGTCTTTGATGGTATAGACTGTAGACAACCAAATAACTAATTAACTGGCGGCGGCGGCAGCTGTGGACGATTGAGGCGTCAGGAACACTGTAGCACCAATTAAAGCTAATGAAGGTGATGAAATTGTCTCATGTCTCTGGCCACAGCCACAAGTCGTGACGGCCACTACTGTCCACTGGTAGAAGTGGGAACATACGTAGCGCGTACACAAATTGATATTGATAAATTATAAAAATGGACACCGTATGTAATTATTTTACATACGGTTACATTACATTTTACATACAATCATTTTAACACCGGACACAGTTTGTAATAATGGTTGCTGAATAAATCATTTTTCATCCTTTTTCATCAATTAAACATACTTACATTATTGTTCAAAATATTTTGCCACCGATTTTTAGTAAAATATGAAGGTAGAGCTTACACTACGTATCTACTACTACGTAGAGTTCATTATTCGTATTGGTTGCTACTGAAAATTCAGTCTTTGTACAAAATTAAAACCCCTCGAGATTGAAAGATATATTTGAATGAATCAGACGCATTTCTGAGAAGAGCAGACGGCGGTGACCGCGGCTCCGGGACCGACGGACGGACGGACGGACGGACTGATAGCAGTCACACCGTTTGCGGTTTTGTGGCAATAACACAATAACAGCACAAAACAATCTCCTTATACTGTTATGTTTAAGTTTCTCCCTGGCTTCCGTTACTGTTATACAGCTGGGGCGAATTTACGTTATAAATGAACTGTTGCAATGATTATGACATTATTGTATACAGTATACAATTTTAATAGGTTTATGTTTTATTCCTGGTAATTCACTATCTATATTACGATAGGTTAGAGCAGTGATAACCTAGCGGTTAGAACATTGGTCCCTCGAACCGAGGGGCCCGAGTTCAAATCCTGGCACGCACCTCTAATTTTCAAATATTATGTGCGTATTAGAAGTTAATTATCACTTGCTTCGGTGAAGGAAAACATCGTGAGGAAACCTGCACACCGGAGAGTTCTCCATAAAGTTCTCGAAGGTGTGTGAAGTCTACCAATCCGCACTTGGCCAGCGTGGTAGACTATGGCCTATACCCCTCACATTGTGAGAGGAAACCCCGAGCCCAGCAGTGGGACAATTATGGGTTGTTGCTTTGCTTTGCTTTTATTACGATAGGTATATATAAATAGTCAAAGATAAACAAATAGTCAAATATTTGTTAGTTATATTTGTTGCGTTAGTTAATTTACCTAGCACCGAGGTGTTTACAAAGTGATTTCCGTAGCAATTAACCTTGCGTCATTATGCTTTTAACACAGTTTAACCAAGTAATTGTCACTTCGTGGTCTGTAATTCCAGACACAAGTATTAATACTCGCACAAGAAATGTTGTAAACAGATTGAAAATAACTATGTATGTATAATATACTTAACTATAATAACATCGTCACGACATAAGAAATAACCAATAATTATTTCCGCTTCCTTTTCGGTTGGCAAGGCGTTCGTTAGTTATTCTTCTGATGTCATGCGCTGGGTAATCAACAAATGACATAAAATCCTTGGTGGCCCATCAGGCTATAAGGAGTCTCAGTATTTCGAACTGCATGTAGGTATTTATTTCATTTTCTCTGAAATTATTTTCGTGTAACTTGAACCGTTGATCTTGAAAAAAGTGTGGAGTGACAACAAAACTCAAAATTCCTGGAATAGCGCATTAAATTAAATTCTGCTTCGATCGAACTGAACTCCCTCTCCCGGCATTCCTGGCGCTCGCTGCTCACCCCGCATCCACTACGGACGAGGAATTCTGAATTGCAGCTTATTTTTTTTTTGTTCCTTGGAATGGGCGCGGACATCCGACATTATAATGGTCCAATTAAGATTAAGCTTTATTAAATATAACGCAAACAATATAACAGAATAATTATGTCAAGAGCAAAGTACTAATAAAGTCAGTGCGCTTTACCTTACAAATCTTCGCATTTAGCATCTCTTAAAATGTAGAGCCTTAAATTGTTCATTGTCATACTTACGTTTCAAAAAAAAGCAAAAGTCGCTATTCTCCAGATAATACTTTAGGCCATCACGTAACTTCTAAATTAACAAAGAATAATTAATTTAAAAACATTACACGTTCCACATGCACCGTGTTTAGATACTGATCATTACAAAACGCCAGATTCCGGACTGTGCCCACCATCCCGAGCTGCCGTCAGCCGTCTGCCACCCACGACTGAGGAAACACTCATAACATTACGATAGCTCCGAATTAATTCGGGAATATGAACAGTTTTACTACTTGTGTAGTACACTTCATATATCCGTTCCAAGGTCAGTGAAGCCGCCCACCGCCAACGCCGCGGTTCATCCAAGAAAATTCGATGTTCTCTTGACTTACATTGAATTTAGAGAATACATACTGACTAACTTTACTATAATCATCTATTCACTATCAACATTCTAATTGCCAAGAGATGCCAGTACTAGCCGTGGAACCTTCTGCAAATCTGCAACCCATTCACCAGTGACACTGATAGCTAGTCCACACCGTTCTATGCTCCGCATTGTTAAGCGGCAATAAGCACAATTTATACGTCCTCTTTTCTGGCTTATTAAAACTGTTTCCTTCACGTGCTTGCTAAATGCCTGACGCTCGTCAGTCAGCCGTTAAACCGCACTTCGTGGTGTGGTCGGACCGTCCGGCGAAGTGGTCGGGCTACTGCCATCACACATTCGCCTCGCTGTTTCAATAACCGTCCGTGTAATGTGATGATAACTAATCCTATGCTCGTACAACCGTGACAGATAGCATTTTGTCTTAGATCTCGCTCGACCGAGTCTGCCGGTAACTTGATCGTGGGTTTAAAAGGAGCGCTGACTACCATTTACAACGAGCTCTGTAGGTTGCTCACTATATTATTAATATTACCAGTTATTTACATAAATCGAAAGAAGTACCTGCTCAAATACCACGTGTCATTGGCAGGTGATCGACCGATACCTTTTGCTTACATGTATTATAATTTCAGTCGGCATAAGATACTTTCGCAACGCATGTCGATTACAGTTTCAGTCCTCCCTCTCGCATGCTGAACTCTTCAACTATGAGTTATGTACTAATAGCTTAGCTAATACAATATAATCATGAACTAGTCAAATGCCCCTGATTCACTCGTCAACCGATCCTCACGCCGTGTAAAAAATTAAAATAAACCTGTCTGCCTGAAGGGCGTCGCGTCGTCAGCGTGCAGCTACAAGGTCTTTCCCACTACGAACTCTAATAATAAAAACAGAAATAGTATATTATGATATTTATGCGTCTGTCAGGGACCTGCTGTGTCAACGCCATGCGCCATGCGCCATGCGCCATGCGCCCTTCACTGAATGACGCGGCGCGCGGCGTTGCTCCGCGTTTGAGATGATGGATTATTTGAATAATGTACAAAAAGGAATGTACATAATTCATAATATTAAATATAAATTTACTAAATAATTGTTCTTATGTTAATGTAACTGAAAGCAACGGGGGCAACCACTTCATCGTTAATGTGACTCTCTCTTGTATCAATTATATCATTGTGATTATAATTTATAAATAAGTGTACAAAGTAATGTTTTAGTAGAAAAACCAAACGTTCAAATAGTTTTTATACAGTCCGTGTTTGTTTCTGCATGTTCCTACACTCGTGTATACCTAAGTATCAAATGGATTTTAATGTTTTTGAAGGTGTAACTATAATATTTAAATGAAAAGATGTTGAAAGACAAATGATATTTCATCTAGCGAAGCGGGCACGTCGACACTCGACAGCAGGAGTTCTAAAATTAAGCTTATAATGGCGGAGCCGCTCGGATTGTAATAAATTGAGCTATAAATACCATTATTACGTTAAACTCGTTCAGATTACTCGCACATTCCAACACATTGTAGTGGACATTCATAGTTCACACGATCGTTAGATAAGTATTTGTTGTGTTATGTATCATCTACATTTGTGATAGTCACAAGCATACAGGAGGGATAAGTTCTGGCTGGAAGTTATTAAGAATGCCTCCCATTGGCACACACTGGCAGGATGCGTTGGTGATGCTAGTCTATAGAAGCGAAAGTTTCCAGTCAAACCTCAACACATTATCATTTTCTTCCTTTCTATTACTTTATAGAAGTGAACCGTGGCACTTTTGTGTATGCTGTGAAAGAATCCACGAAGTCCACTTTACCTTTTTCCGCAATGATTTATTAACTCCGTCTAGTTGCTCCAGTCAGTCCTCCTATCCTCCGACATTCCTATTATCTGAACGTCGACTTGAGATATCTTACGAGCAAGGTGGGAACTAAAAAACTAATCAATGATGACCGACCGGCGCCGGCGCCGCGGCCGTCAATCCTTTCAGTCTTTCTTCTAGTGGTTAGCAATATCTAAATATGTACCTACTGCTTGTGAAAGAAAATATGCCTCTATTTATATCGCTGAATTTAATGCCTACCTATACATTAAAATACCCACGTATAATATGAACATAAAATTGATATGATTATATTTCAAAATGAGACTTTCTTTGAATTGAGAATACCTGCATTACTTTTTGAATGAATGACGTATTCATTCCTGAAATCCCCCAAGAAATCCCCCACTGGATATTGACCTATACATTATTTTTCCTGAATTTCTTACGGTCAGGTAAACGACTTCAGTTAAAAAAGAGTTTAAGTAAAATATATTTCTAAAGAACTAAATATTACATTACTGGACTGATAGGTAAAAAAAAACTATTATTCCCTCAAAAGGAGTACCCAACAGTCACTGGTGATTCCTCTGTCATGGCTCCATTTCGTAACCCAACTCTTACTTAGAGATACTTCACAAAATATACTCATAATTATGTGTTTCTGTCGTCCAGGAGACAGTGCAGACCGGCAGTGGCAGGGTGAGCAGTCGCCGCGTGGAGGAGGTGGACCTCGAGCAGTGCTGGGACGAGCGCGTGCTGAGGAAATACGTGAGTTTACACTGTCTACATCTGTATGACCGTTGTGACGTCATGGTCACAGCTAGGGTTGCCATACGTCCGGAATTTTCCGGACAAGTCCGGAAATATAGGTCTTTGTCCGGAATGCGGAGGGAATCTTAAACCGTGCGGAATTTCTACAAATAAGTGAAGACTGAAAGACAAAGTTAAGCAACAGCGGGCGCGGTCGGTAGTTGGATGGGTGACCGCTAGTGGCAAAAAATTCTTGAGCGTTTCTGTGCTTCGCAGGCCACGTAAAGCCGTCGGTCCCGGTTGTTATCATAAGATAACAGTCGTTAAGCCATGTCGGAGGCCCTCGGGCGGTATGAAAAACTTCCGACACTCCACTCCGTTGGCCATTAACCCCTCCACCAATCTGCACTGGAGCAGCGTGGTGGAGTAAGCTCTATGCCTCCTCAATTAAATTAACATAGATGTTACTTGGTCAATCAACTCTAATCTCGTGCTCACAATTCATTCATGTACGACAAAGATGGTAGGTGATGCAATACTGGCGGCACGACTGATGAGTCATCGGACGGCAGTGACCACTCCGACACGGAAGCCTCACGAGTGTCAAAGAAAGTTGTACGAAGGCCGCCGCGAACTCTCACTTTCATCCAAACTAAACACGCCAGTCATGGTCTCCGACACCGCTGACCACACGCACATGCTCAGAGAACACACTCTCAAACTTGTTTTAATAAAGTAATGAACAATGGTCTACAAGACTGCCTTTTGGTTTTTATTCGAAGCCGCTGATATCATTGACATACATTATCTACATGCCACAATTACATAATCAGTCTTTTAGCTTTTCATTTGGACGTGTACCGCAAATTTTAGGGTTTCATAGGAACATCGGAGAAAAGTGAAATTCAGGCAAGTCTTGGTTTAAACTGGTTAAGTAGGTCTAATAATTAATTACTAGTTTCTAATTATTTAATTTAAGCGTTTTCCTACCTCATGAAAATGTCCGAAAATCCTACTGAAGAAAACTCCTTTCCAGAAAATCAATACTAAATCAATAAAGATGCTTGCTCAGCTTTCTGTTGACATATTATTATAACTAGTTATGATAAAATCACCTTTATGGAGTGGCAGTTCAATATAAAAGAGAGGTTCTAACTAAATCATTAAAAGATTTATGGATGCGATATCTCGTGTGCGGAGACAAGCGCAAACCAGTTAGACTCGTACATGGCGGTCGGTGTATGATGCCGCATGTGAAACGGATGGTCAGTACCGTCTACCAGCATTCCCATCTCGTGTGAAAGCTACTCGTGTTCGGACATCGCACCACCGCTGCCACCAGACAACGCTAGACAAATCGAGAACACTTCTTCGAACCCAAAAGTTTGAGTTTCGACACTGACTTGCTGATTGCTATCGATCAAGCGCACGATCTTTTCTACATAAAAATAAAGTTAATAAAACTATATTATACGGTAATACACTAAGAAACAAAGTAATGCCAAGCAATGGCTTCAACCCATTAATGGCCCACTACTGGGCACGGGTCTCTCCTCTTAAAGAGGCCTAGAGCATACTCCACCAGGCACCACGCTGCTCCAGTGCGGATTGGTGAAGGGGTTAGTGACCAACCCGAGTGTCGGAAGTTTTCAAACCGCCCGAGGGCCTCTGACATGGCTTAACGACTGTTATCTTATGATAACAACCGGGACCGACGACTTTACGTGCCTTCCGAAGCACGGAAACGCTCAAGAATTTTTTGCCACAAGTGGTCACTCATCCAACTACCGACCGCACCCGCTGTTGCTTAACTTTGTCGATCACTTAAGAATTAAGGTGTACGCAAGCCGCTGGGCTATGACCGTGCCAGGCAATAACAGGTATAAATTCATCGTGAACAGAATCTCTCGTTTTCATCTATGTACATTTCGCTAATCCCTATGTATGTTATCCATACATGATTAAGTATACTTGTCATGTTTGCAGCAGACCTGACGTGGGATCCAGTAAACTTGACGGTATATAGCTATCTCATGCAAACTGCCGCATCAAGTCAAATTGCAAACTTGACAAGTACACTTGATGGTGTATGGCCAACTTAAATGTAAGTTTCCCTAGAAGAAATGGGTTTTATGTAAGTTTTCAAATATAAATGGTTCATTTTACAATCAAAGCACATGCAAATTGATGGAAGTTGTAATTTAATATATTGAATTGAAAACCATGATTAGGTAGCACATTATATTTAAAAAAAGTCCTGAGAGTCCTGACAGAACACCCGTCGAGACAGCGTGGGAAATGATTATACCGTGTACTGATCACATAAGTGAGTAGAGTAACATACATACAGACAGAGGTTCATATTTTACAATCATTAATTAAAATAGTATATTTATTTTGCAATAAGTAAATATAGTGTTTTTCATCTTTATTACATACTAGTGGATACCCGGCGTGTTCCACCACGCAAAATTTTTTTGTATCGGAAAAGTCGAAAATCGAAAATGTGCCTAATGCATTGTCATAGTGGTCTCAAACAATCTTCGTATCATTGCCTTTCAAATGAAACCAGTTTGGAGCACATCCGTTCAATGGTTTCAAAGTCTATAGATTACATCCGTACAATTTTACTAATAATAATATAGTGAGGCAAAGCGTCGCCACTCACCGCGCCAAAAATCAGGTTTACTCCTTGCCTATAGATGTTTCACATCAAAAATGAATTAGGTTTGGTAACAAGAAGTGTATCATAATAATAATATCCGTTAACTCGCGGGCCGCGGAACATGCACTTTAGAAGGGAAGTTCTCGTGCGACGCTCGTTCTGTACTTTCTGTAGTCTGTGGAGGTTATCTCGCCGCCAATATGATGAAACAGGTTGCGGATTGATCACATCCTCTCCACTCGCTAATGTCGTTGCAAACATTATTAATGACTCGTCGTACAGAACCTGAAACTGTATTAATATCGGCTTTATCCTCCTGGGAGATACTTACTATGCAGATACAGCAAGTTGATGCCTGGCTCAATCAGAAGATGATTTATTTTTTTTACAACATACTTTTTTATAACATACCATGGGATGGCATTTTAATCTGGGACCTACTCAAAGTCAAAGTCAAAATATTTTATTCATATAGGTATCACTGATACACTTATGCACGTCATTTTTTGGCTTTTCGGAAGGTGCTTTATCGTGGAGGAGAAGAAAAGCCTAAAGAAACTCCTCAGCACATCTTTTAAAAAAATTGTAGTAGCACAAATAAATGTTATTGCCCTCTGTTTTATGCAACGTTCAATTCAGGTTACTTAACACGCAAAAATGCAGTATATTATTAGGTACAAATCACAAATTAAAAGAGTATGAAATCAAATCTCGTGCGTATCATTCGTGTGTTCCCATCATACTCACAAAACCTGAACACCGTAACTATACCAGTTACCAGGTCCATCTGAACACGCACACCCTAATATTGGTGACCTCCGCAAGCTCCACATTTTGGTAACCCCGACGTTTACCAGAATCACCGACGTTTGCCAGAATCCCCGACGTTTACCTGAATCTCCGACGTCTACATCAAGCCCAGAGCCAACGTTGACTTCAACCTTCAACAATACCAGTCATGCCGCACGATCAAGTACCCAAAATGTGTGGAGCGCACTACGTGTCGCCGTCAAGCCCCGTATCCGCCAGCAACAGCGCCATGCTACAGCAAGATCAGAAGCCATCAATATCAGACTACAGCCCATCCAGTTTTCTAATGAACGAGCTGCTGGATAAAATAAATAAGCTGTCCTTGGAAGTAGCGAAGTTGAGAATGAACCGTTCCAGTCCACAAAGAAGACCCTACAGACAAGGTTACAGAAGTCATTCTAACTTAACGCGTCAACTAAGGAGAAACATCTACTGCTACTACCACTCCAGATTTAGAGACAGAGCTATTAAGTGTGAAGAACCTTGTGCATGGAAGTCACAGTCGGGAAACTCCCATTAGCGGTGACCGAGGCGGACGTCAGCGCTATATTCCCATCCAGCCGCCTATCCGTTACCGACCGCAAAAGTGGGTATCGATTCTTAGTTGACACGGGAGCCAACATCTCTGTCATACCAAGAACTAGAAAGGCTTTCCAAACGAGTGATTACAAATTATACGCCGCCAACGGGAGCGAAATAAAAACATACGGTGAAAAATTACTCGAATTGGATCTCGGATTACGCCGACCATACAAATGGACGTTCGTCATCGCTGACGTCAAGCAAGCAATACTGGGCGCTGATTTTCTAACAAAACACAACTTATTAGTTGACTTGCGCAACCAAAAATTAATCGATGGTATTACGGGATTATTAACACCTGGCAAGCTCACCAACTGCAGTACATCCAGCATCAAGACCATCAACATCCAAACACCATATCACAACATCATCGAGAAGTATCCCGACGTCACTAAACCGTTCTGTGCTAAAGAAACACCAAAACACAACGTAGTTCACCAGATCATAACCGACGGACACCCAGTTCACTCAAAATGTCGACCGCTCTCCGCAGAGAAATACAAAAGAGTCAAGCAAGAAATAGAGCATATGATGGAAACTGGCATATGCCGCCCATCTAAGAGCGCTTGGTCGAGCCCCATCCACGTTACAACGAAAAAGGATGGCTCAATAAGATTATGTGGCGATTACCGCAAGTTGAATGCAATAACTAAGCCTGATCGCTACCCTATCCCCCGACTCTTAGATTTCACATACCTTCTACCCAAGAAGACAATATTTTCTCGCATCGATATCAAGAGAGCGTACAACCAGATCCCTGTCGAAGAGGTAGAGAAAACCGCTGTAATTACTCCATTTGGTCTATTCGAATTTCCACGAATGCCATTTGGATTACGCAATGCCGGTCAAACTTTCATGAGATTCATCAACGACATCATGTTTGGTCTGGACTTCATATTCTGTTTCGTCGATGATATACTCATAGCTTCATCATCCGAAGAAGAACACCGAGAACACATCGATGAAGTTTTTAAGCGACTGAATAAGCACGGTATCACGGTCAACATGGATAAATGCATTTTCGGCACTCAAGAAATGGAATTTTTGGGTTACAAAATCACTACTGAAGGAATAACACCCTCCCCGCATAGAGTACAAGCGATAGACGAGTATCCATTACCCAAGACAGTCCGCGACCTAAAGCGTTTCCTTGGAATGTTGAACTTCTA
The DNA here is from genome assembly GCA_963932265.1 of Thymelicus lineola. Taxonomy (NCBI): domain Eukaryota; kingdom Metazoa; phylum Arthropoda; class Insecta; order Lepidoptera; family Hesperiidae; genus Thymelicus; species Thymelicus lineola. Next base: position 17,237,658 of record OZ010692.1, on the reverse strand, counting down.
TCGTACCAGCATACCCCATGCCGCAAAACACCAGTCAACATTGAACTTGTACACGCGAGGAACCAAGAAACGGGACAACAGCGCTATAGAATGGACTGATGAAAGCAAGGAGGCATTCAGACAGTGCAAGGAAGGCCTGAAAAACGCCATTGTACTCTGTCCGCCATCGCCCAATGCGCCTCTATCAATCATGACAGACGCATCACAAACATGCGTCGGAGCAGTCCTACAACAAAAAGTAAATAACGAGTGGAAACCCATCGCTTTCTTCTCAAAAGCGCTATCCGATACTCAACAAGGTTACAGCACATACGACAGGGAGTTATTGGCAATTTACATGTCAATTTGTCATTTTCAAAATTACATCGAAGGTCGAGAATTAATAATATACACCGATCATAAACCGCTGTGCTACACTTCGAAAGAAAAACAATCCGTTTCTAAGGAAAAAATATCACCACGACGATTACGTCACTTAGACTACATAGCGCAATTCACATCCGACATACGACACCTCCCCGGATCACAGAACCCAGTAGCGGACGCCCTGTCACGTGTATCTCAGATTGACTGTCCTAGCAACATTGATTGGAATGAGATAGCCACAACACAAGAAGTCGATCCAGAATTACCCAATTTATTGTCAAAACGCAACTTGAAGTGGAGAAAAATTAGTTTACCAAACAACAAAGCATTATACTGCGAAGAGTCTACAAGCGACTTACGTCCTTATGTACCGAACATATTTCGTAAACAAATATTCAGTACATTACATGACGTTACCCATCCCGGAGTACGAACAACCCGTAAATTATTACAGAAACACTACTTCTGGCCCGGAATGAACAAAGACGCAAGTACTTGGGCTAAAGAATGTCTATCATGTCAGAAATCAAAAGTTCACCGACATAACATAACACCTCTGATGTCATTCCCGGAATCACAACGATTCGAACATATACATATAGACATAGTCGGACCGCTGCCAGTATCAAATGAACACAGATACATTATAACCATAATAGACCGCTTCACAAGATGGCCCGAAGCTATTCCAGTACCAGAAGTCACAGCTACGATAGTTGCAAAAGCTTTGTATGAATCCTGGATTGTAAGATTTGGATGTCCACTTAAAATAACAACAGACCAAGGCCGCCAATTTGAATCATGCCTATTTTCATCCTTGGCTAAACTAATGGGTATTAGAAGAATACGAACTACCAGTTACCACCCGCAGTCCAACGGAATGGTGGAACGATGGCACCGAGTCATGAAGACCGCTATCATAGCACGTGGGAAATCCACAGATTGGTCTCACGAGTTACCTACTATTCTGTTAGGCTTACGAACAATAATCAGAGAAGATTGTAGTTTAAGCCCTGCTCAAATGGTGTACGGTAGTAACATCAAAATCCCAGGCGTATTCTTCCAGAGTTCAAATATCACATCTCCCGATTTATTCATGGAACAACTACAAAAAACAATCAGTCAATTAAAACCTACAGAAAGAAAATTAACATCGTCACAAAATACATTCATCTCCAAAGATATGGCTACTTGCGATTACGTTTTCGTAAGAATAGACGCTGTAAGAAAGCCATTGATCGCACCATACGAAGGTCCGTACAAGGTATTGGAAAAACATCCGAAATTCTTCAAAATTCAATTAAGTAATCGATCAGCTGTTATTTCCATTGACCGACTTAAGCCAGCATTTATTTTGCAAGAAAGCAAAGTCAATGAACACCAAAGTACCAAGTCATCAGAAACAAGAGAGCACAACTTGCATGACGCTACCGCGAATTCGACACCACGGCGCGTGACAAAATCAGGTCGCACAGTTAAGCCTGTAGTGCGATTTTCTTAATGTTAATTACTTTTTATTTTACACGTTTTACTTATTTTACTTTTTTTACAAAAACTTTGTTATTGATTTCACCATATTTTATATTGCATTGTATACCTACATTTTACTGTTGATAATTAACTTCAAATATTTTTTTACATGGTTTATATTTTTATTGTATTGTTTTTTCTTTTTTTTAAGGGGGGGAGTATTGTAGTAGCACAAATAAATGTTATTGCCCTCTGTTTTATGCAACGTTCAATTCAGGTTACTTAACACGCAAAAATGCAGTATATTATTAGGTACAAATCACAAATTAAAAGAGTATGAAATCAAATCTCGTGCGTATCATTCGTGTGTTCCCATCATACTCACAAAACCTGAACACCGTAACTATACCAGTTACCAGGTCCATCTGAACACGCACACCCTAATATTGGTGACCTCCGCAAGCTCCACAAAATATTACAAAAAAAGATAATAATACAAAAGTATTTACTATTCTGAGCGGAACTGGTTGCAGAGCTGGTCATTTCCATGCGTCTTTGTCATTTAAATACTCGTCTACACTATAATATCCCTTGCCTAACAATTGTGTCTTTACACGTTTTTTGAAAGTTTCTATTGGCAAGTCACGTATTAATTTTGGGATTTTATTATAAAAATGTATACCAAGCCCTATGAAAGATCGCTGCACTTTACTTAGGCGGAACGAAGGCGTAACTAATTGATGCATTCTTTTCGTATGGCGATTATTAATATCAAAATTTTGTTTATACGCGTTTATATTCTTCCGTATAAAAATACTCGTATTTATGAGACCCCACAAGTGGGCAGTCTGTGTGTGTCCGGTCGGGCGGCCGCTGCCGTCTTCATAATTCATACTACCTAATTAAAAAACACCAAACACTAAATAATCGTTGCCCATAGCTGCGCCGCGGCGTGGCGGTAGAAAGTGTGACTTTCAGTTCATTATCTTTTATCTTTGCAACGCCGTGCAATGCCGCGCGGTCACGATTACTACGCAAAAGTGAAACAGTGAAACGGAGAACGGTCAGTTCCGACTGCGTCGACCACTTCCGGTGGTCGCGCTGAAGGAGCAGCTACACCACGCTATTGTAGCTTCTCGCTGTACCACGAAATCGCACCACTGCGGCACCACCCACCCGGCGGTGGCGACTGCACTTTTACGACTGCGCTCGGTGATATGCAAAAAACGTTTTGTCGCTCGAAGATTTTAAGCTTAAATTTGCACGTAAGGCCATCGCCGAGATTAACCCCCTCTTCGGGGAAATAGATTTTATATTGTGTGTCGAATTAACTCCGTTAGTTCCGCAGTGCAGCGAACGCTTGTGGCCGCGTCTTCTAATTTTATTGTTTCACACTATTTAATTGTCCCGAGTCATGTTTCAACTATTGCGCGTAAGTGTCAGAAAGTGCGTTTAATCACTTTCACTAAATTTTATTTATGTATTATCTTACTTGGAGTGATTGGACGCGCGTCGCGAAGGACCCGACGACACTTAGTGCTGTGGACTTCTCTTGACGATAAGCAAGTTGCATGCTCTTGCCAGTCTCGCCCGGCCCGCCAGCCCGCCAGCCCGCCGGCCCGTTGTAACCAGAGTTCTCGTCAACTGGCACTCACTCCTCGATCCGTTGCGATGTGGTTAAAACAATTTCAAATTTTCAGACTTCTTCTTCTTCAAAATATGTACCTAAATGCTGATCATTTCCATTAGTGCGCACATAACTTTTATTAATTACATATTATTATAATATAGCCATCCTCCCTTCGTAGATCTGAGGTAGTAATGGCAATGTGAACACTGCCATCCAGGGCGTTGTTTCTTACATAGTATATAGTAGAGTAGGTATGTACCTTAGTAATATTTTGATATTGGCGTTGCAGTTGGACGACTGCACCGACTACGAGCAGAGAAGGCGCCTGCGCGCGCGCATTCGCACCCTCATGGCTGAACAGGAAGGTAATTAAACCGTACTTAGTATTACGCTTAGGACTTTGCATTACAAATATTTTTCTGCTATGGTGCTTTTACTCCAATTAAAGTGCGACACATTCCAGCATGCGCGAGCGCGGTGACGGAGGCGCTGGCTGCGGCGGGCGACGGCGGCGACACGGAGGACGGCGGCGAACGCGGTGAGTCCCTCCTTCTCCCGCTGCTGCAGGGGCTGCTGCACGGCGGCGGCTCGCGGCTACTAGCCGGGCTGGGCGCCGCCTCGCACGACGTGGTTGCCGACGTGCGCCGCTCGCTGCAGCGGCTGCGGCACGCGCTGGCGCCGCCCACCGCGCACCCGCAAGCGCGCGCGCTGCTGGCGCTGGCCGACCGCCTGGAGGACGCGCTCGACGCCGCCGACCGCCTGGACGGCTGCAAGCGCCGCCCGCGCCGCCGCAGCCGCGCCGCCAGACACACCGTGGGCGTCACCAGCGAGGAGCTCGAGGAGGCGCGCCGGATGGTAGACCGGGACCAGCTGGTGCTGGCCGCCGAACCCGTCGCGCCGCCCCCGCCACTCCACCAGCCCGCGTCATCCGGCCCCACCTCCGATTCGTCGACGATCCCTAGCGCGGAACCGCCGTCCACCCCGGAGAGGAAGGGCAGCTTGGACGAGTCGGTCAGCTTTCACGGCGCGGTGGCGGCGCGACAGAAGCCGGCGCCCGTTGCCCACTCGGTCAGCTACGAGGCCACGCCGCGGGTGAGCAGGGACGCGCGCGTCGTGGAGCGCCGCGCCCCGGTACCCAGGAAGCCTGATTTCTTCCGGCACTCGATAGCGGATGCTCAGCAGCCGGAGCCCCAGACGCCGCGCTGGCACTCGGACTCAAGGAAGGGAATCGCCGCCATAGCGAACAAGTTCGATGCGAAGGTCGAGAGGGAGGCGCCGGCGAAGCGGGCTCCCCCTCCCCGGACGGTAGTCCCGCCGCCGAGCAAGCCGGCCTCGGACGAGGCGAAACGATCCCTGTACCGGCCTCCGCCACCGACTTACAACTTCGCAGCTCCGCCCTCGGCCGACGACACGGCTAAGATGAATAGATTCAGCACCAACAAGCGCGCCCGCATGAAGCGAGCGAACACCATTGACTTCGGTCGCTCTCTTGGCTCGTATCGAATGGACAGCGACACGGACGAGGAGAACGCCCGCCGCGGGCCCACGGTGCCCGAGTTCAAGCCGCAGACGGAAAACGATAAGAAATTTTTAGCTTTCATGCAGAAGAACGACAACGGCGGGGCCAGCCCGGGCACCGTGCAGGCCAACTGGAGCAACAGGTTCGGGAACATCAAAAACACGTTCGAGAGCCGCGAGCGGGACGACCACAGTCGCTCGTCCAGCGCCTCGTCCGCGAAACGTTTTTGGCAACATTCAAATGATCCCTCGGCACCCCGTTCGCGAAAGATTTTGGCAGACGTCACTCAGGACGTCGTCAGGCCGCCCTGGGTGAATCAACGAAGAGAGAGATCTCAGGTCGCCCAGCAGGTGAACCCGCCGACGACGAGGCAGCCGCCGCCACCTGTGGTGCCGCCGCCGCAGACCCAGACCCAGCCTCGGCCCGATGTCAGGCATCCCCCGACGAACCATTCGCACTTAAACGGTTACCCGCCACCGGCCATGATCCACCGTCAGCCGAATCCGGCCCCACCCCCGACGAATTATCCCCAGCCGAATCTCGTTCCGCCTCCCGGTTTCCCTCCACCCCCGACGGTCTCGCAATCGCCTACGAAGCCGGTAGTGGTCAAGCCCTTCGTTGCGAAACCGATTCCCGTAAATCAATTCTCTCATGCGCCAATGTCGGCGTTCAAGCCTCCTAAAAAAATTATGTCCCCCACGTCGGCTCCCCCGAACATATGGAGCCCCCCCTCGTCCAGCAACCCAATCTCTCCATCGGCGGAGCACGCTCCCATGTTTCCGACCGCACCTAAATCGTTCGCTCCCAGTCCGCCGGCCCCGACCGTGCCGTGGGCGGCCGAGAGCGATCGATTGAGGAAGTCGGTCGGTCTCACCGCGTCCAAATTCGAAAACGATAACGTCGAACCCCCCCACGTCCCCCCGCCAAGGACATACAACTACCACCCGCCCACGCCCCCGACTCACGCGCCCCCGCAGGCTCAGAACTACCCCATCGAGACCATCCCCAGCCAGAAGCGGCTGGCCGCCCCGGAGCTCGTCATGAAACTCGACGACCCGAAGCCGCTCCGCAGCCTCGAGCCGTTCCTGCCCAAGGTGGATGCTCAAAGGTTGCAGATCGAATTCTACGAGAAACAAATCAGGGAGAAAAATCGTCGAACGCCGATCACGAATGGATACCACGAGACGTCGGAGCGGAAGCCTCCCGCGCCCGCCGCGCCCCTCGTGCCACCCGCTTACACGGTCGTCGACTACACACCCGCCAACGTCACGTCGACATTCGTACCGCTGCAGCAGACCCCCGACATCGAGAAGGCGAAGGCCCACAAGGTGGACTACCTGCCTGACGTCGTCCTCAACGAGAGCACATACGAGTACCCGAGCTCGCCCACGCGGACGGCGCCGCCCAGTCCGGCCAGGACGAAGCCGCCGCCGCTGCAGAACGGGGAAGGCGACGAGGACGCGGCCACCGAGCACGGCAGCGTGGTGACGCGCGTCATGCGCGGGCCCGTGCGCGGTGCCGCCACCATCACGGCCGGCGTGCGCACGCGCGGCGCCGCCGACAACCTGCGCGGCGCCCTCGACAAGCTCGACCGCAGGCGGGAGGGCGCGCGGACGCAGGTACGGCTCGCGGCACCGCCCTCCCCCCCGCACGGCCCCTCGCCGACCCCGCGCAGCCCCGCGCTCGCCGCCTCCCGCGAGTCCCCCGCCACGCCGCTAGCCCGCTCCGGCTCGTGGCACCGGCTGGCCGAGTTCGGCCCGAAGCCCTCGCCCCGCAAGGTGGTGGCCCGTACGACGTCGATGCTGCTGACGGTGCCGAAGCTGTTCGAGGGCGGCATCGCGCGCGAGGAGCTACCCGAGAAGCGGCGGACGGTCGAAGCGTACTTCTCCGGGGGCGCGTCGCCAACGTCGGGCCGGGCGCCGCCGCAGGTGTCGGCGCAAGTGTCGACGCAGCGCACGCGGCAGCAGCATACGTTCGCGCTGGGCCGCAGCCGCACCATGCCCACGGTGGCCGAGCTGCAGTTCCTGGACGAGAGCAACGCGGACGACGCGTTCGAGGACCTCGTGTCGGCGCTCTCGTAGCGCACATTCCACTAGTTAGGAGCGGGAGACGAGCGAGACGCGCGTGAGTCGTGTGTGTGTGGGCTGCCCGCCGCTTGTGTCGCCGCATGCCCCCGCCCCGCCCCACCCCCCCGTGTTACCCGACCCCGTCGTTATGTACATATGTGTATCGTAATTCGTAACCACCGATTTCATTTCACCGCGCCCGTAACCGTGTTATTTTGACTAATAGCTTCTAAGTACATCGTGTTGTCTGGCTGTTGTTTTCCAAGTGTTTCCGTGATGCGCGCCTCTCGACCGCCACCACGTTTTGCTACAACTTTCGTTTCGTTTGCAGAGGAAGAGGAAGTGACGACCGTGACATCGAGCGTGAGGAGAAACTCGTCGGAGAAGACCGTCAGCAGCAGCACCACTACCACCACCATCAAAAATTCTAAAGGTACTGCAATGTCCGCGTCGCGTCGCCTTCCATCGTTGATCACTTCCAAGTATTAGTGAATAATAAAACGTTCCGTCGACAGTTCTCGAGGGCATGACTCGCGCGGCGCCGAAGCCCGTGTCGCCGTTCGCCAAGTTCCGCCAGCTCGAGAAACAGAACTCCACCACCACCCCAAGGTGAGTCCCCTGCGTTCCTCGCTCCTAACACTCCACACGATAAAATATATTAAAATATAATTATCATGCATTCTAGTTCTGTTGCTTCATATTTAATTTAATGCAACATATTTATATATCTCGGCAGCCATGGATACCGATAGGTCCGACTAGGTACAGGCTAGCGAATAATTAATTACACGATAGTGACGTAACTCCATTACTAGACGCTTCGTCATCCGATAGAGGCTCGCTTAGTCCAAGAGCTCGCGGAGCGGATCTCCCCGCTACCCGCGGGCTGCTGGACGACCATAGACACGACACGTCCTCCCGGCCGCCAGCCACCAGCCGCTCCGCCGACACTAACAGTTGGCTCGTTGTAGCTCGCCCAAGACGCCGCAGAGCCCGGGCTCTCCGTCGCAGCCTTACTTCAAGTTCACCGACCCCGCGCTGCAAGCCAGCGCCGTCACTATTAAAGAGCGCTTGCTGCAGTGGTGTCGCGACAAGACCCGGGACTACGAGGTACACTGCACACGGACCGCGCGCATGCCCCTCGCGTCTCGCGCGCCCCGACCACCCCAAGCGCACCCGACGTCCCACTGCCGCTTTCAAATCGCTTTTTTGACACAAAATTAATACGAAGTGGCATTTAAACGAACATAATTATTGGGATGATCGGCTGTTTCTATATTAAACACCACAATATGACATTGGCATTCATTTTTTTATAAGTCGATGCAATCGATGTTTTAATGACCAACTTAAATGTAATTTTACATTACCAATTATATTTTAACTATTATTACTTTACAAAACATACGGACATTGACGTCTCATTACAGTGCCTTTCAATAAATTAAATCGCTACTTTACGAGCTTAAATTAAAATAAATGAGCGTGGGGCGCTCGGGGCGCCAGCGTGCGGGCGTGCGGGCTTGCGGGCGCGCGCACGCGTCGCCGGCATGTCGCTCACGCCGCCACTCTCACACGCCGCTTCTGTTGCTGCTTTATATGGCTGCTCCTTCCTTCCTCATATATATATATTATCTTATATTATATCCACGGTATATTATGTATGTCCATCGCTCTCATTGCCAGTGACCAAATTGTATTACTTTGGTTCTCAAAATTTACACCTAAATGTACGACGATCACCGCCATTCATTCTCCGTTTTAAACAAAACTTACAAGGATAGAATAATTATATATTTCTAAAATGAAAACCTGAAAAGCGAAATGTGTGAATTTTGATCCTGGATATTAATAACTAACAAATGACCGAGGCGTCCAGCATGCTTTGTTCAGTAATGAGGAATATTATTAATACGGACTCGAAATAAATCGTAACCCTTTCTTACATTAACTATGTGTCAAGTGTCGAGGGCGACACGTGTACAGTGCATGAGTTCTGTTGTGTGTTTGGAATGTTAGAACGAGATGGGAGGGGATCCTGATCCCTGGGAGGTTCTGATGAGGCGGGGAGCGGGGCGGGGGCGGGGACTCTACCACACTACAAGGTTCGCGTGGAGGCGCACAGGAGCATGGGGTAGCTGATCCCATTGCTCCCCAGATATCACTTGCAGCCGCCAGCGCGATACATAAAGCGCCGCTATTTGGCGCAATACAAATGTTGGCGCAGTACAAATCAAATCCTGAGATAATCGGGCCTCCCCCTTATCTTTATATACCGTTGGGAATTTTAAACTGGAACATCAGTCAATAGCCGGTGGTGTTCTACTCGCATCCTCGTGAGGGCGCCACCGGATCGCTCTCATTCTATGATACCGAGCAACCATGTTGCTCCTGTATCTGCTTGTTGACCTATATTTAAGTTGTACAAGTGTAAATATCAGCTAACCGTCAACACCGAGTGACTCCTGTGTTCTCGCACCGTCAATAAAATCAACCATGTAAATAAAACTTCACCCGCAGCCTCACACAACACACCCACGGCTTACGTTAGAAACATTTACTTATATTATTAATGGCTTATAACTAATTCGAACGAATTCAATCGATGGAAGTTACGTACATATGTAGGTTTCTGTATTACTTAAATCACAGTAAATAGTTGATTCTAAAACTAAACCTGAAATTAACTGTTCCTCGTATTGCTTTTACTTGAAAATTACATAAATTATAGGATTGTCCGGCTCGAAGGACCATGTAAGGGTTGTGTACCTTTAGAATGATAGCTGATATAATAAATTAAAAACTATGATAATTTGATATAAATGCTTGCTAATTGCGAACTGAACAGAATTCTGACAAAAGACAATGAACTGAAGAAATTGATGAGGCGATAATAATTTGTACGTGCTTAGCCCGTACACAAACATTATTTTTGATTCGATTTACCAGAGACCTTTCCTTGTATTATACATGTATTACACTCACTGCACACTTTTTGTGAATTTATTTGTCTATCAGTAGTGTTGTTCGTTAGTATTCTGTAAAAGAAGTCCGGGTAGGGTAAGTTGCATGAGACAAATATGGTACATTAATTGCCATAGATATGCTGCGAAACTTAAAAAATATTTAACACAATTAATTTTTAATTTTGGGATTTATTTTTTCAAAGTGGCTACACACACAAAGGCAAATAAGAATCAGGTAGTAAAATTTGGTAGTATCGTAATCTATACTAATAATAAAGAGGAAAGATTTGATTGTTTGCATTGAATAGGCTCCGAAACTACTGAACCAATTTGAAAAATTCTTACACTGTTGGAAAGCTACACTATCCCCGAGTAATATAGGCTATATTATATTTTCAAAAAAATTAGGGATCCTTAATAAAACTCCAATAATGTAACCCAAGGTGTAAAAAATAAAGAAAACCGAAGCAAAGCGAGGGCGGTTACTCGTTAATAATATTGAGCAGAATACCGTGGTGATTAGATTAGAGACAGAGATGAATATTACGTGCGCTGCAATGAAGCTCTCGCAGTGGACAACTACCTACCTACTTAATATTACTTAGTTATAAACTTTGTTGAACCTGGGAGGGGGCGAGACAAAGGATTAAGATTTATGGTGGGAGCTAGCTTATTGTAACACAATGTGAGGCGGGGTGTCGCGGGGGTATCACGGGGCTCAATGGCTGCAGGGTACAGCGGTAGTAACGTGTGTTGTCTGTCTGTCTGCGCGGCACAGAATGTGAAGCTGGAGAACTTCTCGACGAGCTGGGCGGACGGGCTGGCGTTCTGCGCGCTGCTGCACCACTTCCTGCCCGACGCGTTCGACTACGGCGCGCTCTCGCCCACCCAGCGCCGGCACAACTTCACGCTCGCCTTCAAAATTGCTGAGTGAGTATTGACCACCGACACCCTCCTGGCCACCCTCTGCGGAGCTCCGAGCAGATACTTGGACTTTGTTTGCCGAAGCAATGATGATAATAAATTTTCGTGTCGTCTAGGACATGTTGATAATGTGTATGTATGTGTATGGTTTCAGTGAGAAGGCGGGCATCTACCCCCTGCTGGACGTGGACGACATGGTGGCGATGCGCAAGCCGGACTGGAAGTGCGTCTTCACCTACGTGCAGTCCATCTACCGCCGGTTCAAGGACCAGCAGTGACCGTCGCCAGCCTCCGCCCAACTAGCCGTTTCTCCACGCGCTGTCTCGTATCGAGTCCTCCTATGTATTGTAATCTCAAGATGTATGTGATTTTTTATATTAGTGCGTAAGTTTTGACTAACATATTATTATTATTGTTATAGTATTTCGAGCGATTTATTTATAGCTTAGGTCGTGATAGCGTCAAGTGTTACGTGTAGGTCCCGGCGGCGCGGCCGGGGTCGCCTCCACTTGTTTCCCACACAAGCGAGCCGGACCCCGCGCCCCCCCCCCCCCCTCCCCTCCACTGTACCACCCTAACACTACTAGTGCCACCACTGTCTACTGTTACTGACATGTTCACACTTTGACATTAACGTTAGCGGCTTGGAATAATTAGTCTACTGATTTTATAAAAATGATAATTTAATGTGTAACGAGAATATTTTAATTTATATTGATGCAATTGAAATAAATATGATTAACAATGATATGGCGTATTATTTGGAGAGCGGGTCACTGGGTGTAGCGCGGCGGGCGGCGCGCGGCCACCGCCAGCAGCAGCAGCAGCGTGCACACGCCCGTCGACACCACCAGCACCACGAACATCTCCGACATACCTCCCCCCCTCCCCCCTCCCCCTTCCCCCGTCACAGGTGAATGAGGAGGACGAAGTAGCAGACGAACTGGGCGAGGAGCAGGGGGGTCACGGGTCGGGCAGCGAGTAGGGCAGGGCCACCATGAAAGGGTCAGCGACGTTGGTGGCGCGGTCGGCGCGCGGCTCGGGCCCGCCGCCCACCACGGTGGCGAGCGAGGCGGCGCTGGGCGTGGGCGCGGGCGTGGGCTCGGCCAGCGCCACGTGCACGTGCAGCGTGCTGTCGCGCCACGCCTGCCACGACATCTGGTGCTCCTGGATCTTCAGCAGCATCCACGTCGTCAGCAGCCCGTTCAGGGCGCCTATCACAAAAAATACTGAGCCCAATTATTATATAAATATATTTAAACTTTAATTCTCATGTTAGGATATTGACTGTCTCACTATCTACCCTAAGAGGGTCTTAAGAAGGAATGATAATTAACAGTTGAGACTAAATATAACTAGAATCGCACCAATATGACGTTAATATTATTGTTACACAAGACACGGTCGTTCTATAAGCTTCGCCTTCAGCACGAGATGAAAAGTACTCGACACTTGCTAGAGTCAATCGTAGAAGCCAAGTGAAATTACCACTCACAACTTCAAATCTTTCAGGACCCAACATCAGTACGATATGGCGACAGCAGTGAACGAATGTACGTTAATATATTAGTTCATTGGGCGACAGCGTGTCGTGTAATAACTGACACTTGCAATAAATATAGAGACTTAAATACTGTGACGTAAACTTACAAACACTGTACGATATTTGCACATTACGATGGTACAAAAATTAACTAGTAATAGTTGTCTCATAAAGGACAAAAAGCCCCTATATTTTATTTCGAAAACCTTCTAATAACGAGGCCGAAAATAGGCCCATTTGGGTTTGTAACTAAACACTGCATCCGAGAGAGACCCGCGAGCTTTATCGGTGGTTACAACGATAGCTTATGGAGGCGGCGTAATACACCTACCGATGAAACCTATGAGGAGCGACGAGAAGAGATTAGCGGCGAGGGCGGCGGCGCCCCCGCGGCGCGCGCCCGCCTGCAGCGCCGCGTCGCAGGCGTGCAGCGCGCGCGCAGTGCCCAGCACGGAGGCCGCGCCCAGGGCGGCGCCGCGCCACGCGTCCGCAGCCAGCGCGCGCCCGCGCCCCGAGCGCGCCCACTCCACCACCGAGCGCGCCCACGACCACCTGCATATGTACCCAATCACTTCAGCAACATCCCACAACAGAACTATTGAACAACCTCTGAAATAGATCTAACTATCGACATTGTTGTAGCATAGATAGTAGCATGCCTTATAATTGCCTACGTATAGCAGCAAGCAATCAATAGGTACTGCGATAAAAATTAATCAAAAAATGGTAAATTGATTGAAATGTTCTGACGGGACATGCTCCTAAGTACCCTTCACGCTACGGTGCGATAACAGCTACCTATACTATATTAGCTACAAGTCGTCAAGTGGCCTGACAATAAGTTCAGGTGGGATTGTTGTCAGGCATTAGGTAACTTATTTCATATAAAAAAAAACTTGAGGGTGTTTAAAAATATCTTAACAGATATGTTTAAAAAATATCTGGTGTATCCATTGAAGTATAATGACATAGAACAGACATCTCGAACAAAATGTGTGTCCCGAAACCGCGATGACGCGTTCTTTTTTCAAACTCTAGAAGGTGATTTACATAGAGCAACTTTGTATAAGACACTTGCCGAACCACGACAAACAGTCAACGACTCTAAATCTTTAGCTCTTCCAAATGTTTGATTTAATGTTTAATTCAATTCACTGAGTAATATAATACACATAATTTATTATTTACCAAAGAGTAGGTACTATAGTCATTCTTATCGGGCTTATTTATTTGTCCATTAACACGCTTACTTGCCAAGTGTGTAAGCCCGACTCATGATTTTTTCAATTCAATTCAATTGACTGAACTGAACTGACTGAACTGACTTGAATTGATTCAAGTCAATTTATTTGCATTTCATTCAAAAATGGCGGGAACATTCCACAATAATTGAAATAAATTCGTTTTAGTTGATTTAAGTTAATATTTTGTTTTCTTACTGATGATAAGTAATACCATTTTCTTTTTTGTATTTTTTTACGTGCAATTGTGACAGGTTCTCATCACGCAAGACGGCATTTTTTCAGTTTGTTACTAAACAATTTTGGCATGCGGCCGCAATGAACGCAGGTGAGTGACAAGCAAGTGAGTGAATGAAGTGAGCCACCCTGGCCACAATGAATGCACCCGACTCAATGTTCGGGGTGTCTGTTCTATACGAAGTAATAGTACTTCAATGGGTGTATCACATAATTAATTATGTGGTAGACTATAGTTTAGAGTACATTGGGCTTCATACTAAAACCCGTCGATTGTAGGTCCCTGTATGTATAATTCAGTTGCTACTATGTAAAATTCATAAAATAGGTCATATATCAGTCACAGGCAGGTACCCACATTATTGACTTTTTCATGGTAGTGACATCGTGTAGTAGGAGAGATTTGCCCAATTCTACACTTTGGACATTCTTCACCTTGGTTCTGACTTTCAAATCACCGTTAATTCCACTTGATGTACACTTTTGGATAGCTGAACACTTTGCTAGGCAGAGGTTTTGCACACGTTGTACACTGTAGGACTGGGACACGCGGGGGCATCGTACTTGTGACTCCTGGTGACGACGTAGTGGTGTCGGCACAGCTCGCAGTAGGAGGTGGCGGCCTGCAGCAGCCAGCGCTCCAGGCACGAGCGGTGCACGGCGGCGATGGTCCCCCGGCACGAGCACGGCCGCACCAGCCGCTCGGCCGACTCGCCGCCGAAGCAGATGCGGCAGATGTTGTCCGCCTGGAGGCTGCCCCGGCTGCCCCGGCTGCCCGCCACGCTCGACACCTCCTTCACTACCGAACCCTGCAACCAGATCCCCTGCGCAATGCGCATGCCGTACTCCGCCACTACTGCTTACCATCTTACCTACTACAAGAGCACGTAGAATACAAACGTTACGTACATGATGCAGCACAACTCTCCTACGTGTCGGTCGAGCAGCAGAATGATGAGGATACACACTCGTGATATGTTATGAATACAATCCGCAGGTGTATCGAGAGTAGTAACAACTGTATTGTGACGGCTTTGATTATTGACCACAATCCCATGTCTGCGTACTAGGGTATAGAAAAAAGCAACAGTAGACGGCACGCTTAGTGGTAGGGCTTCACATAAGCATTGTATTCAACAATATTATTATCATTGATATTATTAATGCTGGTATTGTTATCCTTCCCAGTGGTCTGCCTTTTCAGAACACCCTCCAACATCCACATTGAGTCAGCCGCCAAACGATTTGTCGTGTTCCGGTTGGGATTGTGGGAGCGTTCTTTACTTCTCTCTTCTTTCGTTGTCAGCATCGGTGGTATCTTTATTTGTTGCTGGTGTCCGTGAGTGACGGTGGCCACTTCAATTACAATCAAGCAAATCGTCCTTAAATTAGTTCATTTGTCGGTTCCCGTAATCCCGTAATCCCTTCACTATAAAAAGACCTGCAGGTGAGCATCGAGAGTCGAAGTGAGTGGCACCTGTTTGTTGAGCAGCAGCGCGCACACGGAGCCGAGGATGGAGCGCGAGCGGCCCGGCAGCAGAGAGGTCGCAGGCGACGCGAACGTCAGCGAGTCCGCCAGCTGCGCGCGCATCTCCGCCTCGCACACGCTCACTGTCACAGACACACACATACATACTGAAAGCAGTCCCCCAAATACAAATACAAATACTCGTAACGGCTGAAGGAGGCCTACTGGACCTTATTACATCCTGAACGCAACCCTTAGATGACCCACTACTGAGCATGGGTCTCTCCTCTTGAGGAGGCCTAGAACTTACTCCACCAGGCACCACGCTGCTCTAGACAGATTGGCGGAGAAGCTAGTGCCCAACCTAAGTGTCGAAAGTTTTCATGCCACTCGAAGACCTCTGACATAATGAAATGGCTTAAAGACTGTCCTCCTAAGGTAACAACCGGAACCGGCTTTACGTGCTTTCCGTTGCTCCGCTTCCATCGCCCGAATTTTTTTTGCCATTAGCGGTCACCCATCTAACTAATGACCGCGCCCACTATTGCTTAACTTGGTCGATCACTTCGGCTCAACGCAAATTGCCGAGGTAGATCAACGCTTCATTTTTAGGGTTCCGAATTAAAATCGGAACCCTTATAACTACTTTCGTCATGTCCATTCGTCCGTCTGTCTGAGGCATAGCGCTGAGACCCTTATTAGTGCTAGAATATTTATTAAACTCCAAAATCGTAGAGTAAAATATTGAAAAATATTTTTAGGGTACTTCCCCTACTGGCAACGTGAGGATGATTTTTTTTTCGTTGCGTAGCCCATAGTGTGGGGTATCGTTGAAAAGATCTTTCAACATTTTTGGATTTAGGGGTTCGGTTCGGTTGCGAAATATTTGGCTTTAAAGTGCTAATTTTGGTTAGAGTGAAGTTTCCCCTCCTGCCGGCTAAACGGTTGGACAAGTGAAAAAATTCGCAAAAGTAGATATGATGAAACTATTAAGGCTTTGTTAGTATAAAGTAGTTAATGAGTATAATCGATAAACTTACTACTTCGAACCCTACATTGCGCGTGGCCTGACACGCATTTGCCCGGTTTTTTTGTGATTGTGCATAATATATGGCCCTACATACATCTGAGGTATTCGCTAGACAGTTTTCGTTTCAATTTAGAGTGATTAACTTGCCTGGCGATGTGAGCCCGGGCGAGTACCGGCAGCTGATCTCCGTCTGCTGCGCGATGGACCGCAGTTCCCGGTCGCGCGGGCTGCTGGGGCTGGTCGGCTGCATCAAACAACACCGCCATGTGAATGATTTCTACTTTCAGTAAAATTGTTCTGTCAATAATCACAGAAGTGTGTTGGCCGTTAATGATGTAACGTCTTTCGTTTACGATCAACCCATATTGAAGGCCGTTAATGAGTAACCTCTTCAGTTTACGTTTGACCCATATTGTGGGTACATTAATAATTATGGACAACAATGTTCAACTTACACACATATGGAGCGAGGAACAGCTAGAGGCAGACATGCTAATGGTCACCCTACTGTCTGAGCTCCTGCTACCCCAAAATATCAGGAAAGTTTGTCCTTCGGCGACATTACATTCCTGGAAAAATAAAAATATGTCTATGCATAATATCACGTTGTATTTAGTGATAATACGAGAATTTTGAAAGAATGAATGTTTGCTCATTTACCCGTATCAAACTTGAGAAACTGCTGGTCCGGTGGAACCTGAAGTTAACTCGTTGTAACGCTTGTTGTATGTTTGGTTTAAATATAACCGGCGCGAGCACGGCTCGCCTCAGGTTTTGAACTGCGTTGTTTGAAAAAGACGGTACTTCATTAGGCTCTATTAAACAATTTAGTTTTGCAAATTTATGCATGTTCCTGCAAAATACGCTTCATTTTGAATAGCTTTCTTTTTTTGTTTTATTTGTACCTAATATTTTTTACGATTTAATTAATTATAGATGCAGACATGTTGGACGTGACATGACATTGTCAAAAATTATTTCGCACCATATGGCACCATAGTTTTGCATTCTACAGGCGACACAGCAAATTCCAACATTTCCAATCTTTCAATTTATGTATTTTGTGAACCTCAGAACCGCTAGGCCATGCCATGAGGGGCAATGGAGTGGATATTATGGGATTGGGATGAAAAAATATGGAAACGTAGTGTTTATTTACTTTTAATTATTACAAATAAATGATACATTATATTCCTGACAAGAACGGGTACTTTCTGTTCTGTTAACTTCCATGTAATAATTATTTATCAATCGAATGGAAATATTTTGAATTTGATACCGGTAAAATACCGGTATCTGAATGAAGAACACAAGTAGTACAACCACACCTTTATATTATTACTTTGGAACGCGTCGTATTTGATTACTGACGTTATCAGGCGCTGTCACTGTCAAAAATGTCATAATGACAAATGACAATTAACTTTATCACTCAAACGAATTTACTCATCGGTGTTTTTTTCATTTTCCCCACGTGAAGATTGAATTAAATTGTGAAATTTACAGTAAACACTAAAAGCAGGATACACTTCAAAGGTCAGTGCACTAAAAGGTCATAAACCATGGCGGTTCGGGTCCAGTTCGAAAATAATAACGAAGTCGGGGTGTTCAGTAAACTAACAAACTCTTACTGCCTTGTGGCCATCGGCGGGTCCGAGAACTTCTACAGCGTGTTCGAGGCCGAGCTGGCGGAGGCCGTGCCCGTGGTGCACGTGAGCATCGCGGGCTGCCGGATCATCGGCCGCATGACCGTCGCCAACAAGAACGGGCTGCTGGTGCCGTCGTCCACCTCCGACACGGAACTGCAGCACATCCGGAACAGCCTGCCGGACAACGTGAAGGTGCGGCGGGTGGAGGAGCGGCTGAGCGCGCTGGGCAACGTCATCGCGTGCAACGACTACGTCGCGCTCGTGCACCCCGACCTGGACCGCGACACCGAGGAGATCCTGGCCGACACGCTCGACGTGGAGGTGTTCCGGCAGACCGTAGCCGGGAACGTGCTGGTGGGCTCGTACACCGCGCTCAGCAACCGCGGCGGGCTGGTGCACCCCAAGACGCCCATCCAGGACCAGGACGAGCTATCGTCGTTACTGCAGGTGCCGCTGGTGGCGGGCACCGTCAACCGCGGCAGCGACGTGGTAGCCGCCGGGATGGTCGTCAACGACTGGATTGCCTTCTGTGGGATGGACACCACCTCCACCGAGATATCAGTAATTGAGAGTGTATTCAAGCTGAACGATGCAAAGCCCACAGCCATCACATCGACGATGCGAGCCTCACTCATCGACAGCATGTCATAGTGGGACTGTATTCAGTCCGTAGGCTATGTTAATTATATTACATACTTTGTGTGATACTGTTTCATAAGTTTTATCTCGGTACAAGCTGATTTTACATTGATAAAAGAAGCAACTGACATATTCATATATATAGGTAAATAAATTTTACTTCATACACTTTTTTTTATTATAAGAATATGATGTAAAGCTTGCCGTACATGATCAAATGTAGTTATAAATTTTGCAGTTTGACTTGATGCAGCATCCAGTTTACATAAGATAGCTATATGGCCAGATAGCCATACACCGTCAAGATTACTGGATGCCGCATCAAGTCCACTGCAAACTTGACAAACTTGATTGTGTATGGCCAGCTTTAAGAATTAATTTTTTTTTCCTCTCCCTTTATTCAGTCATCACCTGTTTGTCTAGGACATTACAGTGAAGGGTGTATCCAATCTTTCAGTGTTCTCTACCCTTCGACTCCAACCTCACCATCACTGATGACATTTTATAGTGAACTAAGTAAGGACGACAAGTATTGTTTTTAGCAACCTATGTGGGAATGGTAAATGGTCACTATTTCCTATGAACTGCAACACCAAAGGTATCAGCGAAGCATTGCCGACCCAAAGCAAGCAGGGGACCCGAGTAGACGGAGCCTCTTGCGCACAGTCCGCTTATTAGTTTCTACAACCAATAGGCTTGAACTTGCATAGCCGTTAGATGGTCGCCCTCGCTGAGGTCCCAGCCATAGATTTCACGAAACATTGTGCTTTTATGGACAACACTGAGTAATGTATAAACAGTGCTAGCTATTTTATTCAGGCGCTATTTCATTTCTCTATTTTTTTTTTATTGTAACCGCCCTCGCTTTGTTTTTGTTTTCAAATAGATCCCTACTTTTTTAATAAAATTCTGGTGTGTGGTCTGCCGAGGGCGCTACAGTCCGTCGGGTGTAAGCGGTGAGGTGAGGGGGAGGGATGCCTGCTGCAGCTATCGGTGCTCAAAAAGGACGAATTTTTGTCGAGGGTCACCAGTTTGGCAAAGGGAGATCTCCCGCCAGGCGATTTGTGTTGCCTGGAGCCTAGCAGACTGATCTTGTCGCCGACAAGTTGTCGAAGCATTTGCATTTGGAAAACTTCGATAGCGTTTTCCAGGTTGTCGAGACTTCACCGTGTGACAGGTGTGCTGTCGCCACAGCAGGAACAACGCCATATGATGGCGCTTATCGGAGATATTGTAAAAATTAAACATACGTCCAGAGAAAATAGACCAGAACGCTTACCTAATAGTAAGGCCTTCTATCAGTTCTAATACTGCAGGCACAGTTATCAGTCAGGTAACAGATAAATTATTAGTCTCGGCAATAAAACTAGCACAAAACCGTTATCAGATGTGTGAAGTCCACCGACGATGTGTGGCCGTGACAGCGCGACGCCGCGCCGCGCCGTGGACGTTGTTTGAACAGCATGCATAGTGAGCCACGCGGACTACCGAAGGGAATGAAAGCACTAAAGACGCAGTTGTCATAGTAAAAACAGCAGAGTACTTAATAATACAATTTATTATAAACATTTATTATTAGCTCAAACAATCCATCCTATCTACATTGCCACATGTGTTCCTCTGGAAGTACAATCATCACCGACGACAACAAAACAATAGGAACTAAATGACTAAATTTGAACACAACAACGGGTGTTTAGAGTACCGCTCGCACGACTGGTGCGACTACCAATATGGACATTTTATAGAATTTGACAAAACGTTTGGTTAAACAAACAAAATCTAGCATGTGGGTTCACGAAATTCACATCGAAATCAGTGGTGTAGCGAGGCATATGACAAATATGATTAATTTCTGTTTTAGATTATTTACTACGCTTAATTTACAATTAAGACCATTACACGGTCTCACCGCGCAGACTTTGAGATGTGAGATTCTAGAACCGCCATAAAAAATTTAAATGTAGACAGATATTACATGTTTTGTAACTTCTATAGATGGCATCACACAAACCGTGGTGCAACTTCAATTTTATTACAAGTACACTGAATAGGCTTATGATTACATTTTGCACTCACATAAATATACATGGTAATTCTTTCGCGCCCATGAGGCCTGACTGCATCAGCTCATAGCTTGTAGGTGCCCTGAAAACTACTGCATTAGGGAGGAACAGCAAAACAAAAAGAAATAAAATTATATCCACCGTTATTCCGAAGTATGCGTTCAAGCTCAAAACGAAAATTGCCAATTATTAGAGCACGGCCTATCCAATGTACAATTATATTATACATAGAATAGATTTACGAATATTATATAATATATTATACATATTACAATTTGTATCTAGAATACTAGAGATTGCTATTATAATATAGTACTTCGAGCTGCGCGTCTAACTTGTGACCTTACACTGTTTGAGCTATATTGTAAGTCTCTCAAAACGATAATCTAATAAAAATTGATAAGTTACATACGCACTAAATAATAGATTAGACAAACAGCTAATTTATTCACAAAATACACATCACTATAAATCTACATCATATTTGAAATGCAAAATCCTGTGCATGTGATAGAATTATCGAGCGGCGCCGAATGTCAAAAGGTAATAATAGTCGATTATTATCTACCCGCCGGCGGAGCTCCGGTCACTGGGCGAGGGGGGGGGGGAGGGGAGGGAGGTCACCGCGGGGCCACCTCACATCGCAGCCCTCAGCCCTGTAACTTCACAGTTCCTGTGTCCAGTCTACATCGGTCTAGTGGCTAAGTGGTGGGCGTGGTGGCCGAGCTCCGCGGGCAGTTCAATCAACCGAAGTTTCTCAAACATACAATACAAATCTAATAAAATCAGTCGCTACATAACAAATACATAATCATGTACAAAGTGAACACTTGAAAACCATTTGACTAAATATTCTCACAAAATTTGTGTAAATTAAATGCTTCGCAAAGAGTGAGTAGGATTGACTGTACAATTAGTATATTATAAATAAATGTAAACCAGGTACAGTAGTAAAATATAAAGTAGTGAGAGGCCATGTTACGATCAGTGTTCAGTACGTGGATGGTATCCTGCAGGCTGCGCTCGCGAGTGCCACCGGCCACGCCCACACGCAACCTACAGTAGGTACTCATTTTCAGTCTTTATTCAACCCTTGCCTTGTACAAAAAAAGTTAATTATGATTAAAATAAACTTGTAAACAATAACAAAACAAATGCGTGTACACGGTATAACGACTGAGTGAATAAGGTAATTAATTAATACAGTCGCTTTAAGTTGTTGATTTGTTTTGATTCCAGATATCATTCATAGTTCAATTGATAACGATCACTCATCTCACACCAAGCCCAGCCCCAGCAAGGACATGACGTCAACATTGTTAAGTTCTTATAAGTACATCGAAAGAAACTCTCACACATTTAAAAAGATGTAAGTTTACTTAGTGCGTAAGTACAAGCGGACGAGTTGAGTGTGGATTGCGGCCACAACAACGCTCGCCACGACATCGCTGCTGCACTGTCATGACAAACTTATTAGCCATAATAACATTTACAAATATTATTTAAGCCACAAAAAAGCCAGTTTTTTCAAAATAAACCTAAAAATTAAGTCAAGTGTAAGATATTTTTTCGTTAAGCCTGTTGACAATAAAGTTGTTTCAATATTAGACAACTATACTACGAATATTTTTTACTAATTATGAGAGTTTACAGATATTGAGTTGAATTAAATATTTCCTTTCCCTTATGTAAATAAGGTCTTGTTCCATGAGGGACACAGGAAACATGACAACGCGAAGCATACCCGTTTGAATAACTTAAAATAGGGATAACATTACATATAGTAGAGGAGACGTGGAAGAACGACCTTCACCGATCTGATAACTCGATGGGACATATTTTTTATCAAATATAATTTATAAACAAATATGCCTATGATAACTTGCCTGTCGAAAAGTGTTCATACCTATTTTTAATTTAATTAATTTTAATCGATTTTTTTTCGTCACTTTCACTCATGTGATAACCGAATGAGTTTTATCTTAATTGATAGTTTTTAACACATAGAATATGCCTAGGTAGGCTTGCCTACTTATTTCGGTTCATGGCTACCTGGCAAGTAGGTGTGAACAGGTGAGAAAATATAGGTATTTACACCGATCTGTTAACCAATTGAAATTAATATCATAGGTAGATATTTTAATTACAAAACCAATCATATAGGCTTGCCTACAAAAAAATGTTCATGAAATAGTATTGCCAAGCTGTAAAGGGTATAGCCGGATAGCCTTGGGAAAAGTACCCAACACCTTGGGGTTCGAAACTATGTCCAAATGATCCTTTATATAGAGATAACATGATGTACAAAATTTCACCCCCCCCACTACCCCTCAGGGGGCTACGGCACTCAATTAAACCGAAAATGATTTTATTTTTTTTCTCCAAATCTATGTAACTGACGCAAATCAAATTTTGCATAAATGTTGTGGTAACTTAAAGTAATAATACAAAAAATCAAGAGCTCTCTAAGTACTCCCTATATTGAAAAAAAAATAATTTAAAAAATTGGAACATCCTGTATAATGATTTCCTTTCGTGGTAAAAACACCATTTTTTTTCCAAATGTGTATCAACATCCAACCTACGTAATCTCCAAGTTTGGTCTGTCTAGCAAAGGTGGAACACTACTTTTAGTTCTACTAAAGTTTTAATGCCTGCTTTATAAGGGAATAGAATCCCACGGTTTTATTTTTTTCTCCAAATCTATGTAAGTGTTGCAATCCAAGTTTTGCACAAATATTGTGGTAACTTAAAGTAATAATACAAAAAATCAAGAGCTCTCTAAGTACTCCCTATATTGAAAAAAAAATTAAAAAAATTGGAACATTCTGTATAATGATTTCCTTTCGTGGTACAAACACCGTTTTTTTAAATGTGTAATTAAGGAAAATATGATAAATCTTTTTACTTTTGTGTCATAATACATAATTCTATTAAGATTACATTGTATCTGTGACAAGTCTATAGATTCAATAAGTATCACGGGGTAACGAATAATTATAGCTTTATTAAAGGTAATAATAACGGTAATTATAGCTTTATACGGAGGAGGCTCATTCGACGGAGTTTCATCATACGGCGGAGATTCATACGGGGCCATACGGAGGAGGCTCATTCGACGGAGTTTCATACGGCGGAGATTCATACAGGGCAGGCTCATGCGTCGGAACCTCATGCGGCGAATGGTCATACGGAGGAGGCTCATTCGACGGAGTTTCATACGGCGGAGATTCTTACGTGATATACAGTGATAGCCTAGCGGTTAGAACGTTGGTCTCCCGAACGCGGGGGCACGGGTTCAAATCCTGGCACGCACCTCTAATTTTCAAATATTATGTGCGTATTACTAGTTAATTATCACTTGCTTCGGTGAAGGAAAATATCGTGAGGAAACCTGCACACCGGAAAGTTCTCCATAACGTTCTCAAAGGTGTGTGAAGTCTACCAATCCGCACTTAGCCAGCGTGGTAGACTATGGCCTGTACCCCTCACATTGTGAGCGGAGACCCCGAGCCCAGCAGTGGGACAATTATGGGTTGTTGCTTTGCTTTTTTTAGCTTTATATTCGTTTTTGTAAAGTATATTGTTATGAGTCAACTGTAATATGATGTTTATTTTAAATTGAGTTTAATTTTTTTGCTAATACATGTCACCAACCTCAAATAAGTTTTACTTCAATCGCGCGTAAAGATTACACGCGCACATTTTTTTTCTTATCCATCCATTTGCCTCTGTTAACTGCACGCCAAGTTATTGACTATCGTGGCGGATTTTATCTATAAATTAGATAGTATTTCATCCGCGTTATTAACGTCGCTAAGGAGCCTTTTTTCATATTTATTATTTAAAAAACAAGCAATTTTACATAATGTACCGATTTTAGGTAAGATTTTACGATCAACTTTAAGGTCGAGTAAATGATATTTTTGTTTAATTATTCCATTAACAGATTCTTCTACCCATCTTACTTTGGTATCGAGCTACGATTGATTTGATTCTGAAGTATCAAGCTGTGCTCTACTTGTATTCCCTTATAAAGCAGGCATTAAAACTTTAATAGAACTAAAAGTAGTGTTCCATTCCACCTTTGCTAGACTGACCAAACTTGGAGATTACGTAGGTTGGATGTTGGTACACATTTAAAAAAACAGTGTTTGTACCACCAAAGGAAATCATTAGACAGGATGTTCCAATTTTTTTAATTTTTTTTTCAATGTAGGGAGTACTTTGAGAGCTCTTGATTTTTTGTATTATTACTTTAAGCTACCACAATATTTGTGCAAGACTTGATTTGCATCACTTACATAGATTTGGAGAAAAAAATAAAACCGTGGGATTCTATTCCCTTATAAAGCAGGCATTAAAACTTTAGTAGAACTAAAAGTAGTGTTCCACCTTTGCTAGACAGACCAAACTTGGAGTGTACGAGCTCTTGTTAACTACGTACATTAGTAGGAGAAAAATGATAAGATTTTGTATGCTAAGAATTTTGTATTACTGGAAATCCGTATTTAACTATATATGAAATTTAATGAAACTTGATGACGTGATAAAAGATGAGCACGCGCGACCCTTGACGGCTGATTGCGAACTAACCAAAAAACATATTAATTATAATTAAATTGTGTCGCACGCGCTCGCGTAAATGCTGACCCCAGCAGATGCACGGTTGCACCGTACATGCTCCCAAGGGCAGAAGATGAAGGGTGAAGTGATGTGCATGAAGTGCATTGTTATGAGTGCTGATTTTACAAGGTGATTCCATTAGGTCCTTATTATAAACATTTAAAGTCCCTAAGTGAAATTTATCTTCCTAGGCATAGGTGTTGTACACTTGTTCACTTTATGCACTTGAGGAATTTGGGGAACACTGTATCCACTTTGACACCGCACTTCACTAACACATTCACTATCGTATCGATCAACGTCACCATCACTATTAACACTTTGCTTCAATCGTCGACTTGGTGGACTCGCCACTGCAGATCTGAAGGTGACCGTGGGTTCCGGGATCGCTTGTTCGACTCTGGCCACCGCCCCCTGGCACAGCGTCCATTGCTTGCTACGGACCTTGCCGGCAACGACAGCCGCTCCAACCACCAATATAATTCCCATGATCACATAGATAGCAGTATAATGGTGAACATCGTGATATGATATGCGTTGATAGAGACTCTCATCTGATTTGAGCTTATTTATCTGTTCCTTGATCTTCTGCAATTGTATTTCACTTGAGTTCAATGAGTAGTTTAGTGATAGAGGAGTTGGAATGCTTATATTTATGACGTGATTGATTGGTTCTGTTTCTTGCATGTAGAATTTATTTATAATATTATTTATGTTACTGGATCCTTCATTATGTGCGTAGTTCGACATCTTATGTTGTTTATTAAGCGACTCTTCACTCCTTTTCAAAACGTTATATTCAGCCTCTACTATAGACGTTTGATTTCTTATAAGTGCCGCCAAATGATTCTCGTTGTCATGAATCAATTGTATATCGTGTTTATACTGTTCGGCGAATCTCTCGTCCAGTACTCCGAAGAGACTGTTTGCCAGATACCCGACACCGTCGATAAGACCCCGGCGCTTACGATGATCCCGACGCGTGCTGGAATGCTGACTCAATAACAGCTGGTTATAGTAATCTAATTCCGCGTATTCTTGTTGCAATTGTATTGAAATTATGTCACAATGGGAAACATTTTTTAATTGATTACACACCTGTCCTAAGTAATTTATGTATTTGTTGCATGCTTTCATTCCTTGCCAATATGAATCCATGTTATAGTATGTAACTATTTTCCATTCGTCTCGTATTACTTTCATATCGGAAATTTTATCAAAATATAGACCTTGATCGTCTTTCAGAGCCGATATATTAAACGAGCATTGAACTGTGCCGAAAATATTCATAAAAAATAATAATAAAGTAAATAAAGATAAGAAATTGCAACTCGATCGCTTCACTCGTCCTTTGTTACTTGATCCACTAGTCGGTTCCGCCTCTTGTTCAGTACGTGTATTGTTGACAGGAAGTACTGATAGATTTATAATTGGTCGTTTAATGAAACCGCTTTTTGTTTTTAATGTGACCATCCTTACTAGTCCGTCAGTATCTAGAAAGGGATTAAATTGCAACAACTTGCTTTTTGCACACAATGCCTTGTTTTGTTGTAAGTTATTTATATCGCTTGTAAATTTTAGTTGTTTCACATATTTGATTATTGTATATTTTACTATATTAATTTCTTTTAATGTTAGGTAATTAAATTTTTCTTTTTTATCTTGTTTCATCATGTTAATAAATCGTAAAATCCATGCTAATACTCGTGTTAGTTTTTGAAAAGAACTATATCTTGCTAATAGCTCTTCTAGTATGCTTGATGTTTTTATTAGATAATTGACTTGCTTAGATTTTTTAACTTCCTCGTCTGTCTTGAAGATTTCGTTACTATCTAGGTTCATGCTATATTCAGGCAGCCATGACGGCCCCTTCCACCACAAAGAGTGCTCCTTCAGCTGAACTACACTCATGCCTCGGCTGGCACAATCAGCTGGGTTCTCTCCTGATTTGACATATCGCCACTGATTCGGAGGTATAATCTCAGTAATTCGTCTCACCCTGTTTGCGACAAATGGCTTCCATCTCGATGGATTCCCTTGTAACCATGCGAGAACAACCATCGACTCAACCCACCCGTACACCTTGATGTTGTAGTTACCGAGGCACTTCTGTACCTTATCCACGAGTGTAGCTAAGAGAAGAGCACCGCATAGTTCTAGCCTTGGTAATGAAATAGATTTACTAGCTGGGACGAGCCTGGCTTTCCCAGCTACAAGTGAGACCTTGACATCTTTCTTGAATGTAGTTTTGGAGTAACTGACACATGTGTATGCCTTATCCGAAGAAACACAAAATCCGTGCAATTCAACTTGATGTTCTCCTTCTATGGTGAATAACCAACGTGCTAGTTCAATATGATTTGTGTATGCCATATCCTCCCTGATCTTGATCCATTCCTTTATAATATCCTCTGATAACTTTTCATCCCATTTTACGTTAGATATCCACACTTTTTGAAATAATAATTTGAGTCTAGTCGATACTGGCGACAACCATCCAAGCGGGTCATATAATTTTGATATATCTGAAAGGATAGAACGTTTGGTTGGTATCTTCGATATTGGCTTTAACTGTGATTGGAATGTGAATACATCTTGTCTAGGATTCCATCGTAAACCCAATATTTTTGTTGATTCCGGTTGTTTAAACTCAAAATTCTCATGTGTTTGTTGTTTAATCTCTGTTTTATCTATTGTTAACTCCTTACGCATAACACAATGGTGCGGCGTGTAATCAGGTTTCCGATTACCTGTAGACAGTTTCATTTGACTGAGTTGTTTACATTCATTTATAAATAACTCATATTGATATATGATGTTAGAATTATTTTTGAATTTTCGCTCTGATTGATGGAATTGAGCTACCGCCGCATGTTTTGATGTTCCTAATTGTTTCTCGAAATTATCTTGAAATGGAATTCGGACCTCATTAGTTCCGTCTTCGCGCCTTTTTGTTGTAGACTTGTAATATTTCAAGCATTTAGTATCCTCCTCTGATAAATTAGATGATTGTCCGATCGAAATATCTTCTATCTCCCAGAATTTTCTTATTTCGTCGATTGGAGAGAGTACTACATTACATTGCCATGTTTGCATATTACCACAAAGGATCCAACCTAAGCGAGTTTGTTGGGCTATGGGTAGGCTGGCTTGATCTGATCGACTAATCCCATCTAGTATAATATTTGAATACACATCTGCTCCGAACAATATATCGATAGGCCGGCTAACATTAAAGTCGGGATCTGAAAGTTGTATACCATCCAAATGAGACCATGTAGGCTTGTTAAACGTGTAACTGGGTAGATTCTTGATGAGCGTGTTCATGATGAATGCTTCAGTCTTGAAAAAAAAATCTCCATATAACGAATTGCATGTTATCTCTGTGACACCTTTGCAACTACTTTCCTTGGCCCCAACTCCTGATATTATTCCCTTACACCACTTCCTTGGCAAAGCTAAGAGTTGTGTCGCTTTCTCGGATATGAGGGAAATTTGAGAGCCTTGGTCTATGAGCGCTCGCATCTTATGTAAAGTTCCGTCCCCTGCTTGGACCTTTATTACCGCCGTAGCTAGTAATATTTCATTCATGTTATTGCCTTGTTGCATTACTGACTTTTCATTAGATGCTTGATCTTTGACCGCAATTGTTATATTTACTGCTGAATTACTTGAAAATGCCTCATGAACAAGCGTATTATGGTTACCGTTGCACTCACGGCATCTTTTTTCTGATGTACAGGCCTTGTCGCCATGCGAATAAAGACAATTTTGGCATAAACGAAGTCTTGTCAAAGTTGCACGTTTGTCTTGTGGTGTCATGTTTAAAAACTTATTACAAAAATAAATTCCATGCATTTCCTTGCACAATGGACATGATAACTTCGCAGAATTATTATTGTAAGAAGTTGATTGACCTCCTTTATACGTAGGTACTAATTGTTTAGTATTATAATGATTTGAGTTAAAAGGTTTGAAATTAGAAATATGTTTTTGAGAATTATGAGATGGCTTAGAGTTGTCCTGTTTCTTCCGGGAAGATTCTAACGTTGTAAATCTGTTTTCTAAAAATTTTAAAAAGTCCTGTAGGTTTGGTAAATCACGCGGGCTTTTTAGAGATTCTAAATAACCATTGTGAGTTTCCGTGTCCAGTTTTTGTAATAAAATATGAACGATTAACGGATCCCAGCCACTTGTATTCACTCCTAGGTTCTTAATCGCGTTGAGACACTCTTGAGTAGTGTCATGTATCTTCTTGATATGATTGACGGAAGCTTGTTGAATAACTGGTAGGTTTAACAAGTTATTTGCATGTGTTGAAAATATTAACCTTATGTTGTTATAACGATTGTTTAGAATTTCCCAAGCGATAGGATAATTTTCAGTGCTAATAGGCAAATGTTGTATTAAACGCTCAGCTTCTCCTCTCAATTTACCTTTCAAAAATTGCATTTTTTGTGCATTTGAGATCGAAATATTATTATGAATGGCCTCTGTAAACAGATCTTTAAATGACACCCAGCTCTGGTAACTTCCACTAAAACTGGGAATTTCCATCTTTGGTGTCCAGTGCTCCTTGTGCGAGACCGACCACAACTTGCTATTAATTTCTTTCTTCAACTCGTTGTAAGTACTTTCATGATTAGTGTAAGCTTTTTCATATTCTTCATCCATCCCTTGTAACTCGCTGTCCAGTTCCCAATGCAGAGTATCTATTACTGACCACCGAGATTGCAAACTACGTAAGGCGTCTTCTAACTCCCATTTTTGAGTAATTACATTTAAATTGATACCTGATACTGTACGAAGGAAAGCTCTGAAGTTACTCGATTGACGCTTCAGCATCTCATCTAGCTTACTACATGACCCTCTGGACATTTGCTTGACGGATGTTGATTGACGTGCGTTCTCATAGTCCTGGAACTGTCCTGATTGTTCCGACTGTCTACTCATTTCTCCTTGTTGCGACTCCAATGGTTGAAGGTTACCAGTAGGTTCTTCTGCTTTGCTTTCCATAAAAGCTTGCTGTTGTTCAAGAATGTACAACTTTGTTGATTTATAGACATCCAATACCTGCTCATACTCATTGTTAGTGAAATACGAATGGGCCCTGTTTCCTTCCAAACTAAGAAGATCATGGTTATATTGATACTGCGCCAAATAAGCATCTAAAGTTTCCAATCGCCTCTTGAAATAATCCGCAGATTTACGATCTCTGGAATCTTTTTTAATATTAGAGACTATTTTGGACATAGCCACATGTAGCTCCATCTGATTTTTGTAAATATCTTCCATATTTGCAAAAATAAATGTAAACGATCTTACTTGATAACTTGATCCTTACTGCTCCCGACGTGCTCCCTGCTTGCACGACGATCCTGCTGCTGCGGTGACGATCCTGAATCCTCACTGCAATCCTGATATTATCACTGCAATCCTGATTGAAAGTCTGTCCTTGATAACCTTGATGTTACCACACACTTGATATGCACTAGTTCAGCACACGCGGTACTTTTCCACTACACGCGGGTATTACGACACGTATGCCCCTTTTCGAAGGACCAAAAACTAATGTACGAGCTCTTGTTAACTACGTACATTAGTGAAAGTAAAATGATAAGACTTTGTATGCTAAGAATTTTGTATTACTGGAAATCCGTATTTAACTATATATGAAATTTAATGAAACTTGATGACGTGATAAAAGATGAGCACGCGCGACCCTTGACGGCTGATTGCGAACTAACCAAAAAACATATTAATTATAATTAAATTGTGTCGCACGCGCTCGCGTAAATGCTGACCCCAGCAGATGCACGGTTGCACCGTACATGGAGATTACGTAGGTTGGATGTTGATACACATTTGGAAAAAAAATGGTGTTTTTACCACGAAAGGAAATCATTATACAGGATGTTCCAATTTTTTAAATTATTTTTTTTTCAATATAGGGAGTACTTAGAGAGCTCTTGATTTTTTGTATTATTACTTTAAGTTACCACAACATTTATGCAAAATTTGATTTGCGTCAGTTACATAGATTTGGAGAAAAAAAATAAAATCATTTTCGGTTTAATTGAGTGCCGTAGCCCCCTGAGGGGTAGTGGGGGGGTGAAATTTTGTACATCATGTTATCTCTATATAAAGGATCATTTGGACATAGTTTCGAACCCCAAGGTGTTGGGGTACTTTTCCCAAGGCTATCCGGCTATACCCTTTACAGCTTGGCAATACTATTTCATGAACATTTTTTTGTAGGCAAGCCTATATGATTGGTTTTGTAATTAAAATATCTACCTATGATATTAATTTCAATTGGTTAACAGATCGGTGTAAATACCTATATTTTCTCACATGTTCACACCTACTTGCCAGGTAGCCATGAACCGAAATAAGTAGGCAAGCCTACCTAGGCATATTCTATGTGTTAAAAACTATCAATTAAGATAAAACTCATTCGGTTATCACATGAGTGAAAGTGACGAAAAAAAATCGATTAAAATTAATTAAATTAAAAATAGGTATGAACACTTTTCGACAGGCAAGTTATCATAGGCATATTTGTTTATAAATTATATTTGATAAAAAATATGTCCCATCGAGTTATCAGATCGGTGAAGGTCGTTCTTCAACGGCTCTTAGACCAATAGGCGTGCCGACATTCTGCAACCAGAGGTCTAGCAGTACATGTACGGTAGTGGTACATCACACGCAGCAGCACCGAGTTAAGAGTGCCCAGATATGGTACAGAATTTATTTTCTTTACCTACACCTCAGCAAAAGTGACAATTAGACCCGAAACCCAATTTTATGGCACATTTAGAACCTTACCTATAATAGACATTTGAAGATTTCGTTATTTTAAGCACAAAGAGAATTTGACGAAAATGCGAACATACACGTAACATTATGTTACTATAGGTTTTATAATTTTTAGTACAGAACCTTTAGTACAGAATAAATACTGTACATATAAAACGAGAAGCCGCAGGCGGTGCCAGGAATAAATGTAATAGAAACGAGCGATCGAAATACAGCACATCGAAAACTAGAAGATCACAGAGTAGGTCATGTTTAGTTTAATTAGAAAATAGAGAATTTATTAACAATTTGTGTGAATTTAAGTGAGGGATTAAATCCACTGAGATGGTGTTATAAACTACCTAGCACCTAATGATATAACGACGCGTGGCCACTGCGGGCTACGACAGTGTAGACCCTTCCAGTGACCGCCCCCACCGCTCAGGGTCACAACTCGGTAACGGGAGGTAACTCCTAAAACCCACGCAGTACGATAACTTAGGTCCGCTACCAAACTCCTACCGTCGACATCGACAACAACAAAACCAAATGATCACAACACATTTCAACCTTCCAAAGATCTTTGAGCATGTCTTAATACTGAAAATTTATAATCATGAACAGCTTACACTTTAATGAAATATTACTTGTTGGACAAGTGTAGCGTGTGAACAACCGCCCGCATGCTGGCCTGCACCGGCGACACCGCACCGGTAGTTATTTTAAATCGCTCGAACGACCATTGGATCCATTCATGAACACTTCCACTAATAATTTGTACACACTCGGGTAACCTACAATGGTGTGGATGTAAGGAATTTATTGAATATTTATAAGACATTATAACGAGCTTCACAATGATGACACTTTAGTGGACAGAGGTGATAATATTTCTTTATAGTTACTATATATACACAGCCAAAATTCGTTCAATATCTACATCGTAGTGCTAGGATCATCCGTTAAATTTCCCTTATTTTCCGCAAGGCCGCATCACTGGCCAAATTCGTTTCCGTCTAGAATACTTGCAAGTTCTAGAACATTACCGAAGCACCCTCTTCGACTGGACCTCGTCAATTTATTCTAACCTGTACGATCCTTCAAGTCGTAACCGACCCGGCTGTCACTCCATCGCTCGGCTGCTGAACCAACGTTCCATGCACCGATACAGAAGGATTCTGGTAACATTTTAAGATCAGGAGTCAGATTGCATCGTTGCTCCCTCCGGAGGGAAGAGACGCAACGAGCTGGTGGGACTCACTCACTCCCCGTATTAAGGAGGGTGGGGCGCCAGGAGTGCAGTGCGATAGAGGCAGCAGCAGCACCAGGCGCTCAGAAGTGCGTGGTGAGCGGCGGCGCGGGCTCGGCGGCGCGCTCGTAGAACAGCATGTAGGCGGCGCAGCGGAGCACCTCCTGCAGCGACACCTCGTGCACCAGCGTGTCCGACGTGTACCACCACCTGCACACACCACCCACCGTTATACCACCCATATATCATCATATCATCACGGAACTAGTTTATCAACAAACTAGTATACACCACTCAGGGACAGAATTGGGATGTTCTCTCTTGCCTAAACATTTTAGAAATATGACAGATAAATGTTTCTTCCTCGTGTGCTCGTTTACTTAATTGATGATTGCATGATGACGTGAATATCATCAACAACTCCAGAAATTCTAAGGTTGTTTCCAAGTGTCTACCCATTCATATAAGTACTTGAATGGTTTGAATTGATTCCACAGTAAAGTTAACGTATGTTATGAAGTAAGTGTGCGGTGTGGGTGTGCGGTGCGCGTACCGTTTGGTCTCGAAGCCGTTCCCGCGGCGGTAGGTGGCGAAGTGTCCGGAGCGCGGGCCGCCCACGTGCACCACGACGGCCGCCAGCCGGTACAGCGCGCGCTCCTCGCCCCCCGCCCCCGCCGCCGCCGTGTTCAGCGCCGCCAGCCCCCCGCGCAGCCCCCCGCCCGCGCGCCCCGAGCTCAGCAGCGCCGCCAGCTCCGGCTGCTCGGTGGACATTATTTAGGCGTATATTATTTGTATACAAGTGCAATTTTAAATTTTGTTAACAATTATTTTTCTAACATTGATTTTAATTATTATGTGATGTGTGAAGTTATTTTAAAGTATTTAAATAATTGAATGTGGTCCACTAACGCATTAGGTTAAGTGTCCTGTAATGTTAGTGGTAAGTTTATATAAATAAATAAATAAATAAATAAATAAATAAACATTTCTTTATTTTCTTTTCTTTTGGTATCAGATGCCACTAATGCCAGCATGTACGAGTACGTAGTCTCGTACGTTGGCGTGATTTAGCACTCATCTGACATCAATAAAATCAATGCAAATCAGGAAATAAATCAATGCAGTAAACAACTACATTCAGCTCGGTCGCGTGTTTTAATCACACCCTACTCGGACATGCTCACTTTGGCCACACTGCTCCTGCGATTGGCCTTATAGTGAATGTACGAGTCACGGTACATTCACTTTAATAATTTAGTTGAGATCAGGTTGTTTTGTAAGGTAAGGTAAGGTAAGGTAAGGTATACCTGCGGGCGCTGCGCGGCGGCGTAGGGCGCCATGGACAGCGTCTCCGGGAAGGACACGAACTCGCCGCGCTTGCTGAGCGCGCCGCCCGCCCACTCCACGCGCCCCACGTGCAGACACAGGCACGCCGGCAGCTGCACGCACACACACACATACACTGATCACACTCACTACTCACTCTCATTCATTTGTAATGCATCCAGCTTATTAATGATTTTAATGAAAAACATAATCATTCTTGACAAAAAATAACCCACTTCAAAGTTAGGGATAACTCAAAACCTACTCGTCAGATCTCACTCATATTTAAAAGCGACCACGAGTACCAGCTTTCAAATATAAAAAGAATCATCAAAATTGGTCCACCCAGTAAAAAGTTATGAGGTAACCACACAAAAAAAATACAGTCCAATTAAGAACCTCCTCCTTTTTTTAAGAGCCATTTCGCAAAACTCGGTTGATAAACTATAGGTATTTGAAGCGGCTCCGCGGCGTGATATTGCCTCGCGCGGCTCGCGTCGCGCTTGACCTCAGTTCTGTGCGAGTAATCTTCTTGATACTTTCAAACGTAAAAATTTTAAAATTATGAACATATAATTTTAATTATACACTTTGTGACCACATACATGTATCTGGTTTGTGACAGTATAAGTTTATATAACAATTAAGAGTACAATGTAGTAGTACCATTATCGGTAACTTATTTACATAATACATTTTAGGTACCTACTTAGGTACATCACAATAAAGATGTCCAATAGATGCATATTGCAAAAATCAATATTTTGGCAAATCAACGTGAAAAATTAAAAATCACGTTTTTTCAAGGTGATCTATAAAATGCAATATGCGTCCATTTTGCCTGCGATATTCGCAGCGCGTCGAAATACATAGGTATACCTAAATTCAAATCAATCGGAGGGTATAGAACCGGGAAATCCCGGAACCGAAAATCCCGGGATTTACAAAGGAATACGGTACTTTTCAAAAGAACCAGGAAACAAAATAAAAGAACCGGGAAACAAAATAAAAGAACCGGGATTTTCTGAACTTTTGGGAAATAAAAATATGTCGCGTCGTGATACAAAAGATAACGTAAAAATAAAGGTAAATACAATCCATACACAAAAATGATTACAGCTTTAAAAAGAAGATATTCAGAACGTCGGCTACATGAAGCAGCTATACTAATATAATATTATTTACACAACCCAGATCGATATTTTTCTAATATAAATGAAGATGATTTAACTCTTTTTTCTCGTCCAAGCAGTGCTGAATTGTGCAATACAATTGTGTTGCTTTCATACAATTAATACGAAACTTATGTTTGCATGTAAGGTATAATAGTATGATGGTTACTCAATCACGGCAAACGACTATACGGATTTGGGTAGAAAACAGTTTTTCCCTATTTAATGCTCCTGAGAGATAAAATAGGAAACGCGATACTAACTATTTTCACGCGGGGAAAGCCGTGGTAAAATAATCCCGAAAGAACTGAAAATCCCGGGAATCCCGGTTCCAGCATAGTCGAGTACCGAAAATCCCGGTAATTTAAAACAGGATCGGTTTTCGATACCCTAATCATTACCGTGATACAAAAGATAACGTAAAAATAAAGGTATCTAAATACAATCCATACACAAAAATGATTACAGCTTTAAAAAGAAGATATTCAGAACACTATTCTTTGAATGTTAAAAACGAATTCTTTATTGTTTTCTGTTGGTTTACAAAACAAAATATTGACAATAGTCTAGTATAATAAATTATGAGAAACGAAATTCGCACTTTCCTCCCAAACCACTTGCTCTACAAGAAAAATGTATGGCACATAAAATGTCAATCTTTTTATGGGCTACAACTTTTACTCGATCCTTTCGGAAATCGTCTAGGACGCACCGTTTAGGAGATATAAGGAGTTTTCGGAAAATTTGGGAGGGGGGGGGGGGGGGTTAAGGTTGGGCCCAATAAGATTGGGTAATGTTGCAAGTATGAGTTCCACAGGGCGGATGGAAATTCAGTCGGAAATCGTCTAGGACGTACCGTTTAGGAGATATATGGTATTTTAGGAAAATTTGGGGAGGGGGGGGGGGTAAAAGTGGGTTCAGTAAGATTTAGCAATAAGGTTTGGGGCTTTACTAAAGGGGGTTGAAATTTCCGTCTAAACTTGTCTAGGACGCACCGTCTCCGAGATATCCGGGATTTCCGGTTTTCCAAAAATCTATATCCCGATATCCTGATCTGCCGATCTGCGCCTACCTAATGAGTGCGGTATTTGCCCGGATGCCTCCCAGATTATCACGACGCAAAATTCCACTTTTGGGTGAAGAACTGAGGGGGGGGGGGTATAGGGAGAGGCGAGGGGTTGTGAAGGGAAAAAATGAGAGGGTGATTTGTATTTGTGTTGTGTATTTGAGATACGTGAGTTTTGGGGAGTTGACGGAACTTGGGTGCACGAGAGTTTCCAAACAACGAATGTATTATCTTTGACTAATAATAAGTGACTATAGCTGACTAATGTCGGAGCTTCTATCATTCCAACATTTTGGCTTAGCAATAGGGTCCCGTTGACACCGTTTGGGTACGGAACTCTATAAAGTACAGATTGATCTAAAAGTTGTATAAATAAAGGGTATGTGTATACAAGTTATAATTATTTATTATTTTTTTTCTATGTAAATATGTAATTTACACATATAACAAAAAACCTAAATACTGTAAACAGTAACTAATGTCTAAAAACGGACAATGTTTTATTTCAAATTACAGCAGTGACTTCCAACCCAATAGGGGTTGAATTTCCAAAAATCCGATAGCCTAAAGCCTTCTTCGATAAATGAACTATCCAATACAAAAAGAATTTTTCAATTCAAACCAGTAGTTCCTGAGATTAGCGCGTTCAACCAAACAAACAAACAAACTTTTCAGCTTTATAATATTACAATAGTAATAGTATAGATTAGTATAGATATAGTTATATTTTGTACATATGTATGTTCGTGATTTTCTCCGTTACTACTTACACTACATAAATTGGAAAGAAATAGTTACTTAATTTCTATTGTTTTCTTCAAACCAAAGATGTTTAAAGCAGAATATTACGCAAACGGACCCCTGAATTGAAAAATGGTCTTTTGAAACCTATAATATTTTTGAAAGACCTTTTCAACGATACCCCACATTAAGGGGTAGACGAAGAAAAAATCATACGGAACGGACAGACGGACGGACGGAAGGACGGACGGCCGGACGGGCTAGCCGGCCGGTTGAAATAACGAACGGACTAGACATGATTCCGATTTGACTACAAAACCCTGAAAATTATAGAAAACTAAAAATAATACAATTGACTGTAACTAAAAATTCTCACGTGATCAAGACTGTTCAATGGCAATATAATTACGTTACTTTTACGAAATCTATTCCTTAGATGGCTAAAGCAAAAATTGACATAGGTCCGACGTCCAAGAGTGCTGCCGCACGACTGATTTGATTTCGCGCCAGTGCGTATCTTTATATGGTAAAGTAAATTCGTTTTAATAAATTATTTTTTGCAGTAAGATAAAAAAAAAATTACGTGTCATATTCGACAAAGACCATATTTTATTACTACATAAATTTTTGATGGGAAATACGCTTTATTGAATACAAAAATCGATGGTAAAGTCATGGCATAAACCATGAAAATTGGTAATGTTATTGAATTAATTTTGAAACGAATATTATAGTAATCGTATATCCCTTGTAATAAATGCAAAATATAATATACGAGTAACCGCCCTCGCTTTGCTTCGGTTTTCTTTATTTTTTACACCTTGGGTTACATTATTGGAGTTTTATTAAGGATCCCTAATTTTTTTGAAAATATAATATAACCTATGTTACTCGGGGATAGTGTAGCTTTCCAACAGTGTACGAATTTTTCAAATCGGTTCAGTAGTTTCGGAGCCTATTCAATGCAAACAATCAAATCTTTCCTCTTTATATATTAGTATAGATGAGTGTTCTCTAGACATTTTTTTTTACTCAATTTAATAAAACTTAATAAAGAAAATCAGTGTATGAAATTGACTCTGTCGTCCTTTTGCTGAAAAATAGTTATGCTAGATTGACAGTTACGCAGAAACAAATTAATATTTTCAAAATTCCGGTAAATGAAGATCCAAGATGAAGGATTGATCTATTTTATGAGTTCATTTGCCAGCATTAATATCTTTCTTATGATACTAATTTTTGACATCAAATTCTTCATTCCGCGCGTCTAACCGCGAAATGGCTCTTAAGTTGGATAACAAAATAGACGCATAAGTACTCAGTTTGATTATCAAAGTTGATCCATGTTGGAAGGGTACCTTCCCGAAGCTGACGGTCCTGATGTGTTTGGTGTAGCCGTGGTCGGGGACGGGCGCTTCGGGCGCCCCGGGCGGCGTGTCGGGCTCCGGCGAGCACTTGGAGCAGCGCACCCCCTTCACCAGCTCGGGCGCCGTGAACGCGCGCAGCAGACCTGCCCAATACGTTTTGTTTAATCGATAACAATTTAAAATATCAGTCTGATTTGCTGAGCGAAAACCAGCATGTTTCTGAGTATTTGCTAACCCATTGAGCTCATTTTAAATAAAAACATGTAAAACACTATAGCCTAGCTGCTATAATAGCAATGTAATTAGTAGAGAGCGCTAACCGGACAAGCTGTAGGAGCCGCTCAGGCCGGCGCTGGCGCCCGACAGCGACAGCGAGATGCTGTCGAACTTGTCGTAGCGGATTGGACTCTGGAAACCAATATTTTATGATAATTATTTAATAATTAATCCAATGGTACGAAATAATGGATGTTAATACTATTATTGAAATAGAAGTTTTTTACTACAGATATGGTTAAGATTGCAATTACACAGTTCATGTTGTGGAACACACCTTAGTGGAGCAAACAGTGCACTGCGTGCGCGAGGCGAGCGTGCCGCGGAAGGGCGGCGCGGGCGGGGCGCGCGGGGGCGCAGGGGCGGGCCAGCGGCGCCCCGCCGCGCTCAGGTGGCAGAACGAGCGCGATACGCCGCGCGGCAGCTTGGACAGCCGCGCCGGCTCCGGGGCTGGCTCTACGGTATATATGTCACCGGAATATAAATTTTGTTATTTTACGGCCACATTTTCGGAAATTGATAAACTAGCCGAGCTCACTCGTAAAATAATAAGTGACCAATAACCAAACGCCATATGCGCTCTGATTGGTTGAATAAGTCAGTGCTCCTTCTCTTTTGTTGACGAAGTGAAATTTACCATAGAGCTACGAAAGTTTTAAGTGGCCATGACCAAAACTTTACATAACATAATATGTTTCTTACACAAATTACACAATTGTACAGCCGGTAGGTGTATTTCGAGGATTATTGCTACGCCTAATTGCCTGCGCTGCAGAGCTATACTGTAAAAAGGGACTTCACTCAGCTTGTGCTGCAGTTTCTATAATAGAAGGCCAGCAGCGCTGGTTTTATGTGAAACCCCAAGAGCTGTAGTACGGGCAGTGCCGAGGTTGTTAATTTATAAATACTACATAATATATAAATGCGACTGTTTAACGTTAGTATATTAGTTCACTATCATTGCTTTTCTATCATCACTCTGCAGCTGTTAACACTCATATTATTTGTTGGTAAATATTATACGTATGGAATGGAGTTCTGTGTTGTCGGGCTTAAGATCCCGAGATCCTGGGTTGTACGACACAACTGAGCTTGCCTTGTTCTGTCAGCCTAGGCACACCACTGAAAGAAATATATTTAAAACTGGTGGGTACCGGGGTCCACGAGGTCGGGCTCCCCGGGCGGCGCGGCGGAAGCAGGGCGCGGCGGGCGAGCCACCGGATCGCCGTTGTCGGGGCGGAGCGAGAGCGGCGCGGCAGGCGGCGAGGCGGGAGACGCCAGGGCAGACCACGCGCGCCCACCTAGACCGAGGGCGTCGGATAGACATCCTGGCTGTACATTTGGAGAAAATAATAACTTAATAATT
The DNA here is from genome assembly GCA_963932265.1 of Thymelicus lineola. Classification (NCBI taxonomy): domain Eukaryota; kingdom Metazoa; phylum Arthropoda; class Insecta; order Lepidoptera; family Hesperiidae; genus Thymelicus; species Thymelicus lineola. Next base: position 17,196,854 of record OZ010692.1, on the reverse strand, counting down.
ATAAACCTTATTACTGCAGAATTTCATTACACAACTAAATTATAAGACTGGTGGTTGAATATGTTACAAATGTTAAAAGTAGTCTCCAGCCAGCTCCAGAGCTTCAGAAACCAGAAAGCTTCTCTTCTGAAATGTATATTTATCTAAACTGTTGTCATCAAACCTTCTTAGACATAGCGTTGGTCTCCTCCTCAATACACGACAGTAGAACATGAAGCAGTTCATGAGCATCCTGCTGGTCGGCCGGCACCACCCAGCCGGCTGCTCTCAAGGCCTGCAGCACCCCCAGCGGACACACTGGAGTCCCTCGAGCTGACTCGTGTGTGCCATTCACCACTGTTGGTATAAACAATATTCTTTGAGGAACTTCCAAACTTTACAATTACACAATATTTTTCTTACCATTATTTTGATTGTAGTTGAAGTTGTATAAAGGCGTGTAATATATAACTAACTTACTACAACACATACCTTCAATGACAGTATAAAGGGTAGTGATCATGCTGTTGTGTCCATCAGATTTAGCGTACTTTCTGAGCCACTCAATGAATGTAGGACACGCTGCCAACGCCTGCAACAGCGTGTTCAGAAAACATGTCCGACCCAAGTTCTGCAGTCCAGCGATCTGCCCCCGCCGCTTGCGGACCTTCGGAGCTCCCCCTGGACCCCACAGAACGAATGCTCCGACCACAACAGCTGCAGTCAGCCCTGCGGCTACCAAAATCCGATCGCCGCCGTCCATTGTCTTTTATTGCAATTACTTGTTTCACATACTAATTGAAATACAATTCTTAGACAATTTATCCTTATTTAAATAACATTGAAACCAAATTCATCGAAAAAGGAAGGATCGTATTTTGCGTTGCTTTTGCTTTGATTGGATTGATTGAATTTGATTGATAAGATAAACGTCAAATGTCAATCAATTTGACAAATATAGGTTTTAATGATTGCGACTTGGATATCGTGAAATCAGCCTACGGATTGTTAATTAGTTTCATTAATATTATAATTAATATTATAATTTTGCTAATTTTAAGCTCAAAAATTTTTCACTTATTTACACCCCATTTTGTTTAATATTATTTTAAGCAAGTAAATAATAAGACAAAATAATAATTGGAAGTGAAATGGCACGTTAACCATAAAATTTGACGTATTGTCAACATTGTCATTATTGTGAAATAAAAATGTCTATTTGACATTTTTAATTTTATTTACAGAAACAGTGAGAAATAATAATATTTTTTTGCGACGATTGATGAAAAGGACGTGTTTTTGTAATAAACAATTCAATATAATAAAGTATGTGACATTAATAATTAGCCATAGACTAACAATAGAGATAACAAACCCTATCTCTGGGAAAATAAAATGTGACCATTTATAACAAAATTTCACCAATACAAACAAACACTTTGTTTATAAACGGAAGCCTGATGAGGATATCCCGAATTCTTAAGACACTAGAATGATTCCCTCGAACACTATCTGTGTTTCCCAGGAGGGACCCGCTAATGCTTTGGCACTAAACAAGGATTGTACACAAGTTGTCATAGCCGGTCGAAATGGTAAAAACAAAATCATGAATGTTGATGTTGCAAGTAATTCCCATAATACTTAATTAGTGACAATTTGTATTTTTGTTCTCAGTGTTTAAAGTATTTTCAATCGGCGAAAATGAATTTTCCGAGGTATGCAATTTACGAGTTGGGAAAAATTTAAACCTCAATTTTTCCTCAATCGATGTCGCATGGAGCTCCATTGAAGGTATGACTTAACCATATCGTAATATTGTGTCTATGTGTACATACAGTATTTGACTTGCCTTAGAATTGTTTTCTTCTTTGTCTCGAAATAGTAAAGGTAATATTTAATTTTAAACAGTGCACTGTTGTGGTGGTAAGTTAAGTGAAATTATTTTCAGAAAACACATTAGCGACAGCTGCTACAAACGGAGCAGTGGTGGTGTGGAACCTGGGCCGCTCCGGCCGCTCCAAGCAGGAGCATGTCTTCTCTGATCATAAGAGGACAGTCAATAAAGTATGTATTAAAATATTGAAAAAAAAACAAGTTAATTTGCTTAAACATGTATAGTATAATGTGTATTAACAGTATTCATATAAAGCAAATAGGTTAATAAATTTAAGTATGTTTCGTTAACAGGTCAGTTTTCATCTCATAGACCCAGCTCTGCTCATTTCTGGCTCTCAAGATGGCATGATGAAATGCTTTGACCTACGGATGAAAGAGGTGGCCAGGACGTTTATCAGGTAATTTGATTATCATATTAAATAGTTGTCTAATTAGGCTGTTGTAAAAAGCTTCTATAAATCTACAATTAAGAGAGTTATTTATATTAATTCATTACTGGTGTTGACTTCCAGGAAGGGCACTATTATATTTAAGTTACAGTTAATATATTTAAGTTTATAAAAGTATATAGCATCTCATTTTGAAGCCTTTGAAGGTACATAATAATAGGATGTAACAAATTAACCCTCAAGCACCAAAACAGAACAGTATTTTAAAACAATAGTCTGGTATCATGTCATGTGACGTTCCCTGCAGTAACACAGAGTCGATCCGCGACGTGCAGTTCAGCCCGCAGGCGGCGCACGCGCACGCGTTCGCGGCGGTCTCGGAGAACGGCTCGGTGCAGGTGTGGGACGCGCGCCGCCACGAGCGCCCGCTGCACCAGTTCACGGCGCACTCGGGGCCGGTGTTCGCCTGCGACTGGCACCCCGAGCTGCCCTGGCTCGCCACCGCCTCCAGGGATAAGACCATCAAGGTGAAAACTATTACGTTTATAAAAAAAACATGAGGTGTCAAGGGACACCCGGATGGAACGAAGTTCCTTTTGATTTAAGTATTGTTTTGTTGTACATCGCCATCTCTGTAAAACTCTGTGAACCACTTCAAAAAAAGTGTCGTCATTCGTAAGAATCAAAAAGTGTCGTAATTTTCCGTCTAGCCCCCTTTCACAACGCGCGATAAGGAACTTCGTTCCAATAATAATAGCCTTATATTCAGATCAAATAAAAAAGCGAATATACATATAGATTTTGATATACAGATAAAAAATTTTAACATATTCTAACTAACTGATTCTTGCTTATTTTCTGTAGATCTGTTTGTCAGTCACCTTTTCCATTCGTTTCTGTCTTGAGCCACTTTACTCCACGTCATTCCTGCCACATGTCTAACGTCATCATCCCACCTTTTCTACAGTCTTCCTCTTTTTCTTTTTCCTTCTCTAGGATTCCACCATGACACAATTTTGCTCAATTTGTCTTGTCCTCTAATCATATTATGTATGTTCTGCCCATTTCCTTGAGCTTTCTGGTCTTGGATGTTATGTCTAGTAACAGTTTTTCAATTTGTCTGCTTCACATTTATCATACCATTTATCATTCAGGTTGTGAATTTGCTTATAACATTGTGTGTTTATTATGCCCATGTTCGGCAGCCATACATAAGGACAGGTAGTATGCAGGTGTTAAATAGTTTGCTCTTAATTTTATATTAAGTTTTTTATTTTTCATAACCTTCACGGCGCAATATCTCTTTCAGCCGTTTGGTTATTCTTCTCTCTACTTCATTGCCAACTGGATCCTTTTGTGTCATTAGCTGTCCCATATAGACATATTCCTCTGTACTCAATTTGGGTGTTTTCCACCATTTGTGATTACTTTTGTTTTGTCTGGGTTCAGTTTTAATCTTTCCTTCTCATTTTCCACTGCTAGATCGCTTATCATTCTCCTTATATCTTCTGATGTTTAGCAAATAGCACAATGTCATCTGCGAATCTTTAGTGCGTTAGTGAGATACTATCCACATTGATCCCATAATTTTGCCAGTTGAGACCTCAGAAGATTGATTCTAATACTGCCGAGAACAGTTTTGGAGAGGTGGGATCTCCTCGTCTAATACCTTTACCTATTTTAAATGGTTCGCTTTTCTTTTCTAATTGAATTCTTCTATTCCTTGTTCTAATAGTGCCGCGCATTATCTTTTCGTAAAATATCGAGCCTTGGTGTAGTCTCTGAATGCAATATAATATGTAAGTTGGTATTCATTGTATTTCTCCAAAACTTGGCATACTACATGGATGTAGGTATTAGGTTTATGTGAAAGTAAAAACACTCCACTACCAGACATAACAAATGTAAAAGTTAACTTAGTGGTACAGGCCCTAGCAACTTCCAAAAAGGGATGTCGTGGCATTATTTTGTTGGGCAGCAGGATGCAACAGGAACAAAAAGTAATTAAAAATAGTGAAATAGGCCCTAGACATATATTACTATCCATATCTAACCACCACTGCATTGGAGCAGCGTTGTGGAGGATACTCTAGGCCTCCTCAAGAGCCTATGGAATAAATATAGCCTATTTTACTCAGGAATAATGTAGCATTCTAATGGCGAAAGAATTTTTAAAATCGGTTCAGTAGTTTTTGTGTTTATTCGTTGCAAACAAACAAAAATACAAACATACAAAGCTTTCCTCTTTATAATATTAAGTATAGATATAGATAAAATCTTTGGGTCGGTCGGCGACTCGGGACTCGCTCGGTCCACACAATGTCCGCGTGTCGCGCCAAGCCGCCAACATGCCGCCAACTGGGTCACCGCAGATAGCTCCGCGACTCCGTCTGGCGCGCGCGGCCCCGCTGATACCACCGATACCTGCCTTATCGAGCCCGCTGCTCTCTAGCTCTACCTACACAATAATATGATACAATCATATCGGAGACTGAATGTGTGTCAAAGCAATCGACAATTTGTTACTGCATGTAAAATTGGAGGTTATCAAATCCGGAAAAGATTACCTTGTCTTTCGATATATTCTCGTTCCCGTAAGGAGCTTCAGTATAACTTACTGGTGTACAAAGTATCCTTGTCTGAGGATTCAGTGATTGTTCACCCTATCGCCACTGCTGTGTTCTCTATTCGTTTCTACGAAACGAGTTTTCATAGACGACGCATGATGACGCTTCAAACACCAAATCTATTAAAATAGGCAAAATATACTAGCAGATTCAATAACTGCCTTATCGAAAGCTGATACTCTTAGAATAGAAATAATAATAAAACATAGTAGGCGTATACAAATCTACTTTGTTACATGCAATGCTGACTACGTCATTTAAGTCTACTTTAAAAATTGCAACCAAAAAAACATAGATTTTTGCTACGTCTGACACCAAACTCTCTTAATGATCCCAGGATTCCTGGCCACTGCTATTGGCCACAACCTGTAGTTCCTTACGAGCGCGATAGACAAAGCGAATGTATTGTATTTCCATGCGAAGAATGCGTTGCCGCGTTGTTTCGGTCTTTTTAATATTCTCTCTCCTCAAACTCAGAGAAGAAACTACTTTTAATTGAACACATACTTTATCCTTGTTGAATTGACCTTAAACACAGGTATAAATTAACAGCAAAGTATTATATGTTTCAGGTGTGGGACATCCACGCGAAGCCCAACCTGGAGCACACCATATACACGATCGCCTCCGTCGGGCACGTCAAGTGGCGGCCGCAGAAAAAGTCAGTCAGCTCTTAACTTTGTCATCCTTGTTATGCTGATATTATTAATGTTTAATTATTTGCAATGCAGGGAATTCTATTACCTGCATTGAACAGTATAATAATGTGTATGTGTGCGCGCGTCCCAGGTACCAGGTGGCGTCGTGCGCGCTGGTGCTGGACTGCGCGGTGCACGTGTGGGACGTGCGCCGGCCGCACGTGCCGCTGGCCACGTTCGCCGAGCACCGCGACGTGACCACGGCCATCGCGTGGCAGGCCTCGCCCTCCGCCTTCCTGTCCACCAGCCGCGACTGCTCGCTCTACCGCCACCGGTTCAGCGAGGCGGCGCACCCGGTGCTGTGGGCCAACCCGCACGGCGTGTGCGTGTCGGCGCGCGGCTCGCTGGCGCACGCGGCGCCCGACTGCCCGCTACCCGCGCTGCTGCCCACGGCGCCCGAGCGGCACGTGCCCGGGCTGGGCCGCAAGCAGCCCACCGCGGGGTCGCTGAGCGCGGCGGCGCAGGCGGTGCTGGAGAGCGCGTTCGCGGGCGGCGCGGCGAGCACGCTGGCGCGCCACTCGCCCGCCGCCGCCGTCGAGCCCGTGGTCGGCTGCGCGCGCGAGTACCGCGTGCGCGGACAGCCGCCGCACCTGCTGGCCGCGCACAACGCGCAGGTCGCGCGCAAGTACAACCGGCACATGGTACGTTACACTCATATACTCACCTGGCACTTGGCCATTATTCCTTTCACACTTAAATATTAATGATGTATCATCAGCAAATAGTACAATATCCGCTTGGCTCTTTACATAATGTGGTAAATCATTAATGTATACCAGAAAAAGAAACGGACCCAATATAGAGCCCTGCGGTACACCCATCACAACCGGTGACCCCGATGACTTAATATCGTTACGTGCCAAGTGACTATCGTCGCCCATGAACATCAGCAACACCAGAGGCATCACTGTTGCGTTCCTGCAAAATATCACCCTAAATCACGCGAATCTACATCAATTAAATGACAGTCGAACTTTTCACCAAATTGTTTATTTTCATACGGTTGATGAACTGCACACGTATCTGCTCGTATAGAAGGGTCAGAGATGGCTCGTGCGGTGGGTGGGGTGGGTGTGTCGTGGTGAAGTTGTCGGTTGTGTGGCGGCAGGTGGCGCACGTGTGGAGCGTGGTGCAGCTGGTGTACGCGCGCGGCGCGCAGGACGCGGCCGACACGTACGGCGGAGCGCGCGCGCCCGCGCCCCCGCCGCCCGCGCCGCCGCCCCGCCCCGACCCGCTGCCCGCCGCGCCGCTCTACAGGTACCGACGCTCACCAGCGATTAGCCAGCTCAATTATAATCTTTCTTTCCACGATCTCCTTTTGCGATGACCTAGTAGTTGTCGCGGGTGCAATCTCAATGATGAACCTTACAACGCCGTCTATAATAATAATAATAAATCTTTATTTCAGGCATCGAGGCCCATAACATAAATACCTTACAGACTAACATACATACAAAAATATAGACTTATGTAGTCTATATATAGTATAGACTTATATAGTCTAGTCTATGGCTTCACTGTTTTTGTATAAATATTTGATTTAATTAGATCTGATACTATTGAAAAGGCAGGGCCGCCGTTTACAACAAAATACACGCAATTCAAATCGAAAGTCAGTTCTGTTGAGTTCGTTAGGTGGTTGTTTTTAACCCTCGACGAAATAAGAGGCATGTTATAACAGATATTGTATCTGTATGTCTGTCTGTGGCATCGTAGCTCCCAAACAGATGAACCTACCTTGATCTAGTTTTTTTTTCTGAAAGGTTCAAGAGTGTTCTTAGCTATGTTTACTCGTAGTATAAATAAAACTGCATGGGGTTTTTAAATTTAAATTTTAAGATTGTTATTCAATGGGAAAAGGAATACGGCGTCGTGACGATGAGCGAGAAGGTCGATTTTCAAGTGTTGATATAAAAACCAAATGAAATGTGTGTGTGTGTGTGTGTAATCAGCGCGGTGGAGGAGGAGCCGCTGGAGGAGGTGGAGGAGTGGGCGGAGGCGCGCGTGCACCGGCACAGCGGCGTGCTGGGGCTGCCCACGCACACCATCTACATCCCGCCCGGGCGGCTGGCGCGCGACGAGCGGCCGGGCGAGCGGGGCGAGCGGGACGAGGGCGGCGCGGGCTGGGTGTCCGCCGCCAGCGCGCACTACGTGGACCCCGACGCCGCCGACTGGACGCTGCCCGAGGAGGCCTTCCCTCTGCCCGCGCTGGCCGCGCCGCACCAGCCGCACCAGCCGCACGCCGCGCACCCGCCCGCCGCCGCGAACGACCACCACCACCACCACCACGACCACGACCACGACGGGAACGGTCAGTACCCTTCACATACACACGGCGGGTTGTCGGTAGACAGTCATTACGACGGCTTACAACGGTGTCTATGGCTTCACTGTTTTTGTATAAATCTTTGATTTAATTACACCTGATACTATTGAAAAGGCAGGTAAGAAGACCTTAGTTGGACTGTCAAAATCGAGTGAGCCGAATTTTCGTAAATTGATATTTCATAACTACATATTTAGTGATCTAAATAGTCACTGTGAAGATAAGTTTATAAAGTTGGATTATCACAAGTGTGTGGTGTGTGGTGCGCAGTGTCGGAGGGCGGCGGCGGAGCGTCCCCCGGCGGCTCCAGCGCGGGCTCGTCGTCACAGTCGTCAGGCTCCGCCCCCGCGCCACCCTCGCCGCCACTGCATCGGCCCACCCTCGGCTCACACAGCGGAAGTGTAAGCATCGTGCACATTGTTATTTATTATATTTAACTAAATATTGTATTTTGGACATAATTATTATTGTGAAAAAAAAATGTATAATTACACTAAAGGTGAACGCACATTTATCCGCACGGCACGCGCCGTATACTGATAGTCTCGCACATTTGTCCGGACGCGCCGTACGCACATTTTAGTATTGCCAACAATTTTTGCAGTTTTTCCCAACCTCTAGTGTAAGACGGTGTGATGTCATTCGTTTGTTCCCACCCGTCTTGTTGAGTAGTCCTTTTGACAGCAAAAGCAAAGCAACAACCATAATTGTCCCACCTGGGCTCGGGGTCTCCTCTCACAATGTGAGGGATTCAGGCCATAGTCTACCACGCTGGCCAAGTGCGGATTGGTAGACTTCACACACCTTTAAGAACTTTATGGAGAACTCTCATGTGAGCAGGTTTCCTCACGATGTTTTCCTTCACCGAAGCAAATGACAATTAACTTGTAATACGCATATAATATTTTTGAAAATTAGAGGTGCGTGCCAGGATTTAAACTTGGGCCCCCGCGTTCGGGAGACCCAACGTTCTAACCGCTAGGCTATCACTGCTGTTGACAGTACTAGTGGGAAAAAAATCCCACTAGTTCTGTGTCAATTTATTTCTGTGTAAACAACTATACCTATAGTTGCTATCAATCGTCAAGTTTGCCATTATATTATGTGTATTATTGTCGAATGTCCGAAAACAATAATGTATAGGCTAAACACGAAGGCGAGATTTCCTCACAAGATTCGTTTACTTTGAAACGTTTCTCCTAATGCGTTGTCAAAAGCATCGTGGCATGGCAACACTGAGTACCAGCACACGCCCTACGTATGACGTCGTCGGCATTTGGGATACCGTCCGCATTTTCAGAAATGCGATGCGGACGGTGACATATGCCGACGCATATGTCATCCGCATCGGGCTCTAATTATGATTTTATACAAATGCGATGCGTACGGCGCGGAAGATGCCGATAAATGTGCGTTCACCATAACGTATTAGGTTGTCTACCTGTAATGTTAGGATGTAAGCATGAATATCATCGCAATACACTTATTACGTAATGCCGAGTGCAGGTGGAGGAGAGCGGCTCGGGCGGGGGTGGTGGTGGTATGGAGACGGCGGAGACGGCGGTGGGGGCGGTGAGCGTGCGCGGCTGGGCGGGCGTGGCGGCGCTGCTGGCGCGCGCGCTGCGGCTGCACGCGGAGCTGGGCGACACGCAGACGGCGGCCGCGGTGTGCCTGGCGCTGCAGGACCGCCGCGCCGACCTGCTGCACCACATCGACGAGAGCCTGCAGGAGCAGTGGCTGCTCGGATACATCGAGCTACTGCACCGGCACAAGCTCTACAACGTCGCCACCGAAGTCAGGCCGACCCTAGTTCATCACCTCGATCTCGCTAAATGTCTCACCTTTATAGTCAAAGTCAAAATATTTTAATCATATAGATATCACTGATACACTTATGCACGTCATTTTTTGGCTTTTCGGAAAGGTGCTTTGTCGTGGAGGAGAAGAAAAGCCTAAAGAAATTCCTCAGCACATCTTTTAAAAAATATAACAATATTAAAGCGCCAATTTTGATATGACTCAACGGCTTAACGACTGTTAAAATATCTTACGATAACAAGTGGGATGGCTTTACGTGGCTTGCCACTAGCATTCACCCACCCAACTGCCGGCTGCACCCGCTATATCTTAACTTGGCCTTAGGATCTAAGGATTTACTTAGCACAATTTCATTGGCACATGCTGCCGGGCTATGAGCACAGCATTTAATATGTAGTTGATTTAAAACATTTATTTTATTTCCAAAAAATTCTGACTGATATAACCAGCAGCTGATGTTCCGACTGGTCGGTCAGCCGTGAGGACCGTGTGTCTGTAGTCGAGTGTCGTGTTGTGTCATGTTGTGTTGTGTTGTGTGTCAGGTGGTGCAGTGCGCGTGGCTGAACAGCGTGTGGACGCTGTCGCAGCAGTCCAGCTCGGTGACGGCGTGCTGCGCGCGCTGCGGCCGCCGCACGCGCCCGCGCGCCGCCTGCGACCGCTGCGCGCCCAAGCACGCGCCCGACCTGTGCGCCGTCTGCCATCAGGTACGCCCGCGCCACTACACTAACACGCTTTATGACACAACACCATACAACTACCGATTTCTTATATTTTTATGTAAATAGCTAACAAAGATAACCAACTGTTGGTAAAGATGAAAGTTAACATCTTGCAACGTAGTGAGAGATGTGATGTGATGTAGCAATATGTCGATGTATGCAGGTGGTCCGCGGGCTGTACGCGTGGTGCCAGGGCTGCTCGCACGGCGGCCACCTGCACCACATGCGGCGCTGGATGCAGACGCACCAGCTGTGCCCCGCCGGCTGCGGACACCACTGCCAGCTCGCCTGACACACACACACGCACACACAACACACCCGCACACACACACACACACAGCCGATACCTGCCGGAACCCACGGTAGGTACGATGAGTCGTACGTGTGCATTGAGCGGTAGATGTAGACAAGACGCTGACAAAATCAAGGTAACCATGTTATAACGTTAAACATTTACTATATTTAAAATTACTATATTTATTGGTTGTAAAAAATGGTGCTCAGCAAACTTTTGTTTTTATATTTTTTGTTTATATATATAATTTTATATATAGTATAGTTTATGTTCTAATAGTATTTGCCGGAGAGTATAGTGCGACTAATCACGAGCCGGCTCGAAGGACCACTCTTTGGTCGCCTTGCAAGTTGCAGTATCTCGGCAGATCTCTCGATATTAGAATCTTTATAGTGAGCATCTAGCAGTAATAATTAATCTAAAATGGTTGTTATAAATAAATAAATAAGAAAATTTATACGTCTATACTATCTGTAGACCCGAGTTATTTGTATATTTCACCTGTAAATAATTAAGAAGAGAAAGAAAAACAATATATGATACAATTATGTACATTATTTTATTCGATTTACGCATTAAAATAACTTAGGCTTAATGTATGTAATCATTTATAAATAAATTATTTTACAAAAATAAAAGTAACCAAGTTTAATTTAACAAAATTAACTTTTTGCGATCTAAAGGAACATTAACTCGGAATGTAAGCACCAGATGGAATCATTATATTTTTATCTTCAATGTAAAAACCATACACAAGTAGGGACAAGACAAGTAGGGCTCTACTTGTCTTCTGTTAGGTACATTCATGGATCAAAGCCAAGTAAAACCCATCAAAAGTGGCTATCTAACATGTGAGCGTGGTGTCCTCTATTGTATACAAACACTACTACAGTGAAACCAACTTATCTGTGAATTGAAGGGAGGCGCTGTCGGACGCACTGGACCAATCATTGGACACAATTCGAGAGGTAGTAACTGACAGATGAATGACCACAAAGTACTTATGAATGACTTTTAAACATGGCGGCATTAGTTTCAATTTTCGCCACTTCACAGATAAGTCGGTGGCTCTGTATAATAGTTTAAACCAAAAAGTTTACTTGGCTGCATACTGATTCAGCTACAGAATTTATAGAAACTATTTGTAACAGAAAATCTAAAATTGTCACAATAACGTACAGAGGTAGAGAGGGATGGACACTGGACAGGGTGGTGAAGAGCAGATTATTTATTATACAATGTTAATACAACCATTAGACTACATTCATAGTGCGTGAACCGAAGCACGTGCGAGACGTGACGGCCAGATCGCACGATGTCCACAGGACAGGCTGCACTTCGACTGTTTTACTACGTTCATTCCGTTCAGCGCCTTCACGTCACATCTCTTCAGTTTTTAACCGACTTCAAAAAAAGGAGGTTCTCAATTCGACAGATTTTTTATGTTTGTTACCTTAGAACTTCCGACTGGGTGAACCAATTTGGATAATTTTTTTTAATCGAAAGCTGGTGCTTTTCATGTGGTCCCACTTAAATTTTAGCGAGATCTGACAATGGTATTAATGAGAAAACCACATAAGTCTTAAATTTGCATTAAGTATGTGCGCGACAAATGGACGAATAACTCAGTATCACGCCAACTGATTTCCATGATTCTTTTTTTATTGGAAAGGATGTACTTCATTTGATGTCGGTTTTTTTTTGTTAAAATCTTAGTTATTATCCAGTCACTTAGCTTTTTTTCGCCATTGTCCCACCTGCAGAATTAGTTCTCATTTCTCTCGCGACTGCAAACGATGGCGCGAAGCAAGCCAAAAATATTAAATGTAGACAACCCCGTGTGTTTATACTGTAGTGACCATGTTTATATGGTGGTGTTGTTGATCGCCGAGACGCCGCCGTAGACTACACGACGATGCAGCAGCGCGAGGCGCGGGGCGCTCCGCCGGCGGCCGGGGGCGCCGCGCCGCGCCCCTTCTGCTGCGACATGGTGCGGATCAGGGACAAGAAGGCCTGGGGAATAACAGTTCACTAATCGTTCAGTAACTACAACACGCACATACCTACTGTCGGTATCGATTAAAAATATGGTGTCTTATGCCCGCTTTCACCTAAAGACTAAAATAGGTGTCTCTTAACATTGATTTAGTTTTCACCAACTTCTAAGGGACCTTTATACGCTAAGGTAAGCTAAGCTAAGGGGTTTAGGGGCCCGAATTTTGGCACACTAAACTGAATAACTAACTAGGTGAGTACAACTTATTTTGATGATGAATTGAATTTGTTAAAAGAACCATAAACCATATAGTTAAAAGAACCATAAAGTATAGCTGACATTAAGCACTGGCACAAAAGAAAATGCAAATTAATTATTAAATTTTATGAAATTATTCGTGAAACTTGATGATTAAACACAATGGATACTTGTATAACATAAAAATATTATGAAAAACATATAAGACATACAAAGCACTGAGAAAAATACAATCAGTATTTTATCGGAAAAATATCGGTAACATGGATATTCTGTCAACCAGTACAATCATCACCTACGTGACCCCTAACAAAAAGTCCCTTATCACTGTGAAAATGAATTTAAGATAGGGGAAGATTCAGGTGACGCCTAACGCTAAGAGACAATTAAGGGATCGTTTAGGTGCCACTGGTGTAATCGGGCTGATTCGGGCTTAAATGTCCCACCCAATACATGAAGAATAACTTTGTACTAACTGTAGTACAAGTACTGTCAAGAGAATACTGATTGTCACAGCGTCCAGTTTAATTTCTGATACAATTGTATGAAGCCACAGTGAAGGACCCAAGCGCATATTTAATTATAAACTAGAATTGTGAATATCGCCTCAACCCCAGGCCCTGAAACTCTGTACTTGTCGCTTAACGGAAAGTTGTAAAGGTGAATTGAAAATCAGACAAGTGTTTGTTTTGCAAATTCGTATATTTGTTGCTTATCTTTTCAGTATAAAGTAGGGTGCCTGATTATACATTGCGTACGTACATACATACAGACATGTTCCGTAACTAAACACTAACCTAGAGGACATCTAGCGACGACAGGACACGTTTCACATGCGCACCCCGGCCGGCGCGGCGGCGGCGCGGGGGCACTTCATACTCAATACGAGAGTCAATCAAGTTCACACACCTCCACATTAACTTCTTGTCGGAACACAACATCCTAACTTGTATATAAAAAATACAACACTACAGTTTGCATTGTTTATTATGCTAATATAGGAACACACACACAACTGACACCTCATTTTGTGTGTGCCCAATTTAGATCTCAGTCGGACAAAAATATATAAATAGTAACATAAAGTATTGCATAAACTATAAAGTATTACATAATATTTAATAGAAATCTATTACCGTTATAAAACACGATCATTGGAAGATAATATAAAAATCTAGACGAGGAGATCTAGGCAGATCTAGATATACAGACATTACATACAAGGAGGTGCCGTACGTGCAGTACGGCGGTAATGGTTGGCAGCACGGAACACAGAGACAAGAGGTGGAAGTGCGAAGTAGGCGGGGCACAGCGACTAACAGTAAGCGTAGCTCCGCTTACTTGCCCGCATAACATATCTGTCACTGAGCTGCGTCGGTTGTGCATTACATAAATTAAAAGGAGAATGCCCATAGCCAGTACTCTTAAAAAAATAATTGTGTCACAATGATTTTTGGACAAAAAATTTTATTAAAATATTTCAAGTATTTTGCCCTATTTCCTAAAAAATCCTTATTGGGAATAATTTTCTGAAATTAATAAATAACTTTACTTCCGTTTTACAAAAGAAAACCATTGGGCCATTTATGTTTGGATAAGGGCCAATCAGGAATCTTTTAAGATCCTTCGGGCCAATAGGTAGCATTGATTCGATTATAATTATGATACACCAGTTAAGCCGGGTCCATACGCTTGGCAAACAATGGCAAACAGCAAACAACAAACAACAAACACGAACATGTGGTTAGGTGTTTGTACCTGTTTGCCTGTTGTTGTTTGTGTTCGCCAGTGATCGGCATCGTTGTCGGTTTTCCTTCACAAATCAAAGGATGTTCGGCAAACAGTTTGCGTTGTGTCCAAACGCTTGGTAACAATCATTACTAAACGAGAGCTTGAGCTGAAAAAACAATGACTGATTGGTCTGAAGATATAATTCTTACGTTCTTAGAAGCATATCAAAATGAGCCATGTATTTGGAATCCTAAACATGAGAATTAATAGGCATAAAGTTAATGATGCATGGACGCGGATAAGTATTATTGTAAATAAAAATAATTTTGGTCATCCACCACCGCCTTCGTTTTCTTGATTTTCTCTTTTTTATTTGATTTTGTTTTAATTTAAAGTAAAAGAAGGTCAACCCAAAAGCAATCGCTGCAACAAGTTCGTCGTCCGCCATGTTCGTCTGTTTGGAATAGACTGACATGTTCGCCAAATGTGAGGATGCGCTGTTTGAATTGGTGATTGTGATCGGTGTTTGTGGTGTTGCTTGCGGTGTTTGGTGTTTGCGGCAAACACCAAGCGTGTGGACCCGGCATTATAGTATATATCCATGACAACAAACTATGTAGATGACGTAAGGGGACTGTCAAATGAATTATTTTTCTATAGAAAATTATTATAATCAGCCAGGAGTAATAGTGTTCTGTGATTATAATACATTACAAACTTCATGGTGTTTGGGGACTGTCAAATGAATTTGAAACTTAAAAGATCGACATTACATACGCAATCGACTTTAATACGCCCGCATAGAGTTCATATTACTGTGAGTTTACTATAACCTAAATACAAATTAATTTTGTTTAAAATCTCTTATTTCCTAATATTAACATTGACTAAACTTAGTATGTGTAATTTATTAAGATAACATAATCAAATAAAGGTATTTTTATTAAGACACAAAAATGTTAAAGTCAGTACATTTCTCCATACTAAATGGGCATTCTCCTTTGACTTAAATTATAATAATATGCCTTATTGTGCAATTTTGGGTGCAAAAATGATAGCAATGCTAAGAATTTATTTAATGGCAGTGTTTCATACCACAGCCACCCACAGCTAAGCCTAGTTTTATATTTATTTTGTATTAATTCAAATTCAAAACATAAAATTAAAGGAAATAATATATTTTTATGATCAAAAAGCTACTCTATTTACACGGCAATAAGGTTATTTTTATATTTTAAATGGTATTGCTACTCGACTATTGTTTTCCAGAACATTCTTTGAAAACATTCTTTGCTACTCGGAAAGGGATGGGATGAATTTATCGATATCGGTGTGTTGTAATTTTATTTACGATGTAATATTATACCACCAAGACCAGACTGATTAGGGTTTAAATGGCTATTTATAGAGAAAATATCTTCGTATATAACCTATAGTTAATACATATAAATAGTTAATGCCAGTTGGCAATCTCTAACAGTCAACTTGGTCAATATTATAATATTAATATGAATAATTATAGTCATTATTTGAATACTATACTTATTTTGGTTACTATACTTCTTAGATTTCCTAAAGACGCATAGAGAAAAGAAGACTGGGTTAAAACTACTGGGCGGATCAATTGGTTCCCAGTAAAATCTAGTACCATGCTCAGAGCATTTTTTACAAGAATTCATAGTTTCAGTGACCGTCAATACGGTTTCCGCCACGGCAGATCAGCTGGTGTTCTATTAGTATATCTTACTCATTGCTGGGCAGAAGCAAAAAGGCTCTAAATTTGGATGTTGCAAAGGCGCTCAAGAAATTTTTGGACTAGCGGTCACCCATCCAACTACCGACCGCGCCCGCTGTTGCTTAACTTCTTCGATCGCTTAGGATCGACGCAATCCGCCGGGCTATGAGAGCTTCAAAGCTAGGAAATATAATTCCACGAAAATAAAGGTGTTTAAACTATTCCTTGGCGACACTAGATGGCGCAATTGGTTCTACTACTAAACGTTGTAGGTCGAACAAAAGGAGAATGCCCATTTAGTATGGAGAAATGACTGTACTGACTTTAACATTCTTGTGTCTTGATAAAAATACCTTTATTTGATTATGTTATCTTAATAAATTACACATACTAACTTTAGTCAATGTTAATTATTATTTATTTATTTATTTAAAATTTATGTCACCTTATAAAAAAGGATGAACAAAGGGCAAACTTAATGCCTAATGGCATTGTCCACCAGTCAACCCTGGGTGGATGTGGAAAGAACTGATGGCAGGTGTTAAGACTACTTAAGAAGGAAAAAAAATGATAAAAAAGGAAAAAAACAAATACGAAGGAAATACGAGATTTTCAACAAAATTAGTTTGAATTTAGGTTATAGTAAGCTCACAGTAATATGGAGCCTATGCTGGCGTATTAAAGTCGATTGCGTACAGTCCCAAAACGCCATGTAGTTTATAATGTATTATAATCACAGAACACTATTTCTCCTAGCTGATTATAATAATTTTCTAATTCATTTAACAGTCCCCTTAAGTCATCTAGTTTGTTGTATCATAATCATAATGGAATCAATGCAACCTATTGGCCCGAAGGATCTTAAAATATTTCTGATTGGCCCTTATCCAAACATAAATGGCCCAATGGTTTTCTTTTGTAAAACGGAAGTAACGTTACTTATTAATTTCAGAAAATTATTCTCAAAGAGGATTTTTTTAGGAAATACGGTATATACTTGAAATATTTTAATTTAATTTTTTGTCCAAAAATCATTGTGACACAATAATTTTTTTGAGAGTACTGGCTATGGGCATTCTTTTTTACCTTTTTTGTATAACGTTAAGGTTGAAATTCATCCTAATTCACATCATTGTTTTTATAGCTAAGCTACGTTGCTAAGCTACATTGTCACTTATCGACATACTGTTTAGTTAGCTAACGTTAATAAAAAGCTACGGCCACGTCTACGCCTTGTAATAGATATAAGCTTTCAAAATTTTGAGCACGTTTTCACATAGACACACACAAGTTGTACAAAAACAAGTACCAACATTACCTTATAGTATACCACTTTCGATAAATATCGATAATTGTCGATAACGCGGTAAAAGCACCACGCACATCCCTAGGCCTAATTAACCAAAAATATAACTTACCGCTATACATTTAAGGTTGATATTAGATTCCAGTCACGACATCTAGCGTTCAGAAGACGGAATTATTTAATCATTTTCCAATAAGATTGACATTGTAATACAACCAACTGCAATTCAATGTCAACCTTATTACTATATGTTAAGTATAGAATTATTTATTACGTAGAATATTGCCATCTAGCGGTGTATAGCTGTGGTATAGCAAAACTTGAAAAGTATTATGATCTTAATTGATAAAGGTACTAAGTTCACTGAATATGACATTGAAAAATAAGAATTAACATCAAATATTAAAGTGAATTTTCAAACATAAATACCAGGTTTCTCAGCCTATTCGTAGTTGACAACTAACAACCAATCAAAATGTAAGTTTGTTAGTTGTAAGTAATACGATTATCCATTTACTTGTGTTTTTTTGGCTAGAACGGTTCCCATACTAATCAACACTTATACCATTTCCACCTCTTGTCTCTGTGTTCCGTGGTTGGCAGTCATCAGTAACTCGATTGATATTTTATCAAAATAATTTCTCGCGTGTCGCGTAACTCGCGTGTCGCGCGGCGCGGCTCGCACCACGCAGACGCACGCTACACACACGCGCACCGACATACAACAACATATTTCGGTGCCTCTATAATGTACACCATGCTTACAATCCACTAAAATATCGGACCCGGCCCGAGTACATTCATGCCTTGGAATTATATGAATTTGTAAATTTTTATAATTTTAGTGTATTATTGAAGATATGATGGTGATTGGGTGAACGAGGGAAATTTTGTATTTTGTTAAAAACAATAAGAGAGAGTACTAATGTTTGCAATGATGATGAGACAAACAATACCGACATCAACATATCGACCCGGCGGCGCCCGGTGGCGTGCAGCCCCACAGACCCGATCCAATGGTATAAAAATTGACGACCTTACATTCTCGCATTGTCATTTACATGATGTAACATTCAAACTATTCTAGTTACATAAATTAAAATTATAATATGCAATCTACAATACTATGCTTAAGTATTGAAAATAAAATACTATCGAATCAATCTTTTCATTCGAAGCTTCGACAAGCGAAGTTGCGCTCATATATAAACGAAGACTTTGTGACGACAATTTAAGCTAATGTAATAGTAGGCCGACCATGCTGACCAGAATCATGGCCATTGCTCATAATTTATATTCTAAATTCCATAAGAAAATCATTTTGTTTCGATAAGTTTTTTTCGATAGAGATAGCTCAGTTTAAATCCTGCGCTTCTCAACTATTTATATAATGTTTCCACAGTAACATGATACTGCCCGCTGAACAAAAAACTATTCAGTTTTATTATATAACTTAATATGAAATATGTGTATTTTTCCAGCGCATTGAGTAAGTGGTGAGCATGGTCGCCATTCGCCAGTAGCCACTCGCCAGTAGCCAGTAGCCACAGCGCAGGCCGCGTCGCACAAACAACACTGAACACAATCCGCCGCCCGCAGGACTACAACACATTGTTGAGCGTGCTTACATTCATAAGCGCAGTGTTCATAGAAATATCGAAAGCAAATCGTTAGAAATGTATACAGGAAATTATAACAATTACACATAATTTACTATCATTTAACCACAAACTTTAAAACCCGTTATACAAGAAAATCACGTCATCTCTCGCATATTTTTCTCGCGTATTCTTGCATATTTTTCATGCTTCTAAATTACATTTATTTGATAGACATATTTCTATAAACACCGTCAATTACATATTATCAATTCAACGCATACACAACACATTTAGCACTTAAAACCTAATAATAAATATATGTCGCCCTCCGTCCGTAGCCGGCGACTTATCGTGTCGCCGGGACGACAATGAGATTTTTGTTCCGAGTGTTCACCTCCTACCTCTCGCCCGACTCGCCTCCAGCGTGTCATCCTCACTGTGATCACACTGAAGATGCGGAGACGAGGGGGAGGAACATTCTCTATCGAATTCCCTAACCGTTGGTTCCTCGAACGATAATATCAAAATACAAAATAACGAGCAAGCGCAATTATTAAAATAACAATAATTTATGGAATTCTGTTCACAATGAACCGCTCGCTGATCATTCAACTAATCACTACGTCATTAGGAACAGTATTCAATAAAATACCAGCACCAGAGTGGGCGAATATCATAGTACAATTTACATAGCCTTGCTGCTTAGCGTACGGTAGTGGCGGGACGTCCGTGCGCAGGCGCGGGGGGCGCGGGGGCGCGGGGCGGGGGGCGGCGCCCTACAATATGGCGCACTTGATTTTCCTACGCTTCTTGCCTTTCACGTCGCCGTTGGTCGCGCGGCTGTCGTCCGACTTGCGCGAGCGGATCTCCCGCATCAGGTCAAAGAACACCTGTGGGCCAGACCAGCCATCAGCCACCACACGACACACAACATACACCACGGGACATCCATCCCACACCCATCACCCAACACCCAACACCCACACATCACACACACCCGAACGCCGCACCCAAGCAGTTGGTAACATCAGTTACCGCCAACATTACCACAACAAATTACCCAATTTGATGACTGGTGTTACCAACGATGTGCATACGCGTGTATTGTGTTTTTTCCAAATTATGTTGGACATGTACTGTTATCAAAAAAGTGTGAAATGTGTGTAGAGGGCGGGGAGGTGCGGGGAGGTGGGGGGAGGCAAGCCGAGTCGTGTGCAAGAAGACAAGCGCAGTGAGGGGACGGGGCCATACGAGGCCGCATAGTGATATTACTCAAGGCACCTACTGACCTGATGATGTCAAAACTAACCTACATGTTTATGATTTTACATTTTGACATTATGAACGATTCAACTACCTTGCTCTTAACATAATATGTATTGAATCATAAATATATCAGTAGTAGCTACTTTATCACCCTTCATGAAGACTGACAAGTCAGGAAAGAGCGAATATGAATGAGACAACATAATGAGTGTAAGTGGTGTGAATGTATGACGATGCAGTGTGTAGTGAGTGGGGTAGGATAGTGGTGTGTGTGTGTGAGTGTGTTACCTTGTCGACGTTGTCCCTGGTCTTGGCGGAGGTCTCGACGTAGGGCACCTGCCAGGCGGCGGCACGGTCGCGGCACGCGTCCAGCGGCACGCGCCGCTTGTCGGCCAGGTCGGACTTGTTGCCCACCAGCAGGAACGGGATGTTCTCATCGTTCTTCACGCGCAGGATTTGCTCCCTACATACACACACACATGGTTACACACTGTCATAACAGCACAAACCTCAAATGGTCGAAAGAGCTTATGTAAGTGAGCCGGGCAAAGGAATTCCCATCTATACTATAGTCCAACCCAACCGGTATATCCATGCCACATGCTTTTGGTGGACCCTAAAAAGCGAATCAGACTACAGCAGGTATTTAATATTTGGATATCACTGGGCTCTGCACCACCCAGGTTAAATCCGACGGAGTTATGCATGATGGTAAAGGACAATATAGAATAGTGTCGAATAGTAGCCGGCAACGCTTCGGTGATGTGTCTGATATTACTGATGCCGAAGGGCGATGGTGAACACCAAGTCAGACGATCATCTAGCAGCTAGCTTGGCAGCTCGTTGTTCGGCTGTTTATAAGCCCTAAGCTAGAACGCGGTAGAGCTGGACGGTCGGCGTGGTAAATGTAATAAGGTATTACCGGAACTCCTGCGTGGCGTCGAAGCTCTCGGGCTCGGTGATGGAGAAGACGCAGAGGAAGCCCTCGCCCGAGCGGAAGTAGTTGTCGCGGATGGCGGCGTAGTCCTCCTGCCCCGCCGTGTCCAGGATGTCGATCTGCACCTCCTCGCCGTCCAGCACCACCTGGAGCCAGGAGCACATACCTCGTGTTATTATAGAGATTGTATCTGTATGTGTCAGGTATCTTTATGTGTCAGGTATTTATTACAGCGAAAACGAAAGACGTTTGTAACGACGCGACGAGTGTTACCTTTATCGCCCGCATCCTACTAATAGGGTCGTGAAATCGCGACTCGTTAATTACAATTAATTATGAAAAATCGAGAAATAGCTAAAACAAGTCACATATTATTTTCTATATAACATGTTTCTCATCATTACTCCATATCTAGATAATGTAAATTTTTAATTTCATCGCATACTTTAATATCCATCAAAATGAATCACGATATTCATGATGACAATCACATCTGGATGAGTATGACGTAGTCGGACGATGCGCTTTGTGTTATTAGTATTTTGTAATGTTACTGTTTAACAGTGTACCGACCGAGTACTAAACAGTCCCAACTCGCAATCAGTAACGAGGACTGACTAGAAGGGGCTGGTAAGCCGCGTGAGCCGCGTCGGATTAGTATAGTTTACAACGGCTCGAACTTGTAATCCTTACTCATGTTGTTAATTTTAAAATTAAATTAACCCGTGTAACCGCAATTATCGCAAATAAATATTCATTTACAAAGGAGAATGCCCATTTAGTATTGAGAAATGTACCTTTATTTGATTATGTTATCTTAATAAATTACACATACTAACTTTTGTCAATGTTAATAGTAGGAAATAAGAGATTTTAAACAAAATTAATTTGTATTTAGGTTATAGTAAACTCACAGTAATATGGACTCTATACAGGAGTATTAAAGTCGATTGCGTATGTAATGTCGATCTTTTAAGTTTCAAATTCATTTGACAGTCCCCAAACACCATGTAATTTGTAATGTATTATAATCAGAGAACACTATTACTCCTGGCTGATTATAATAATTTTCTAATTCATTTGACAGTCCCCTTACGTCATCTAGTTTGTTGTCATGGATACTATAACTGTTGTATCATAATAATTATAATCGAATCAATGCAACCTATTGGCCCGAAGGCAAGTGATTAAGTACTCTGTGCCCGAAAGATCTTAAAAAATTTCTGATTGCCCCTTATCCAAACATAAAGGTTTTCTTTTGTAAAACGGAAATAAAGTTACTTATTAATTTCAGAAAATTATTCCCAATAAGGATTTTTTAGGAAATAGGGTAAAATACTTGAAATATTTTAATTAAATTTTTTGTCCAAAAATCATTGTGACACAATTACTTTTTTAAGAGTACTGGCTATGGGCATTCTCCTTTATAAAAATACATAAATGATGTATCTTACATTCACTTTCACGAAGTGGGCGTCTAGTGAAAAAAGATATTTATTTAAGGGAATTCATTTTGTACTTCTTTTGGCCACTCTAACAACAAGTCAAGGGTATTTATAAAATAGGTGAAACTTATTTTTAGGCAGACTTTTTCTTGCGATTCGATATACAGTCACCAGTTAAGAAGACCTACAAGTTCACTGCATATTTCCTGGACCACAGAATAAAATCAAACTGCATAGCCTACTATATCTCCATTCTCCACATACCTATATATATTTACAATTTTTTTGTAAATTTAGGTGATATAAAACAATTACTTTCCGGTACGCTGGCCTTTTAGTCCGAATTACTGGAGTAGTCGAGAAATGTAAACAGTTTTTATTGGTTTTAGCTGCAGTTGTCATTGTGTGGCGGCGAACGGCCTTGCCGGTTGCGACACTTATTTATCTGATACCCGATGCTCGGTGCTCCCTTGAAATCAGATACGATAATTCGGAGGCTCATCTCAACGAGTCTCAGTGATATCGATTACTATAAGGATTGCGCAAACCACGCAATCCCGCTATCACGGTGGAAATGTCTCCCAAATTATCATGGAATTAATCTTTTCACTACCAAAGAGCCACCCAACGACTTGTCGTGTATCGGCTGCGGGCTTAGGAGCCAGATTTTCTTTATTCTCTTTATTGGCTGGCAACGCATCGGTGATGCCCCGTTACTGATGTCAATGGGCGACCGTGACCATTTACTACCAGGTACCTCATCTTCTCGTTCACAACTCGTCATTGACTTACAATTGACGTTCAACTGCCATTCCCATATTGACTTCAAATAATAAAATTGAAAATTAGGTTAGAGCAAAAACTAAATGACGTAACACTACGAGCGTTCCACTTCAATAGATTGATTAAGCAGATAGTGATTCTGGTTAAGTTAGTCCGTTGTTAGAAATCGTGAACCTTACAGTTTTTTACCCATAATGTTATCGGTTTATGTACGGTAATCTTATAGCAAGTGACATCAGGTAAAACCGCATACCTCATCAAATAGTTGATGTATGGAATTATTAATTATTAATAATGTTAACCATTCACCCCCTTTGATTTACTAGACCCTTTTGAGATTGTTTGATCAAGACAATCAAATCAGCAAACGTCAACTCTTTTCTTAAAATAGTATAATGTGTATTGTACTCGTATCTGTAGTTTATCACATCAATCAGCTGTCAGCGTATGTGCGTGTGCGAGTATCGCGCCACGACATACATGGTCCTCGGGAGAAGATGCAGTTTATTTATTATTCAACGATTTCTTGGGTTCTTGCAACTGTTACATATTAAACTGTAATGAAATCGAGGAGCAGTCTCGATAAACATTGCTTGCAGCTCTCGTTTTATGTCTGTTACGATCAAATCATCTTTTCAAGTATATACCTCGTGCCTTGCTCTTCGTCACAATAAACGAAACGTCATAATAAATAAATAAAAAACACTTCGCCAAAATAATTGCCTTAGATAAAGATTTTTGATGAGACAAAATATAATCCTACCAACCTAAACCTGCCTAATTCATTAATAATATTATGTTCCAAGATCGCGTGTCTACCATTGCATGTTTCTCACAACATTTTCAAGAAACACGCAAAAGCTTCTGAAGGAAGAAGGGGGTGCGGCGTAGATCTTCCCGGCCCGCCTCACCGAGGGAGGTATCTATTGTTGGCCTGCTTTCAATTAAGGTACTATTATTTTGTATCGACATACATAAAGTATGGTGTATGGTAAGACTAAAATAGTTTGCTGTCACTAGTCGCCACTTGGTGGAGCGGTCGGGTGTGTACACGTGTATTACCTTCTTCCGGTAGCTATCGGCCTTCGTGGGCTCGTAGTCCTCGACGAACTCGTCGTACATGAACTGCAGCGTGAGCGCCGACTTGCCCACGCCGCCCGAGCCCACCATGATCACCTTGTGCAGCGTGGGCGCGGCCGCCGGCTTCTTCGACATGTCGGCGCGCGGCAGCAGGCGGGTGCACTGCAGCACACACACACACTACATTACTCCTCATTACATCTAGAAGGCAATACAACACATGATTGTACATCTTTAGTTTGTAGATAACTAAAGTTTGTAGGACTTTGTTTTACCTACATACGAGAAAGCCATTGCGCAGTGCATCTAATAAAAATTACAGTATTGAGAGTGGCATCAGACACGCAAACGACCAATAAGACAACAATCAGTATTAATAATGACCGATAAAATATATTATTTGAATACTTTATTATGCTGAACTTATGCAAGGGTTTAACCGTAAACAAGATTTATGAAACTGGATTAAAATTAAATATCGGCTTATAAAATATAATAAAATGGTCCACGATAAGGTAACTTTATAATTTTACCACTTATCTACAATTGCTCCTGATTGCCGACTTGCCAACACCTTCACATATTGAGTATTACACAAGAACTGGAGTAAAAAGTAAAAACAACGATGTAATAAACACTATTCTATGTAATCAAACACTCGAACGGAACGAACCCCTCTTGTCTTATGATCCTCAACACAGGGCCATCGGAAGCATTCTAAGTATTTTATATATATATGAGATACGAGATAGATTAAAAACGCATCTTTCACAAGATGCAATTGTCCTCTCACTTGGACTCACGAGATCCGCTAATAAGGAAGCGAGTGGGTGAAACATGCTATTGTCTTCCAAGATTTTAATAACTTACGCGGTAATAGCAACAGTTATTTATGAGCTACTTTATGTTCTTGATCTTGATCAAATTGCACCTTTTATGTTATATTTTCCGCAGTTTCCACACTGGCAGAAAGTTTTTTAGTAGTGCTAAGTACAATGAAATAAATAATATAATATAATAAATAATTGCCTGCGCTGCGGTCTTCTCAAGCACACCGACATCCAAATATATGTACATATTATAGATATTTCCACAAGTATGTATAGAACATACGTATACTGTTCTGGAGCCTCAACTCTAACTATAGTATAAGTAACACACTCGATAATTGTTCTAGTTGGATGATGCCCTAGAAGCGTATGTGTTCGGTTTTTGTTCGAATGAATCTTTAAATTGTTCTAAAACACCACTAAATGTCAGTTACATGTAAAGCTAAACGCTGCTGTTGAATATTATATTTGACCTTTGTGTCATTAGTGAGGTCACGAAATGGTTGCTTCACGGCTTAATAGTTACAGGAAGAAGCGAAAGCAGGAAACTAACATCCAAACAACATGGATCGAGGTCAACAAACAACATTCTAAGATACTTTGGTAAGTCAAAATCAAAAGCCACTCAGCACTCAGTAGGTAAAAACAGCGATGGACACAAGAGATAAAATAAGAAGCACAAACTAACTGCAGGAGATAAAGTATTTTGAAACAAAAGTCAATAAGTGGGTTAATCTAGCCCCACAAGCCACACTGTCCCTCAGATAAGCCGGCAGCGGCTAGAGCCCGGCGATACCCGCTCACAATGAAGTGGACTCATATTAGTCGCCACTTGTTATATTTTCGAGGTTGATTAGTATCTTCTTTAAAAAGATATCTAACAAAAGAAAAGAAAACGGAACAAGCTGCGCATTTCAAGCGAGAAAGTAAAAACCATGAATGAAAATTATCAGGATAGAAACAGTAGACCGTACTTGTACATAGATAATTAGATACCTCACATGAATCAAAGGTTGCTACAAAGCTGGTAAATTAATCAGTTTAAAACAAGCAGATCATGGAACATTCATGGATATGCTGTTTTTACCCTATACCCTTTTTTGTCCAATCACCCTATAGATTTGAAACCGAACGAGAAAGAGAGTGAGAAAGCGAATTTGAATTTTGAAGGGCTTAACCAATGTTGCTTAATAAATCTTTATTAAGTTAACAATACAGAAAATAACAGAGTTAAGTTAGTGGTAGCTAGTAATAGTAGTTAGTAATAATAATATAGTAATAATAAAATACAGAAATATAGACCACAGCACAGCAAGTATAAGTTGATAGCTTTAAAATAAATGCAAAAACCCTGTTAATAATATGTCTACATGACACCGTACGTTATAATTATGCACGATTCGTACATAGTTTAGCTTACAATTAATATAGGTACCTACGCCTAGGATTCTAATATTTTGAATTCAACAGAAATCCGGGTGTGTGATATATTTTCAATTATTATTGTTATTTGAGTTCCAAAATGGAAATTCTCGATGACAGAACTAAACCCAGACCATTGGTGGTCGCGGTGGGTAACGGCACCGCCGCGGCGCCGCGCCGTGCTTCATGGCGGCCGAGAACTCAACACAATGACTCGATCACACGTGGCACTGATTACCGCGCTCTACTCCACTGACATACAAAAAGTAAGAAATGCCAATAGAAAAACTAATAAACCAGACGTGTAGACACAGGAAACTGTACGTGCAAGTGCGGCGATTATAAACTTTGAACTCAATACACACTAGGAATGTGTCTTAATGCTACGAGTAACTCCAGAGTTTCAAGCACTTTTCTGTAGATCGATTGTATGAGCTGGATGGTCGATACATGGATGGATGGATATTGTTAGATAACCACCAACTACCCCAAGCTTGCGATTAATATTTTTTGAATTTTGATTCCGAAAAATTTGTATTGCATTCGCACAATTTTGTGATCATTATTTAACTTAAATCTAAAATTATTCAGTTAAAATAGACAAGAAAATGTAATTTTTGAAAACAAACATAAAATGTGTCTGGCATGCATTTTATGCTATCCTCATACTAAACCGACAACAAAGAGTTAAAATTATACCGTCATGATCAAAGCAGATAGCTCCTATCTACAGATACCAAACATCTGTCACATGTGTGCACTCCAAATGTAGCTGAATTAAGGTTCAACGTGATACTGTATTCGTAAATAACTAATTGTTTAGCCAGCCGAGCATTAGTCATTCAAAACAAAGGTTTCCATATAGGTACACTATCTGGTTTAAAAATGCGTAAACGTATTCACATACCACATACCGACGAGTGCGAGCACTAGTTAAAGAGTTATGAGCATGACAAATACATTAAACATACGAGATACTGTTACCATCCATATGGGATTTGAAGCAGCTCATCCTCTAGCAGAGGTAATCCAAATTACACCTGGGTCAAGCCAGTGAACGAATATACGTTAGTATATTAGTTCATTCTCGCCCATTCTCTACTATTCCCGATTCTTGATTAATATGCTGACGTATGCTGTCTGGACTTAACAGAGGAGCAACTGAATAAGCTTGCGCGTCTTCATAATCTTTGTAACCGGTTCATATTTAATCTTCGGAAATATGACCACGTCTCCGAATTTCGCACAAAACTCAAGTGGCTCTCAATCCGCCTTCGCCGGGATACTCATATTCTTGCTTCTCTTTACTCCGTCCTGTTCAATCCTATCGCACCTGACTACTTAGTCACTTTTCAGTATCGACACATTACTCATGATCGTTTTCTGCGATCTTCTACTAATCTTACCTTTACGTTCTATGCCAAATCTTCAGCTAGAGCTGTGGAACTCAGTGCCGTTGTTTATTCGCCACGCTCAATCATTATATACTTGTAAATAATAGCTTTAATTAAAGCGTACTTTCTTTCACGATAACATTTCAGACCACTTCGCTATAATTTACTCTTACCTTCTTTCAACTTTTATGATTTCATTAGGCACTCATACACCACTACTTTGTCTCTTTATTAAATTGTCCTCTTCCCTAAGGTTGCCTGGAAGAAATCGCTTCTTTAGCAATAAGGCCGCCTGTTGTACCTATCATTTTATCAATAAACTTAAGTTACAACTGTATTTTGGTGTACAATTAAGAGTTTTGTTGTTGTTGTTCATTGGGTCTAGCTTCTGAACTTTTATCAGGTGCGATGTTCTGGATATACATCGTTAATTAATGGCCGTTTTCAATAACCTATTTATCACCATCTCAACCCTTAACTATCCCACAGTTGGCCTTGATGTTGTTTAAGTTTGATGAAGTGAGTGATGATGAGGTGAGTATAGGTCATAGTCCTCCAGGCTGGTCAAGTGCGGATTGGTAGACTTCACACACCTCATGGATCTCTCAGGTGCGCAGTTTTCCTCACGTTTTCCTTCACCGAAGAAAGTGATAATTAAATTTTATATTATTTTACGTTTTATATGATATTATTTTACGCACATAACTTTCCGAAAATTAGAGATGAGTGCAGGTGCAGGTTCAATAATTTCTGGATAACTTAGTGAGCAAAGTAATATGTAACGATAAACACTTCTTGACAGGTGCTGGGCAGTTGCCTAACATGAGGATTATGGATAGAAAGAATATTCAAAACTTCCGTAAACCTATTACGCCGCTGATCAATTCATCAATCTCTCGAACGCGAATACGACGCGACGTACCATCGCATTAACAACATTGTATGATTAATGATCCCTTATTTGGTTAAGTACCTGCACAACGATACTATTGTGGCCTCCCTTTTACTGATAACATTAAAAACTTGGAGCTCATTGAAAGACCTAAGGTACTCGTAGCTACTCGCATGCAAACGGGAAGGATATTCGGTGCTACGAAAACTGAAACAACAGTCGACTTCGACAGTCGTGTTCAGTGATGACGAGGAGGATGACAAAGTAATGACGAACAACTGTTTGCTCCACTTTACTTAGTCATCGCAAACTTTAAAGATTTCTATAAGAGAGCGGCCAGACAAGGAGCGCGCCAGACACACGTCAGAGCAGACAGGGCGATATTTCGACGTTAGCGAAATGCAGTAAGCACTGAGCATATTACATTTGGACGTTGAATAGCTGTTACTTTTCTGACATGTCACCCGCAATAAATTCGCCTGATTAAATCACCGTTTTGCCAGTCAAGATCCTTAAAAGCAATATCTATAAACTTTTTTACCAACCCTTAGCCAAAGCCATTGCCCATGGGCTATGGTGATAGTAAGTTTATCGACTATTACTCATTAACTACTTAAGCTAACATAGCCGTGATAGCTTTCCTTGTAAATTCATCATTTAACATATTTCTACCCGACTGCCAAGAAGGGTTATGTTTTTTGCGCGTATCTTGTATGTTTGTAATATTTTTTATTACCTCGTATCTTCCAAACCACTGAACGGATTTACATAATTAAGATATCGTTAGATTCGTCTTGATATCCCAAGTGTTCTTAGGTAAGTGAAGTAATCTTAAAATAAAATAAAAAATCCCGACAGTTTTATTTACATTAAACACAGCTAAGAACTTCTGAGCTGTCAAATAAGTCCAAATCGGTCCCAAATGTGATCTCTATGTATAAACATTGGTGAAAAAAGACGAATGGGGGAGTGATCATGGGGGGCGAAGCCCTCCGAGACAGTGGGTTCGGACGGTTCGTTCGGTGGTGACGGACGGACGGACATGACGAAACTATAAGGATTCAGATTTTACTTCGGAACCCTAAAAACCTGTAATTATCTGTGGAAACAGATGTGTGCCCCCCGAAGAAGGAATGCAAGTTGTATCATCATTCATACATAATCGGACAATCTCGCCATCTTGTCCATATAACTTACATAACAGTTTAGTAGTACAATCAACTTTCAATCGGTTTCCTTACAGATAATTACACTACATCAGCTTTGCTTTCCAAATTTGTTCAGCCGTCCAGGTGAAGTGTACTCTAAAATTCTTATTTACATATTGAAAAGTTTTATAGCATATCAACTGCAGTAAATTTTATACGCATCTGCAGCAAGAATAACGCATAGCATACCATAAGAATAGCGCAAGAGTGACGCCAATGGGGTCGATGTTACCTTTGGTGTTGCTGATGTTCATGGGCGACGGTAGTCACTTACCATCAGGTGGATCGTCAGCTCGTTTGCCGACTATTGCCACAAAAAAATATACTTATAATATTCCAGCTACGAATATCATTAAGACATAGATTAACCGATGTCATCGGAGGGGAAACGCCTAATTGGGAAGATTCGTTACTAAAACTTTACCCATATTAAGCTGCATGTGCCTAGTACGGCTAGTATGGGTAGAAAGTAACAAACAACAGTGGAGTTGATAACGAGCACAAATATGCTAATATTATACAGTTGTACCGTGATCGCGTCACCGCCACCGACAGCCGATCTGCGAGCTAAACCTTATCAGGGACGATTGCCGCCGACCGCCGATTCATCGATGTTGAATCATTGGGAAAAATAATAGCAGCTTAATTAACACAGACAATACTCGCGTGTGTTGTTCCATGTTGTAATATTTTTTTATTTATTAGAGTTATGGCAGCTTCTTGCGTGTAAGGAGACAAATTCGTTTGAAAATCCGCCGATTTTGAGGCAAGCAGTATGAAAATTTGTGTTTGGCTTTCTCTATAGAAACAATAAAACACTTAATTGTACTATGTAGGGTCTAAAAATAATTTATCCACTATTTGTTGTAACATTAACAAGTCACATTCAAAAAAAAAACCACTAGCTTTAGACGCCAGTGACCTCTCCCTAAATGAATTATGAGATATAAATCTCATAAAAAAGAAAATGCAATACATATTTGAGAACAACAAGGTGGAAATCTCTTGAATTAAAAAGTATTTCCGCACGGGAAATGCCGCGAGCAAGAGTACTTTAGTAGCTACACAATACATTACGTACGTATTTAATTATTATCAGCTTTATGTTGTTTCTTCGCGTTCTTTGTAGTCGTTTTATGCAAAATTACACTTGTTGTGCTATCGCCTTTGACTTGTTGAATATAAACCGGAATATTTCGAGGTCGAACATTCAAAGAGTGCAAGAATAATATGAAGAATAGTTTTAGTAAATTCATTTTAGTAGCTAGTGCATCACTTACAGTTAATGCATTTTTTAAATACAGCTCATTCACATATCCGGTATCCCTAGGAGCCTTCCAATGAGAGTGACCGAAACCAAGGAATAAACCGAGATCGAACTAGGAGCTCTTGCCTCAACTGCACGAAGGGTCATTAGCTCACTACCAAGTAGGTACCGACGACCCACATGGTCATTACTACACGCAACGCTCATGGTTTTGCATCACGACATGGTCAATGATCGCGGCTATCAGATAGGAGCGGGATGCGACCTCTGCGGCCTCTACACGCCCCATTATATGCTGAGGTTTTAACATAATTATCACAATTTTATATTTGTGTATATCACAAGTACTTTCTTTTTAATATACAAGTAATTTAAGGAATTGAACATCGACCGCAAAAAATAATTTTGTAACTTAATTGTAGTGGTTGCAAATGCTAATTACTGGCCGATAAAATTACCTATGTTACCAAGCCTAGCTTGGCTACAAGATACAAGCGTAATATCTCATTTTGATGTATCTGATAAGCTTTACAATATTTATTAAATTTCGATTACAGATTACAATTGATGTAAATAAAAATCTTGATTAAACACTAATATCAGAAATGGTCTAAAATGATTCAATGAGAATTATCAGTTTAGATACCAAAGAGGACAACTTAGCTATTAAGATTACGACATAGCAATTAAGATTACGTTGGTTTGTTTATTTGTATGTAAGTCTTACTTTGTGAGCTAATTGGTCACAAACAAATTGGTTACGTGTGCTACTTAAAAATGGTGATAAGACTGACAGACAATGCACACTGTGAACCAATGGACCCAGAAGCATAAAATTTGTACAAGGGTTACCCGTTACAGGGTAAAAAAGGATGTCAGGATTCAACCTGGATTGTGCCTTGCCATACAATTAATGAAGGGAATTGTATGTGATATTTGCCCAGCACTTGGGTCAATTTTGAATAATCCACGATTGGGAAAGCCGTGGGGGCCGTGCCATAGGTACCACAACACATTATCATCATGAATGAATCATTTATCAACAGATAATCACCGCTCGCGTGTCAGCGGCGCGACGTGAAGACGCACGTAACATTCACAAAAAAACCGTAATCGATAGAGTGACAACCACTGTGTTATGAATTTTACCTCAGTCTGAATAAAGAACAATTCCAAGAGCTACTAATATACTATTATTATAATTATGTTGAATGTTGTGCTCTCTTGTTACATCTTTTTGTACTACACAAATTATAGATTTCACTTTCTAAAGTAATGAATTAAATATTACATGAAATGGAATTATAATTATTGAGTTATATACATAATTTCTGCATTTAAAGTGCAATAACTAATGTATTATATTATATGTATATTATAAAATACAAAAAATGTTTGTGCTGATGTCCTTTATAGAATCTGAAACCATCCAATCGATATGCCTCAAAATGGTTTCATTCAAAAGGCAATAATCTGAAGATGGTTTGAGACCACTAAAACAAAACATTAGACACATTGGGTCCATTGATAAAGTCGATTTTCCACTTTTTCTGTACAACAATTTGAAGATAATATGTAAAGATGGCGCATCAACGTCAACGTCAACACAAAAACACTGATCATCTATCAGAATTTTTTTAGCATAGTGGAATATCCGGGTATCCACTAGTAACTAATAAATAATAATAGAAGTCTGATAACAATTAATATAGTGTACATAAATAATACTGAAATAAAATAAATGTATGCAGTTATAAAGCTTCTTAAGCATCAGACCACTAACTGCAAGTTATTGACGTTCATTACACGCATAAGATAAAAAAAATCCTTCCACCAACATATTTTGCAAAAGCAAGTTATTTTGTTTAATTTTTTTTTTGTAATATTTTTTATAATCTCACAAATCATCCATAAAGGATACCAGATAGTTACGTTTCTTTGTGAATGAAATCACAATCTGTCATTTTAACCATTTCCTCATGCATTAAATGCAATTCAGCTAAAACATCTGTCGCTGCATGACACGACGCGTCGCCGTTTTGATGTTGGACGAGTCAGTAAAAGAGAAATGATTTTCCAGACGAGTTGGTGAGAAATAGAAACTGAGGAGACAATGCCCCCGCGTGTGAACAAACTGAATAATGAAGCAGCTGCTCTACATATACATTTTACATTCGCCTTTCTGTTTGCAGAACTAACAACACACTTCTCCTACCTTTACCAGATTTAAGATTATGTTCAAAAATTAATTTTTAGTAAGTAATTAACATAAGTTCATAAATATTGTAATTCAGTATTGGAGTTCAAAGTATTTGTCACTTAAAAGTGGTTTAGTGTCACAGACATTATTGAGCGTGTTAATCTATACTAATACTAGATGACCCAGCGAACTTTGTATCGCCTAACAATTGATTAAATTACTAAAATGGCTATTAAAAAATAAGGGTTGATCGTAGAAGGGTGAAAATTGAGGATTGTATGTATTTTTGTATGTTGTATCATAAAAAAATAGAAATTAAAAATTTTGTCTAAAAAATAAATAAAAAAATTTAGGGGTGGACTACCCCTAACATTTAGGGGGATGAAAAATAGATGTTGGCCGATTCTCATAGATACCGGATAAGCACAAAAAATTTCATCAAAATCGGTCAAGCCGTTTCGGAGGAGTATGGCAACGAAAACTGTGACACGAGAATTTTATATATCTATACTAATATATAAAGAGGAAAGATTTGATTGTTTGCATTGAATAGACTCCGAAACTACCAAACCGATTTGAAAAATTCTTTCACTGTTGGGAAGCTACACTATCCCTGAGTAACATAGGCTATATTATATTTTCAAAAAAATTAGGGATCCTTAATAAAACTCCAATAATGTAACCCAAGGTGTAAAAAATAAAGAAAACCGAAGCAAAGCGAGGGCCGTTACTCGTTAGATTATAAAGAGGAAAGATTTGATTGTTTGCATTGAATAGGCTCCGAAACTACCAAACCGATTTGAAAAATTCTTTCACTGTTGGGAAGCTACACTATCCCCGGGTGACATAGGCTATATTATATTTATTTTTTATTTTTACTATTTTTCCCGAAGCGAAGCAAGGGCGATTTCCTAGTGTTTTATAAATAGAAAGTAAACTATCACAAATACAATCTTTATGATTATCGCCAATCTAAAGGTTTTAATCTTTATGCTAGGAATAACATAATATCAGATTATAAGGAATATAAAATTACTGATAATTCCACCAATGGATAGCTAATTGAGTGGGCATTTTAGCAGATCTGACATTTCACATTCAATAATACACTCCTTAGGCCATTTTTTTTTTGATAAGTCACTGCCCTTTAATTGGGTTAAGGCTTTGGTGTATGTTAAGTCCACTAGGTCAATATGATTATTATAGTGAAAGTATTGGAACTATAAAAAAAAAACCAGTATTTGCTGCACTTAAAAGTTCGTTTCAAACATCCTCTTCAAATTACTCACAGAACGAGGATAATGTCAAGAGCTCTTACCTTGTGTTCTTCTAAAAACTTGGTAGAAAGCTGGTAAGCTATTGCCGAGAACATTCCTAGGCGTTCAGCGTCGACTCCTACGTTCAGGAGTCGGGTGACCACCCCGCGAATCCCATAATAGACTGACAGTCACTCAAGAACCAGGTCTTTGCACATTCCTACTACGAGTACAACTTGTAATGAAATTGAGTAATTATCAATAATGAATTAACAATGTAAAATATTCGCCACGAAACGCGACGAAATTATGCAGAAAATCAATCGCTGATGTGACTCACAGATGTGGTTCACCCCAGGCGATCAACACATATTCATTAACCCAAGTAACTGTATCCACAGTTACAGGACCCGCGACTGCATGAGGAGACTGGAGAATTGCTACTAATGCACTAACACGTGAGAACTGGAAAACAATACACGAGAAACTGTGAGAATACGAGAGGCGTTGCCACTTGCCACTGTAGTAAACAATCACGTCACTCACTCGCTCTTTACAAATGATGAACACAAATTGAACCCCACGCGCACTATGGAGCTTTATGTTTAACTTACCGGTGAGTTGATTAGTTACAGCGGAGCTTTACACGATTTTATGTTTTTCGAACAAATTGATTGCACTTAGTTCGCTATTGAATCACTGAACTGAACATTAGATTAGACAATTTAGACATAGACATCACAAGAGACATTAGAGGTAAAACACAGACGTCAGTCACGTCAGCGGTCAGACCAGTGTTGCCAGATCCAAAAATTAAATTACGGTATATTTTCTCATAAAATACGGTAGATTCTTTGAAATTATGTGGTCCGTAGAAATAAAGATACGGTAGAAATACGGTAAATAATTTGAAGTAAAACAATATGTAAAAACATCTTTTCTTTAATTGGAACGAAGTTCTTTATCGCGTGTTGTGAAAGGGGGCTAGACGGAAAATTACGACACTTTTTGATTTTTACGAATAACGACACTTTTTTTGAAATGTTTCAGAGAGTTTTACAGAGATGGCGCTGTAAAACAAAACAATACTTAGATCGAAAGGAACTTCGTTCCATCCGGGTGTCCCTTGACACCTCTCATGTTTTATATTTTATATAACTTAGTTAATTCCTATACAATCGGAATCAGACAAAACCTCCTCGTCTTCAATGTTTTTGTAAATATAATTGTTAATTTTCTTAACCATCATAATTAAATCGTGGCGTATAGAGGAAAGGAGAGCCATCTCATAATATGAGGGCAAAGTTGAAAAAGTGTCAACAGATTAGGTACTGAAAATACAATTAGTTCCAGTACCTACCACCATCCTACGACAATGGCGCTAGCGTCGCAATAAGTACGATATTGTCTCCAATTTACCGTCAGCCATAACGATATAATTACGGTGTCAAAAGCTACCGCATTTTAGACAAGGCATATTTGCAGGCAAATTTTCTACATTTATTCAATATAACAGAAAAAAAAAACCAATTATAATTAAACCCCTAGTGTGCTTAAGCACACATCTGTGCCCATACGCTCATATGCTTAGGCACAGATCTGTGACAATGTCTGTGACAAAACACCCGAGTGCACTTTTTCTCGATTTTCTAATCTAATACCTGGTAATAGTGCATAAAATGGATTCTAAAACATCCCCAGTAAATAAACTAACCATAGACATTTTTCGTTTCTATCAAAAATTCATTACCAGCATAAAAAAACTCTTTTCAATTTGAACTAATTCCTTTCGTGTTAAATAATCAGTATTCCGTAACATATGGCAACACCTGATTTACAACATTTGAGAATTACTTAACTACAATACATTCCGAACAAACTCAAATTCGATTCAAAAACATTGAAGACGAGGAGGTTTTGTTTGATTTCAATTAAATAGGAATTAACTAAGTTATATTAAATAACTACGTTATAGTTATATAACCAAACAAAAGATTGTTTTTTACATATTGTTTACTTCAATCTATTTACCGTATTTCTACCGTATCCAATGTCTACGAACTACTTACTTTCGAAGAATCTATCGTATTTTATGAGAAAATATACCGTAATGTAATTTTTGGACCTGGCAACACTGGCTAAGTTTCACTCAGCACCATAGAGTAGGTACTTACATTGTTTGCAGTGTTGCCAATTTAGCCCTTTCGGGGCTAGATCTAGCCTTTTTTACGGTTTTTCAGGCGCTCAAATAATTATTTAGCACCTAGCCCAATTTCTAGCCCCAAAATCATTTTCCGCCATTTTGAAAAAAAGAGATAAATTCAGGTTTTCCACGAACTTTTTAACGTGATAACGTTTATAAAGACGATGAGCCTGAGAGGCATTCACGAAAACCGAGTAACGGCCGGAGTAACGTCACGGAAGCGCGCGCAGCATTAGAGAGAGAGGCACGCTAGACCGGCCGTCTCTCTCCCACTCAAGCGTAATCGGTCCGCTTGGAAGGCATTTTTCATTTCATTTTTATTTTATTTTACAATCTTTTGAAAAGAAATGATTTCTCGTAGCTCGTACGTATTATTATTATATGAAAACGAAAATCTACAATAGCGTCATCTCTGTTTATAGGTATGAACTACTTGAAAGAACTTTACACAGTACATCGACTCGGACTTTAGTTGTAGTCAAGAAAATCACAGATGTCGCGCAGCTCCTGATATTTAAAACGATTTAAACCAAATTTTCAACTCAAATATGTTTAAAATCGTATAGTTAGTATGAAATTTAATATTATAATCTAGCTAGAGCAGGTCGCGGTGGCGCGTCAAGCCATGTTCAAGCTGACACAACTGGCGAGTAGCACCGCGGCTCCGTGCGTAGGGCTTCCATTACGTTCTTACATTACATTATTTATATCATAAATTATTCTTCTACGAAATAGACGTTATCACGTAAAACCATTGTC
Organism: Thymelicus lineola; assembly: GCA_963932265.1. NCBI lineage: Eukaryota > Metazoa > Arthropoda > Insecta > Lepidoptera > Hesperiidae > Thymelicus > Thymelicus lineola. The sequence goes on along the minus strand of OZ010692.1, from coordinate 17,158,538 downwards.
TGTAAACCGACTTTACAGACAACCAATTTTTGATACAATCAATCGAAAAAACCAATTTAGGTAGTGAAAGATAACGGAAAAAATAACCATTATCATACTTGTAGAGCGTCTTGCGACCTTTTTTTTCGCCCTCACCTCTATTGATTAAGCAATAGCCCCTATTTTTAATGTATTGGACGAATCTAGCCCTTTATAAAACTCTGTTCAGCCCGAAAACCTGATACCGAGTTGGCAACACTGTTTGTTTGTGCTCAGCACAGTTGTCAGTTGTCAAAATATCACTGTACACGAAAATAAATCTTGCAAATCCAAACAAAAACAAAGCTAAACAAATCGTTTCTTTATAAAAGCAATTTGATGTTAAGATCAATTAATTTAAATTGTGCATCTGATAGAATATTGCTGATACGATGTCTGGAACTAAAGTAGACGTGTTATGGTCTCCTGTACATCACGATAAATTTATAATATGGGGGCCGGACATAACCTTATACGAAGTGGCTCGGCTGAAAGACATCGAAAAGAAAACTACATGTTGGTATTGAATATATAACTACAATTTATTATTTGATATATTGTCCAATTATTGTGAGCTAGTTTTCTTTAGTACGGTCTGTATTTTTATTGGTTTTCATTAAATTTAGCTTTTTTCTTCAATATTTGTTTTTCTGAGTACTATATCTTAGAATTCAGTTTTTTTTCCACAATATATTTTCTCTTTCTAAGTTTCTAAGTATATCTAACATCTGTTAAAGCAGGATTAGAATAGGTTAATTGTACTTTACAAGATAGAAAATAATTAAATCCCCATTATTTAAAATTATTCTGTGCTTTAAAAAAAAATAGGTGCAATGGTGCATGGTGAAATCAATGATCTTAGAAAAAAAGAGGTAGATAGGTTAGGGGTCATCCATAAATTACGTCACACTAATGTTATGACTTCGTAATCCCTCCCCCGTCCTTGTTACAGCTCCTAGTGTGATCTCCCCCCTAGTGTGACGTCACATATTATAAAATTTAACACCTAGAAATTATTAAATTAAAACAGCAGTCCACAAATAAGTTTTATTTTCATTATTTATTTTTTATTATTTACATCGACCCCTTCCCCCCCCCCCCCTCCCGCTAATGTGTGACCTAATTTATGGATGGCCCCTTACAAATGGTACGCTGGGACACCACCGCACGACACACACAAATAAAACGCATAGGTAGTATTATAACGTCACACAAAAGAGAGTAAATGGGGTAGAAGGACAGTGTACCTATAACCTCGGCTATAGTTATACGCGAAAAAGAGATGGTTGTATTTTGCACTATGTTGTCTCTGACTGTCATCGATCGACTGAGCTCAAGTTTGCTAATTAACATAGTTTTGACATGCCGCATACATTGGGCGTATAACACTATCTACCTCTTTTTCCTATAAAATCATTGGATGCAATAGTAACATGAAATTAGTGTAACAGTACCAACTATCAAATTTATCTATCAACTCAGCCCCTACTCCCTGTACAGCAGTGGCGGTACAGCCATACAAGCCGAAAAACTCTGCTTACTATAATTGCTTTACTATCATCACTCTGCAGCTGTTAACACTCATATTATTTGTTGGTAAATGTTATACGTATGGAATGGAGTGTTCTGTGTTGTCGGGCCTAAGATTCTGAGATCCTGGGTTGTACGACACAACTGGGCTTGCCTTATTCTGACGGCCTAGGCACACCACTGCTGTACAGTTGTACACACAGCTCAAAACATCAATCAATACAGATCTATAACTTTACTTTTTTATTATTGATTTCTTTTTATGCAAATAGCCACATATTTTTTGCAGTATTATTTGTTAATTGAAGCGCTCATAGCCCTGCGGCTTGAGTCGATCCTAAATGATCGACAAAATTAAGCAACAGCGGGCGAGGTCGGTAGTTGGATGGGTGACCGCTTGTGGCAAAAAAATTTTAAGCTTTTCCGTGCTTCGGAGGGCATGTAAAGCCGTCGGTCCCTGTTGTTATCATAAGATAACAGTCGTTAAGCCATGTCGGAGGCTCTCGGGCGGTTTGAAACTTACGACACTCGGGTTGGCCACTAACCCCTCCACCAATCTGCACTAGAGGTATGCTCTAGGCCTCCTCAAGAGGAGAGACCTGTGCTCAGTAGTTGGCCGTTAATAGATTGAAGCCAACATTTGTTAATTTGTCTTATTCCTACTAAATGATTTTCACACAGAAATGCCACCACTGGAATTAAATTTACAAAGCTTTGCTGAAAAAAATTAATGCTTTAATTAATATATATCACATTGATATTAAAACAGAACATTTTTGGTGTTGTTTTTACATATAAATGCTCATAATATTACATGTAATGCTTGATCACAAGTGGGGATGTAGCCTAAGATAACAATAATAAGGCCTCCCCTACATTGCGCCACTCTGACGCTGACTCTGTCTTCTTTACATCATTAGTCCACGTCGTCGAGGGCCGTCCTATACTAAGTTTGTAGGAGACGTGGGATTATTGTGGTGGTGTTATTGTGGTCTCCAGTCACCCGCATGTCGTCGACGCGCGGCGCGACGGTGGTGGCGTCGGCGAGCGCGAGCGGCGTGCGCTGCGTGGACGTGGCGGCGCTGGCCGAGCAGCCCGAGCCGCTGCTGGCGCTGGGCCACGCCGCCGGCCGCATCACGCTCAACAGCCTGCGGCAGACCTACGACCCGCTCGGACTCGTCGGACAGGAGCTCGGTCGGTTCACTTTGTTATGTATTATAGATATCCGACAAACAAGCAGACAAGCCACCTGATGACTACTATCAGTCACCGTCGCCGATGGACATCAGTAACACCAAAAATATCACTGATGCATTGCCGGCCGAGAAAGAAATAAAGAACTGGCTCTCAAGCTCCCAGCCGTAACACGACGAGTGTTTGGCGGCTGACTCATGCTTAAGGGTGGTGCTGTCTAGGTGAACCCCATGGAGAAATACTTGTAATAATATAATAGTAATAATGGTATTAATTAACAATTAAAATCAATATTACCAATCGCCTCTTACGACACCCATACGGCGTGGGATTGGGGTTAGTATTCTAAGTCGCCCCAATGCGGCTAAAATTACTTGAATGCCAAATTAACATTTATTTTTATTTATTTATTTATTTGCCCCAATCTTTACTGAACTTTAGCCTGGGAATACACGTCCGATTTTGTTTCCGATTGTCTGATCAGACTAGTCTGATCAGACAATCTGAAGGCCCTCGTGCCATACATTTGTTTGAATACACAATACACGTCCGATCAGATTGTAGGATCGGACGTCCGAGTCGGAAACAGCGCCAAAACGTCTACGATTTTATGGCCGATCCGATTGTCTGAAGGTGCGGTCTGCATACTTTTCTACAGAGACCAATACACGTCCGATTCCTCCTTCCGACTTGCCAGTTTACTCTCTAGCGTGACAGTGAACGCACGCGTCGCATTGTTATGTCATTTTAGTAGTTAAGTAGATAAGTAATTTAGTACATAAGTAAATAAGTAATTTAGAAATTTTTCTGTTAAGTAGGTGGGCAGGGCTTATCACTTAACACGTTTGGACGGGCACTTTTTACTTAAAATTTAGTTAAAATTTACTAAAATGGTTAAGTAATTAAGTAGGTCACGAGGAAGTCGTAAACTTCTTTGCGTTGTTGATCATTAGTTTTTAGGAAACCAAAGGACATGCAAGATTTATTTTAATTTAGATATTATTATGAATATTTTAATTTATTTTTATTATTTTAATGTTTAATTCTTAAAATGTATAATAATTTCTACCAATACTCATACTCCATACGTTGTGCCTTATTTTATTCCTATATGGTATCTATCCCTTTTTTCATTTTAATTTTTACCCACGACGGACGGAACGAAACGAAGGCGGTATATGCATTAGGGGTTAGAGGTTGTTTGTTTGTTAGTTTGTATGTATGTATATTACCGTTTTTATGAAAACTACTGGGCCGATTTCATTGCAGTTTTTTGCATCCAAAAGGTATCACTAAAGAGCGGGCTTATAATTATATGTTTTATGGCGGTAGGCCACCAGAGGGCGCTGCAGTAGCCTGATACGGGGGGTTTTTCAAAATTTTTATTTTTATGCTCTGCTATCTGTACCTACACGCTGCTAACTATTCCAATTTTTAACCGACTTCAAAAAAAGGTGGAGGTTCTCAATTCGACTGTATTTTTTTTTATGTTTGTTACCTCAGAACTTTGGACTGGGTGAACCGATTTTGATGATTTTTGTTTTAATCGAAAGCTGGTGCTTGTCGTGTGGTCCCACATAAATTTGATCGAGATCTGACTATGGCATCCATGTCGAAAGCATATGTGTTACATTTGCATTAAGTATGTGCGTGATAAATGGACGAATAACTCAATATTCAACCGATTTCGACGATTCTTTTTTATTGGATGTACTTCATTTGAAGTCGGTTATTTTTTTGTTAAAATTAAATACAGCCGTATTGGGGCGGCTTAGAATACTAACCCGAATCCCACGCCGGAAGGGTGTCGTAAAAGGCGACTAAATCCGGCCCGCTGGTGGTAGGGCCCTCGGAGGGATTATATTAATAGTATTGATTTTAATTGTTAATTAATACCATTATTACTATTATTATTTCTCCATTGGGGTTCGCCTGGATAGCTACCACCCTCTAGCATGAGACAGCCGCCAAACGACTCGTGTTCCGGCTGGGGGCTTGAGAGCCAGTTCTTTCTTTCTTTTTCTTCTTTCTTTCTTGGCCGGCAACGCATCGGTGATGCCTTTGGTGTTGCTGATGTTCATGGGCGGCGATAGCCACTTACCATCAGGTGGATCGTCAGCTCGTTTGCCGGCTATTTCCATAAAAAAAAATTAGATTATTTGTAATACGCTTATACATACACACCCTCGCGGTAGGTTTTTACCTGTGTTGCGGGTGGCATAGATGACACATACCACATCCCAATAACACCCATGACCCGAGTACAAGAGTTAAAAGAGCTTATACTTATTCTATAACAATCAAAAAACTTTTCGGGGTATCTCAGTAATTTTGGATGTTTTAAGTAGAAATTACTCTCGGTAAGTCTTGTCAGATTGATACTTAATCAATCTGAATTGAAATTGAATATTGAATCCAATAGCGACGTTATTTCTTCTTTCGCGCTAACGCGAGCAAATATGCATTAAGTAACCATAATTTTCATTCGCCGTCCATCTTTTCTTTCTGGCAAGCAAGCACTTACCGCTCTCACAGCTCGAGAACGACTGTGTTCAGAAAAAGTCTGACGCAAAAATCGGACGTGTATCGAGTAAATACGATCAGATAGTCTGATCAGACAATCGGAAACAAAATCGGACGTGTATTCCCAGGGTTAAACAGTCATGTTTTAATTTTTATATTTTTGAATATGGTAATAAAAATCCTTCGGTTCTCCTTCCTTTAATCAGTAAAATGTTATATTACATCTATCTGCCTGCAGTACCAAAGTACCCACGGCCGTGTAACGCCGTGGCGTGGAGCCGCTCGGAGCCGCACCTGCTGCTGTCGGGCATGGACAAGCACCGCAGCGACTACTGCATCCAGCTGTGGGACATGCAGACCTCCGGCACCGAGTACACCAGCCCCGCAGAGGGCGGCGGGGGCGGCACGGGCAGCGGGGGCGGCGGGGGCGAGGGCTCGCGGCCGCTGCAGGAGCTGGCGGCGGGCGAGGCGGCGCTGGCGCTAGCGTGGTGCAGTTTCTCGCCGCGCACGCTGGCCGCCTCCATGAACTGCAAGCACATCAAGCTCTACGACCTGCGGGGTGAGCCTCTAACCTCCAGCCTCTAGCCACCAAACACCTATGTTGCCCCTTCTTGACATACAAGTATGAGGATAAGTTTAAATGAGAGTGAAATTTGTAAAAGGCCCGACAGATATGATGAGACAGTGGTACTGGACGTCATAAATTATTCTTGAAATTTTAAGAGACATTCAGATGATTTTTTATTACTATGTTTCCTTTGACGTAAATTTTTATCATGAATCGAATAAAAAATAATGTGAAAGTTGTCGATTGTGTGTAGAGTCGTGCGGCCGCGCGTGCGGCGTGACGTGTTCCCGGCAGTGGGCGGGCGTGTGCTGCGAGGCGGGCGGCGGCTGGCTCCTGGCGGCGCGCGGCGAGGGCGCGCTGGGCGTGTGGGACGCGCGCGCGCTGCACGCGCCGCTGCTGACGCTGCCGCAGCCGCGGCCGCCGCGCAAGATCCAGTGGTGCCCCACGCGCCGCAACCTGCTCGTGTCGCTGCAGCGCGACGCGTGCTCGCTGCGCCTGCACGACGTGCAGCAGGCGGGCGACTGCCGCGCGCGCCACCATCTCGACCCGCTCCATCCGCTCGACCCCACCGTCAGTACCGCACACTACTGCACACTACCACACACTACCATACGCTACACATGCACACTTATATACAACACAGACGCGATGTCAGCCAACGCATTGTAGCCGACATCATGTTGACGATCTTCTCCTGCCTGGATGTTACAGGACAGTTAATTCTGAGTTTTGATGATGCCATTGAAATAAAGTAAATAATGCTGAGCCCTCCCCAAACTACGCTTTCGATGTAATATGATGTAATATGTTGAAACAAATGACGTGAGTTGAGTTGCACGACGGACGTGTGCAGGCGTCGGCGACACCGGCGCTGGAGGAGCTGGAGGCGGAGGAGGGCGGCGGCGTGGTGGAGCGCGAGGTGCTGGCGGGGACGGCGCCGCTGGTCGCCTTCAGCTGGCACCCGACGCACGAGGCGCGCCTGCTGGCCGTGGGCGCGGCGGGCGCGCTGGCCGAGGTGGCCGTGTGCGAGCGCGTCACGCTGGCCTGGGGCGCCGGCGCGCTCGTGTGGGCGGCCGGCGGCCAGCTGCGCGCGCTGCCGCACTCCTTCCACGCCGTCGTGCCCGACATCGCGCACAAGATGCGCACGCGCGCCTCCACCGAATATGGCCTCAAGGTAATATCCCCGCCATATTATATTCGATATGATTGGATGTGCGAATTAATAATTTCATATTAAATGCATAGTTTATAATTGTACTATCATTAATGATAAAGATCAATGATAATGATCAATTTTAACTATCGGTGTCCAATGTCCCCAGCCGGATCTGTGGCAGAACGCGGACCTGGCGGACGACGAGGCGCTGAGCGGCCTGTGGCACTTCCTGGCGCTCAGCAAGTCGCTCGTCGAGGACGGTACGCGCTGCCCTGCTGCTACAGCACGCCCATGCTATTTAATGTCCTTCTTAGTGGATGATACTCAATGCTAAATATCACCATCGTGATGCCGTTAATATAATATGTAGACTCATAACTTGTAACTAGTAGTTATAGTGTCGTGTTGTGCGCAGGGTGCATCCGCAACAGTGGGTGGAAGCACCCGGGCGTGCGGGGCGTGCTGCGCGCGCCGGGCGAGGGCGGCTACCGGTCGGAGGCGGTGCCGTCGCTGGTGGTGGACCTGCCCAGCCGCAAGGTGACGGTGTACCGCAGCGCCGAGCGGGCGCGCGCGCTGCAGCTGTGCGGCTGGGGCTGGGGCTGGGAGAGCGCGGGCGCGGGCGTGGAGCGCGCCGAGGCCGAGGGCACGCCGTGCCGCGCCGCCGCGCTGGCCGCCTTCCACCTGCGGCCGCGCGCCGCGCTCGACGTGCTGGCGCGCGCGCGCGACCCGCGGCTGCGTGTTGCCGCGCTCGCGTTGGCGCCGCCGCTGGCCGCCGCCGGCCCGGCGGGCGCCTCCCCGGACGAGCGGCTGTGGCGCGACGCGCTGGCGGCGGCGGCGCCCGCGCTGCCCGACGCCTACCTGCGCGCCATGCTGCACTTCCTGGCCGCCGCCGCCGCGCCTGCCGCCCCCGCCACGCCCGACTTCACCCCCGTCCTTGTCAGTATCCACACACATCATTCGTGAACTTGTCTGTAAATGTTGGTCCTGTGAGCTTCCGTGACCCGTCGATGTGATGTGCAGAACGAGACAGAGATGCGGCTGGAAGACCGCGTGGCGTTCGCGTGCCTGTTCCTGTCGGACGGCAAGCTGCACGAGTACATCCGGCACACCGGCGACCAGCTGATGGAGCGGGCCGACCTGTCCGCCATCCTGCTCACCGGTAACATCCTAGTGTTAAATATTATTTGGTGTGCAAATGTATTTAGTATTTGTATATGTTAGACGCATTCTTATAACGTCTGTATTTGTCAACACACACCAGTGTCCAATACATCGTTGAGCAAGCCGCACATCTTTTATTTAAAAACAACCCCTTCAAGCAATTATCGCCTTATGCAATATATCATATGGTCCAAATTCGAGCCGAATAGTAGTGAACGCAGTGATCAACGTAATTGTGAACCGGCCGGCCGAGAACAAAAGAATCGCATGCAGCTACTGATAAGGACGAACCGAGCGAGTTCTTTACTGAGTTATAAGAAGTTTTGCTATTCAATTACGTTATTTCGATCGCAATTATTTCGTGTTTACAATGGCTGAAGAAGTGCAAAAGTCATTAGATTTGTTAGAATGCATCGTGAATATATTGAAGAAGACACACGTCAACTTGAAAAAGTGCCCAAAGGCTAGATTAACTAAAAATTACCTCGAAGCTCGGTTAAAAATTATCGACAACCATTGGAAGGATTACAAGCAAACTTATAGCGACATATTACGCAACACGCCGAAGGACAAGCGAGACAAGTTACCCTTTTTTGTAAACGAAGAATTTTTTGAACATGAAGAAATATACATCTCGTTAGTAACTGATGTCAAGGATATGTTACCCTCTTCTCAAGGTTCGAGTTCAAGTTGTACTATGACGCCAACACCGGTTAATTCGGAACACAAGCAAGTTATATTACCTAAAATACAGTTACCGACTTTTAGTGGTCAATATGAACAGTGGCTATCGTTTCACGATTTATTTAATAGTTTAGTTCACAACAATGAGTCGCTATCCGACGTGCAAAAATTACATTATTTGAAGACTAGCCTCAGCGGCGAAGCTGCTTCAGTTGTGAACCATATTCAAGTTGTGGATTCTAATTACGAACATGCATGGAACCTATTGAAAACAAGGTACGGTAACAAAAGATTAACTGTGAATGCTATTATGAAGAAGTTTTTTTCGCAAAAGAGAATGTCAATGCACACATCGGTTCAGATCAAAAAGATATTAGATATTACATTCGAATGTTTACATCATCTTAAGAATTTAAATGTGGAGACTGAGAACTGGGACCCAGTAATTATTTTCGTCATAGTTCAGAAACTGGATTCGGAAACACATAAATATTGGGAAGAATATGTTAGCAGCAAATTAAATGAACCTGATGACTTACCCTCGCTTGATATGTTTCGAAAATTTTTAGAAGATCGTTATCGCACCCTGGAGCTCATAGAACCTGCAGCACAAAAATCAAATCAAAGTTCTATACGTGAAAAATCCTTTCATGTCACAACTAACGTGGAGAATACAAAGACATGTCCAAAGTGTAAAGGCTGTCATACACTTAGCCATTGTAAAGAGTTTGGGAAATACACACCTACTCAGAGAAGTGAATACATTCAAACAAACAACTTGTGCTTTAATTGTCTTACATCTGGACACTCTGTGAGGCAATGTCGAGTACCATTATCATGTAGATTATGCAAAAGGCGTCACCACACTCTTCTTCATGAAAATAAACAGAGCGATTGTACACCGGGCAATACTGAGCAAATACAACAACCCAACGTGTCGCTACATGCAAACGTGAAGGAGATTGAACAACAAGAAAATACCGACATAACTATGTTGCACGTTGCTACAAAACAAAGCACAGCATTATTAGCGACAGCACTCGTGCAAGTTAGAAGCGAAGACAACTACACGATTACTCTTCGAGCTTTGATCGACCAGGGCTCACAGGCGAGCTTTATAACCGAACGAGCTGCACAATTACTCGAGGCCAAGAGATATCCTGTCAAGGGCACAGTCGTTGGTGTGGGTTCAACCAGAGAAGACATCAAGCACGTAGTTCAGATTAATATAGCATCTAGATACGAATCATTCTACTTAAACGTCAAAACATACATCATGTCAAGGCAACTGACTACTAAAATCCCATCCCAACTAATCAACACAAGCAACTGGTCTCATTTGGAGGGACTAGATTTGGCTGATCCAAGCTATCACAAACCAGGATACATAGATTTACTGCTGGGTGTCGACGTATATGCACAAATAATTCAAAACCAGCTAATTAAAGGTCCACCAGGTTCTCCGTGCGCTCATAAAACAAACCTAGGTTGGATTTTATTTGGAAAACTGGAACAAATAAAAGAACAACATCCTGTAGTAGTAATGCATCATCAAGTCATAGAAGAAGATTTTTTGAAAACATTATGGGAAATAGATCAAGATTCGAAAAGAAAATACACTAAAGAGGAACAATTATGCGAAACAATATATGAAGAAAGTTATACAAGAAACAGTGAAGGCAGATACGTTGTCAAACTACCATTTCGACACAACGACCCAGTATCGCCTAATGGAAATACCAAAGAGATCGCAAAAAAACGCTTAGATCAACAAGAAAGAAGACTTCAAAAATCGCCAGAGTTAAGAAAAGAGTATGACAAGGTATTAGAAGAATATTTATCAATGGGACACATGGAAGAAGTACCTAAGGACGAATTAAACACTCCATCGGTCTACTTACCACATCATGCAGTAATTCGACGAGATAAAGAAACAACAAAAATCAGAGTAGTATTCGACGCTTCCAGCAAGGGAGAAAATGGTATCTCGTTAAACGATGAACTTCTGATCGGACCACAACTGCAAGAAGACTTACGTAGCATAATTATGAGGTGGCGAATGCATAAGGTTTGCTTTGTGAGTGACATCATAAAGATGTACAGAATGATTTTATTGAGAAAGGAAGATACAGACTATCAGCGATTGCTTTGGCGAAGGAAACAAGAACAAATCGACGAAAACGATAAAAGCACACCAATTGCAGAAATCAAAGATTATAGACTACGAACAGTCACTTTCGGTACAGCAGCGGCTCCTTACCTTGCCGTCAAGACATTAATAAAACTTGCAAGTGATGAAGGTGCTGACTATCCCGAAGCTGCTCGTATTATACGCGAGGATTTTTTTGTCGATGACCTTATTTCTGGATGCGACACAGTGGATCATGCTATTCAGATCAGTCGAGATTTGAGAAATATTTTACAACGAGGGGGATTCGAACTTCAAAAATGGGCCTCTAATAACACAGATTTTTTAAAATCCTTGGATGCCGACAAAATTACTACTAAGGCAAATTTTGATATTAAATTAGACGGCACTGTCAAGGCACTTGGCTTGTCATGGAATCTGGGGGAAGATGAATTTCGATATCAATTGCAATTAGAACCAGTTTCTCAAAATATAACAAAACGAACAATTCTATCAGACTTACAGAGGTTGTTTGATCCTTTGGGTTGGATAGCACCAGCAATTGTCACGGCTAAAATACTAGTCCAAAAATTGTGGTTAGAAGGAGTCTTGTGGGATCAGGAAATAAACGAACAATTAAGAGAAGATTGGATATCAATTAGACAGGATTTAGAAAATGTTAATAATATAAAGGTTAAGCGTTGGCTGGACACATTGAGCACTGAAAAAGACAAGATTACTTTACATGGGTTCTGCGATGCCTCTATGAAGGCATACGCTGCTGTAGTCTATTGCCGTGTGGATTCCAAATTACAAGGCATTAAAACTTACCTTATCGCTGCCAGGACAAAGGTAGCGCCTGTAAAAACAATTTCATTGCCACGACTCGAGTTGTGTGGCGCAGCTTTACTAGCGAAGTTATTGCACAAAGTAAGCCAGGCTATGAGGATTTCTTCAGAAAATGTTTTTGCTTGGACCGATTCTACAATAGTTCTGGCATGGCTTTCCGGAGAACCGAATCGTTGGAAACCTTATGTCGCAAACCGCGTCGTCGAAATTCTGGAACAAACTAGCACATCACATTGGTTTCATGTGCAATCATCATCCAATCCTGCAGACATAGCATCAAGAGGGTCATCTATCTCAGAATTGCAACATCAAGACCTTTGGTGGCACGGACCTACGTGGCTTAGCAATGAAACCATTGAGTTTACTAGACCCACAATACCATCTACAAATATAGAAAGAAGAAAGGAGACACAATCCTACGTAAGCATTACAGAATGTGAAGAAAGCTGTATCAAAATCGAAAATTACAAATCACTTACAGAACTAGTTAGAGTAATAGCACACTGCAAAAGATTTTTGAATATGAAAAAGCACCCCGATAAATTAAAAGAATATATTACAACTGAAGAATTAGAAGAAGCTTTAGAAATTTGCATAAGACAAGTTCAGGAAAAGGAATTTTTTGAAGATATACGTAGACTGAAAGAAAATAAAGCAGTAAAAAGAAATAGTAATTTAAAAACTCTAAATCCATTCCTTGATAGCAAAAATATCCTCAGGGTGGGCGGAAGACTAAGAAACGCTGAAGTTGATGAGAATGTAAAGCACCCTGTCATATTGGGTAAGAGAAACGAGCTTGTGAGGCTCGTACTAGCTGATGCACACCTGAAAACAATGCACGGTGGAATAAATTTAATGATTACTTACCTGATGAGTAAATACTGGATTCTGGGCTGTAAAGGTTTAGTAAAACAATACACACATAAATGTCTTACCTGTGCACGGCAACGTGCGACCAGACAACAACAGCTGATGGGTGACTTACCAGAATCACGCGTAACACCCTCTCGTCCGTTTTCTCGAAGTGGAGTCGACTTTGCTGGACCTGTCTACGTTTTAAATAATAAAGGACGAGGTGCTAAAACACATAAAGCATATATCTGTATTTTCATTTGCATGGCAGTGAAAGCCATACACCTGGAATTGGTAAGCGATCTGACATCCGAGGCATTTATCGCTGCATTTAAAAGATTCGTCTCTAGAAGAGGAAGATGTAATGAACTGTGGAGCGATAATGGCAAAAATTTTGTAGCCTCTAATAAGGAACTTCATACAATGTTGAAGGCAGCTGGACTTGATATACCTAACGATGTAGCAGAACAGCTAGCGAATGATGGCACCCAATGGCATTTTATCCCGCCATATTGTCCAAATTTTGGTGGTCTTTGGGAGGCCGGAGTGAAGTCTGTCAAACAGCATCTCCGAAAGATACTGACTTCAAATTTAACATTTGAAGAATTTGCTACAGTACTGACGCAAATAGAAGCATGCTTAAACTCTCGTCCTCTCACACCAGTAAATACCGATTTCGATTTAGTACAGGATATTGAAATACTCACTCCTGGACACTTTATTATTGGAGAAGCACTCATAACAGTTCCAGATCGTGACTATTCCAATAAGAATATAAACCTATTATCCAGATGGCAACACACCCAAAGATTGGTTCAAACGTTTTGGAAACGCTGGCAGACTGAATATTTGTCACGTTTAAACCAACGTCCCAAGTGGCTCAAAAGAAAGTCAGAATTTGAAATTGGAGAGATAGTATTACTCAAGGATGAAAACTTACCTCCTGGCAAATGGGCGTTGGCAAGAATTATGGATAAACATCCTGGACGCGATAATAATACGCGAGTTTATACTGTGCGTTACAATGGAAAAATTACTCAAAGATCGATTTCAAATTTATGTCCATTACCTATTTGTACAAAAGATTAGCTTCAATTTGTAACTGTACATCACACTTTTATTTACTCAAATTTATGTATGTTAAACTTTTCGAGAATCTTTATTTAACTTCAGGAGTCTTCAACTCAGATTAATTGTTACTTAACATTTCTTTGTATACTAGTTTACTTTCATATTATTTACTTGTATACTTTTAAAAAGGTCTTAAGCCCTTTTTGGTGGGCGGTATGTTAGACGCATTCTTATAACGTCTGTATTTGTCAACACACACCAGTGTCCAATAGATCGTTGAGCAAGCCGCACATCTTTTATTTAAAAACAACCCCTTCAAGCAATTATCGCCTTATGCAATATATCAGTATAAGTCGGTTGTATCGGTGACTCTGTAACCTAGTGTATACTGTGTGTGTGTGTCGGGTGGAGGGATCAGCGGCGAGGGGCTGACGGTGCTGCAGCGCTGGGTGGAGGCGTCGGGCGACGTGCAGTCGGCGGCGCTGGTGGCGGCGCGCTGCTGCCCGCCCGACCTGCTGCGCGACCCGCGCCCCATGCACTGGCTCGACAGGTACCATCCTGCCACACGCCCATCACACGCCCCACCTCGAGCACTCGGAGCGTGACCGCTTTCCAGGGGACTCTGCCATTCTTCACTCTGCCAAGACCATCTGCCTTCGAGTACCAGCCGGAAGTCTTAAAGTTCATATCCCTATTGGAACGAAGTTCCTTATCGCGCGTTATGAAAGACGGCTAGACGGAAAAAATTCTTACGAAAAGTTGCCACGACACTTTTTGAAGTGATTCAGTAAGTTTTACAGAGATGGCGCTGTACAACTTTCTGAATCACGCTAGTAGCGTGAGCACGTTTCATATTGCTGAATCACACTGCTGAGCGCGTAAAACAATACTTAAATCGAAAGGAACTTCGTTCCATCCGGGTGTCCCTTGACACCTCTCCATTTTTTTTTGATAAAAGTAATCGGGCAGAAAAAACCACCCCGTACAGACGGACGGAATTTCATGATTCTGGGTATGTGTGAACTTGTCCTTGTGTGCTATCCATGGCACCCACGACATATGGCATCCTAGTGTGGGGCGATGACTGTGAAGCGTTATTTATTTTTAAAAGGCTTATGTATTTTTACTAATAAAAACTTGCCGTATTTATCGTGAACGTAAAGTGTATTATTAGTTGCGATGTGGCGTGATGTGTTGCAGCTACCGGTCGCTGCTGGACAGCTGGCGGCTGTGGTGGTCGCGGTGCGCGCTGGACACGTGGGTGTGCGCGGCGCTGGGGGGCGCGGGCGGTGCGGGGGGTGCTGGGGGCGGCGCGGGGGGCGAGGCGGGCGCGGAGGCGGCGCGGCGCGTGGCCGTGGCGTGCACCTACTGCGGCAAGAGCGTAGCCGCCGCGCCGCACGCGCGCCCTCGCCCCGCCTTCGCGCGCCTGCCGCCCCCCGCCGCCAAGATGAAGGTATGGATTTAAAATACATGACACACGTCTTCTTTTATGCATCAAATATGAGCCACACCCTGATAATATCATTACCGACTCATTCTCTAGTTGGTTTACTTGTTGACATTTTTTTATGGAAATAGCCGGCAAACGAGCTGGTGATCCACCTGATGGCCATCGTTGCCCATGGACATCAGTAACACCAAAGGCATCTCTGATGTGTTGCCGGCCAAGAAAGAGAGAAGAAAGAAAGAAAGAAAGAACTGGCTCTCAAGCCCCCAGCGGGAATACGATGAGTCGTTTGGCGGCTGACTCATACTCAAGGATGCTAGCTATCCAGGCGAACCCCACGGAGAAATAATAATAGTAATAATGGTATTAATTTACAATTAAAATCAATATTAGCAATATAATCCCTCGAGGAGCCCTACCGCCAGTGGGCCGAATTTAGTCGCCTCTTACGACATTGAAGCTACCGTGAAAATGTATTGATAGGGACTACCATATTTGTATCAGCACTGCACAATTCGGCTTCCGTTCGGGTTGATGCACATCTTAGAGTAATAATATATACTATAGAGCGCGAGTATTACACAAACGGCATCGTACGCATCGTAGGCAGATGATCTATAGATACGTATATCGATGCGTGTATGACATATAGGGATGTATCAATTACGTGCCGATCGGCAACGAGGTATCGATAAGTTATTTCGATAAGTTATCTTATTTCCTACTATTAAACGAGACTTTTTTGTATAAATATGTATGTTTATTTGTATATTTGTTTCTAATCACTTTCTCGATAACAGTACTAACGATTTCGATTTTGCAATGTAATGGTTTACGAGGGCAACTAACCGATCTAGCTAGTTCTCATATCTGGGAAAATTCGTTTTCTCTATTTTCACATAAGCAAGCTCATTTGCCCAGGTACTTATTACACCATTTGTTGTACTACAGTACATTAGTTATACCAATGGCACCCACAATACCAGATTCTCCTAGTGGTGGGGCTATGAGTGTGATCTATATTGTTGGTTATTTAAAATACGAAAGTCACTCAGTTTTTTAGTTTTGCACGAGTATTCTTGTTATTTAGATAGTAAATTTTTATGGTACAAACAACCGAAGAAAATATAGACATAGACTCAATTAAATAAATGAATAAGCAGTTTAGACGTGATATTATTATATAACATTCCATAATTTACGTTTACGCTAGAGATAACGATACCGATATTAATGCTGATACATCGGCCGTTATATATCAACCGATACCGTTATCGAAAATAGTCTTAGAAAAACGTCTTTTTCAATGCTGCCTCATACTAAATGATTTACAGTTCGTCTGCAAATAATTCAAATAATCTTTGCTTTTAAAAAATAATGACGTTATGTAGCAAATTGATACTTCCTTTGATAAATATTAATATTTTTTTTAATAAATAAAATATAATTCATTTTATTTTTACACTCTTATTTGCTGTTTAGAGATTAGGCAAACCTCTTTTTATCCTCTAGCAGTTAGGATCATTTCATATCGGTATAGCCAATAATTTATGGCAATAATCGCATCGGCAAAATCCGTTCCATACAAAGTATATTAAATATCGACTACAGCGTTAGTCACGTACATCACTAGTCTCGCGTGGGGAGCGCTACGGGAGCGTGGGTGAGCGCGGTGCGCGGGCGGTCTTGTGCTTGCCCGCCCCTCACCCCGCGATGCGAGATATGTTTTCATAAAAATAAATACAAAAATCAACTTACCGATGATATGTGATACTGGATTTCAATTTTGTGTGTTTCCTACTATCGTTTTTGCAAGATGGGACTGCACATTTGACCATTTTGATAGGTAAATATTTAAAAATCTCTCTAGAACCGCACACCGCTAGCATTCAATTACGACTACAAGCGCTCGCGGCGGGAACGTCGTGTTGTTCTCACCCGTGCCTACTGTTCCCACTTCGTTGCTCGCGCTCTATAGTATATATTATTACTCTAAGATGCACATAGTTTCCATTAAACCGATCGGCTTTTCTACGAAAAACGATCTATACATTTTCGATTTTGCCACTCGGTTGTGTCGATAACAAGAAAGTGGTCTGTTTTATAACTTTTACTACTATCATTTGCTCCATGTGACTGGCGGGGTGTGTGGGTGGCTGTGTGGCGTGCAGCAGATCTCGTCGTGCCCGCACTGCCGCAAGCCGCTGCCGCGCTGCGGCGTGTGCTCGCTGCACCTGGGCGGCGGCGGCGGCGGCGTGGGCTTCGGCGCCTGGTTCAGCTGGTGCGTGGCCTGCCGCCACGGGGGGCACGCCGCCCACCTGCTGCACTGGTTCAGGTACCTTGTACACCATAACGATTACATTACGCCATCGTTAGCCGTATTGGAGCAGCTTAGCTTAGCTGATGTCCATGGGCAACGATAGTGACTTACCATCTTGTTACATAAAATTCAACTAAAGCTTTCTACTTAATCTTGAATCCAATAGAAAAGTTGCAAGAGTTTTGATTTCACTTTCTTTACGCACGTAGGACCACAAATTAAAATTAATTATCACTTGATTCGGAGAAAAATCATAGGTGCCTGAGAGTTTTTCGTGTTTTAAAACGTGTGTGCTTAGTAGTTGTCAATTATGAAGCTGGTGGTGTGTGTGTGCAGCGAGCACGCGGAGTGTCCGGTGAGCTCGTGTAGCTGCCGCTGCAGCGCGCTCGACCCGCCCGACCGCGACCACGACCTGCCGTTCTAGCCGCTCTAGCTGCTCTAGCCGCACAGCTGCTGCTGCGGCGGGGAACCACGCGGCTAGTTATTAAGCAATCATGTAGATAGGTTTTATACATTGTGTAAATATGTATGTATATCTTGCGTTATTCCACTGTGACATCTAGGCATGCGTTCTGTTCTGTATGGAGAAATCGTCAATGAATCTGAACGTCGACCTTAGTATATCGGAAGCGGCAGGGCGTGGCCAGTGTGACCCGCCGACACTTCGTTAGGGCGAGGCCAAACGAGCGTATTATTTGAGCTGTGCGTCGTGTGTAGTAAGTCGATTTCATACTTAAGTCCAAACTCATTTTGCGTCGCCTGGTGGTACAAGCAGTACTTAAGTATGAAACCGAATGCACGTGACTCATTTTTCGCGACTGACCTACCCTTAGGGTAAAGCCAAACGAGCGTATTTTTTGAGCTTTGCGTCTCGTAAAATTAGTTGATTTCGTACTAAAGTCCAAAATCCAAACAAAATTAATTTGAACTTCTGTATGAAACCGACTCATTTCTCTCGTCTTGCAGATCCAAAAATACGCTCGTTAGGCCTCACCCTTACAGTCTTGAATTCACATATTGTATAGTTATTTAATCTTAAGATCCAGTTTCCAGAATAAATCGAGGCTCGAGACCTATGTTTATGGTGTTGTGAATTGCGACTGAATTTTATTAATATTTTTATGGCTCTAGATTTATAAGGGTGCTGTGTCAAATGGTGTAATTACTGTAGATATTCCAGGAGGACGGCGAAAACTTCACTGCTTCATCAGCCCATTCCCGAGCGGTGCTCAGTGCTCTGGCATTTATTTACGGGTAGTCCCCGTCGGTCGCTCCAGCGTACAACAAGAATACAGGTGTTGTCATGACGCCAAAATTCACTGATGTATTCCGGTAAATATTTCGTTGAGATACCAAAACACTACCGTGTTTGTAGCATGGTTTTCAAATTTTTAATTAAATTTATAACTTAATACTATCCCACCTGATGGTAAGTGGCGATGTAATACCCATTCCATCACTGCTAGTCCTACGGAGAGGCCGTACACTTGATTCTTGTTGTACGTGCGACTAGTGCAATATTGTGTGAAACTATGTCAATTATTTAATAAGTAGCTAATAAATGTATGTGGATATTATTTTTATACAAACAATGGCACAATGTTTATTTTTGTACAATTGTGGCGTACAGCCTACAGGATGACGTATTGTATAATTCAATGTGTGGGTTTGTAACGATCATCGAAACCGCCACATGAGATAGGGTATCAAATGTTCAAATGAAATTCAGAAGTATTTCCAAATATATATATAATATATATACATTTATTAAATAATTATCTCATCTGTATCCAAGTTAACAATAAAATTTTCAAAGACACAACATCGTTTAAATCTGTTTATCGTACAAGGATCGCATCCGCGGGAGCGCGCGGCGACCCTCTCGTACAAAAATATACCGGCTCCCCCTCCCCTCCCCTCCCCACATCCACATCCCCTACGTATTGCACACTAGCAACAGGTCACATGTACTCGACGAAACTAATACACTATTATATACATCAAGAAGGACAAGTAGTCATAAAACTGCGGCATTTGAGCGAAGGTGTCGAGCGCGGGCGGCGGGCAACGGGGGGCCACGTCGGAACACTCGCGTGGCCCCCCGTTGCTTACAGAATGTCGTGTCGCGAGCGCCGGGCTCATGTTAAATGTAAATACTTGAAAATTTATTACTTCGGAGGGAATTACAAAATAGCCATCGATGAGAGCGATGCTCGGGGGTCGCCGGCGACGCCACGCGACACGACACGACATGACACGACACGTGTCTTACAATTTGCAAGTCCGGCGCCGGCTCGGAAAACATCCAACAAAGTCAACGTCTAATAGAATATAACCGCTCGATATTTAAAATAGTTTACAACATTAAAACATTCGTCTACTAAAATGAGTCACCTGCGCAGCGGTTCTCATAGAACCTGAACGATGCGGAGCTCCACGACTCCACGGCTCCTCTACGTCGAGATACAACATTGCACAATATATTAATATCTTCATCTACGTAGTATATAAAAATAACATTTATAGGGCGAAGTACGTCACGTATCGACGCCGCTTAGCGCTTCGCCGACATACATCACCGTCGGTCCGGGAGTAACAATCTTTGGTATAGCGGACGAGCTCGAGAGCCGAGACCGAAGTCATTACACAATACAGTCGAGCGGACAGACGCGGCGGAGGCGCGGCGATAACATCTACATATACTTCGTAGTCATACTCAAAAGCATATCCAAATATATAATAATATAATATTTTGTACACTTACCACTCCTCACTACTTTTAAAGCTTTCAAATTAAGATTTGTCTTAATTTTACCACGTACACATAAAATTCGCTTTACCTTCGCTAATTCATTATGAATCACATCGAATAGACACTTTGACTTATGTAATATACATATGGTGCGGGCGGTGCCGCGAGCGTCGCGTGTCAGCGCGGTGTGGGCGCGCCGGGCGTGCCGGGCTGGCCGGCTGGCGGGAATGTGCGAGTGTGGGCGGCGCGCGCTCACTTGCCCTCGTCCTGCTCCATGGGCTCCTCCGACGCCGAGCGCGAGCTGTCCCCGGACCTGCCGCCGGCAACACAACCGATACATAATATGTCTCCATGTGCATCTTTGTAGCAAACATTTTTAGCCGTATTGGGGCGGCTTAGAATACTGACCGTAATCGCATGTCGCATACTAGGGCTATGCTGTAGATGGCAACAAAAACAGGCCCGCTTGGTGGCAAGGCTTCATGTAATGATTTTTGTCATTTATATTATTACTGGTACATAAAGATAATATTTTCTGAGCCAGTCGACAAACGACTGTTTCGGCCGAGGGCTTGGGAGCCAGTTCTTTTTTTCTTTCTTCTCTCTTTCTTGGCCGACAATGCATCGGTGACGCGTTTGGTGTAGCTGAAGTTCGTGGTTGACGATAGCCACTTACCATCAGTTGGATAGTCAGCGCGTTTGTCGGTAGCAATATCAGCTGTTACTGAGCTAGAAATTTTGGTCCTTGGAGCCGTTTTTGTGATTGATAAGCATTTTACCTGAGGCAGACGGGCTGCAGCGAAGTGGGCAGCGAGGCGGGCAGCGCGGTGGGCAGCGCGGCGGGCATGGCGGGCGGGTGCATGGACAGCGTGGCCATGGCGGCGGCCGTGTCGGCGGCGTCGCGCTCCGTCTGCAGCCGGCCCAACCGCGCCGCCGCCACCGCGGGCGCCGCCTCAAGCGCCGACATGCCGATCAGCGAGCTGTACCGCTTCACCTGCAACGTCACCCGTCTCAATATACCTTGCACTTACTAAACTGCCTAATAGGGATGTTGACTAATTTTAGGATTCAATTTTATTTCGTAGATAGAACCTTAATATTCACGAAAAAATATTATAAAAATAATAATCTTCAATTTAAAAACAAAAATTGATAAATAAAAATCTATTAAATTAATGCATTCTATTTGTATTTTTATTTTTCACTATCTACATGATCCTTCGAGCCGGCAGCGTCTCCCATTCGGAGCAGTACAAAATATAGTAGACTCACGACGGGCCAGTGGGGCGCCTGCGCGGCGACGGCGGCCCGCAGCGCCTCCTGCGCCTGCGGCAGCGGCTTGCGCGCCAGCTCGCGGTGCGGCGGCGGAGCGGTGCGCTCGCCGAGCAGCGCGCGCACGCACTCCTGCGCGCAGTCGCACACGGCGGGCAGGTCGTAGCCGCCCTCCAGCGCCAGCACCACGCGCCCGCCCGCCAGCGCCAGCAGCTCGCGCGTCAGGTGCGCGAAGCACGCGGCCGACACGCCGTACCCGCCCAGCGGCGCGGGGTGGCCCGCCGCCGCGTCGAACCCGCACGACACCAGCACCATCTCAGGGTCGTACTCCTGCAACCGATGCAACCACACATCACTCCCCGTTAGATCACCGTCACCGAATACAAACATTACAATTTAAAAACCACACAGTTTCATTTTTGTTTCACATAGCTAAGAACATTCTCGAGTCACCTTTCATATAAAAAACTAAATCAAAATCGTTTCATCCGTTTGGGAGGACCGATGCCACAGAGCATATAGGTTGGCGATGGTCATTGGTCACCTTGGCGATGGGCATGACGAGCGCGCGGAAGGCGGCGAGGTACTCGGCGTCGGCGAGCGGCGGGTCGCCGGGCCACGGCACGTTGACGGTGTAGCCGAGCCCCGCGCCCGCGCCGCACTCGCCCGCCGCGCCCGTGCCCGGGAAGAAGTTCCCGCCGTCGTGCCGGTGCAGCGACACGTACAGCACCGTCGACTCCTCGTAGAAGATCTGCTGCGTGCCGTTGCCGTGGTGCACGTCCTGAACATACCACACACGACTTCACTCATACTGCTGCCTACGATAACGGTAGTTGACAGTGGTGAGTCTATAATTATTATTATTATTTTGTGGGGCAGGTGCTACAAACATAAATAGGTACCTACTTGGCCGACTAACATCTTGTACCTTGCTTGTATATATATTTTTAGAACCGCGGATGGAAAAATGTCGTTTGTATGTAATTTAATCAACTACTTGTGATTGTAGCCCCTACTAAGGGAGGTTGCATGAATATTTTTAATTTTGTTTATGCGTGCGTACGTGCACGTGTATTTACCCAATCAACGATGAGTATTCTTTGCAGGCCGAGTCGCTTGTGCAACAGGCGCGCGGCGATGGCCACCGAGTTGAAGAAGCAGAAGCCCATGGCCTGGTTGGGCTCGGCGTGGTGGCCCGGCGGCCGCACCACCGCGAAACTGGAATCAGGTCAATTCACACGTCAATCACATAAATACGTCATCAGGTACAATATTACGTTACGTCTGAATTCAATGAAACCGGTTTCACACTTCTCTTTTTAAAAACCTTAGCCTCTTATGTCAATGTTGCCCTCCAGAAGGATGTGCGTGTAGGTTACGCCTGAAGGCAACTGGAATAGTTCCGGTGTTCAGGTTTTGTGAGTACGAGGGAACACACGAGTGATGCGCACGAGATTCAATTTAATACTGATATAATTATTGAAAAGTCGCAAAAACGGGACATTAAATGATGGTAGTATGAATGTGTATCAATGGTATCCGTCAAGGTGAGGTGAGGTGAGGTAAGGTGTGAATATTAACCCGTTGCGCAGGTCGCCGCGCGCGGTGCGCATGGCGAGGTCGAGCACGGCGCCGGCGGCGAGGCGCGCGGCGGGCGGCGTGTGCGCCTCGCTCCACGCCGTGTCCGCGTCCACGCCCAGCCCGCCGCACGCCAGCCGCACGAGCCGCACGGCGCGCGCGCCCCCCGCGCCGCCGCTGCTGCGCCCGCCGAACGCCGCCACGTGCGCCTCCGTGTGCACCGACGCCAGCTCCTCCAAGGTCGCCTGCCAACAACCAACCACATCACAACCACAGCTTGTTCATTATCTACTGCTGACACTCGACACGATTCCAATTTGCAATGGGATCAATTATGACAATTTTGTACCGACAAATTCCTGTTCGGCCGGGTCCATTGACCTCTTTTAACTCTTGTTGGTTTATGATCTGTTGTTTTTCAATTTAATGATCAAACGGCGATATTAGAGTAATGTCAGTATACGCACCTTGCGCGGCCTCGTCCGCTCGGTGCGCGCGGCCAGGCCGGTCTCGCACAGGCGCGCCCACACGGACTGCAGCCGCCCGCCGTGCTCGGGGTGGGTGGGGGCGTGCGCGCCGCACGCACACCTGAGACACACCAACACGTTTATTTAGTAACTATAAAATCATTCCAATCCTACATAAAAAGTCAGTGCCAATCAAAATTTGCAAAATCAAAAGGTAACATGTAACAAATGGGATTTGTGGTAAGGCATTAACTTATAAAGTAACAAAAAAGGAAACCAAACAAAAATAAAAGGGATATACACATGAGGTGCGTTACCCATGTTTGAGCATGAGCGGGTCGTAGGCGAGGCCGGTGGCGGGCGCGCGGGCGCCCACCAGAGGGGACGACAGCGCGCGCGCCAGCGGGGCGGCGCACGCCGGGGCGTCCGTCTCGGGCACGGGGAGCGCCGGGCCCGCGGTCAGCTGGGGCGCCGGCCGCCGCGCCGTCAGGTCGATCACCTCGCCCTCCTCCTCGCGAAGCTGCGCTGCCGCCGCGTCGTGGGCGCGCGTTAGCACCTGACAGCAGTCGAGTTCGATGTTGTTGAAACAGGAACGAAAATCATCGTCGGCATTCCGATAGGTACACTCTTTTAAGACATGTCAGAGGTATGGAGCGGTACGGGGCGGTATCGGGCGGTACTCACAGTCTTGCGGATCTGGTCGCGCAGGTAGTGGTGCGCGGAGGGTGGCTGCAGCGTGAGCGCCGGGTCGCCCAGCGGCAGCGGCGCGGAGTGCGTGCGGCCCAGCGGCCTCTTGGACAGCCGCGCGCCCAGCGCCCCGCCGCCCACGCCCGCCCCTCCACAATACGCCTCCGCCTCCGACACTGGTGGCAGAGTCACCGTCACCTGACATGGACACAGACACACAATATTATTACATTATTATATTTTATATCTACAAATACTTTCATCCACATTGGATAGTCCTAAAGCCAGAGTGAAGCTGAAGCCACTGTACTTTAGAAATGAAGTAATAGTTACCGGCGGCGCGGGTTGCGCGGGCGGGGGGTGCGGTGGATGCGGCGGGTGCGGCGGGTGGCGCGGCGCGGCGTGCGGCCGCCCCAGCGAGATGTTGGGCATGGAGGGGGACGAGAAAAGCAGGTCGGGCGCGCGCCCCCCCTCCTCTTCCTCACGGATGGGGGCGGCCACGCCGGCGCCCGCAGCCCCCGCGCCGCCCGGCGGCGACCCGCGCGGCGAGCTACCATCGCAGTCTGTAACACACCACACATTATTACGTTAGCTAAAAAAAACACGATGACATCATTCAAGTTACAACAGTCAAAGTCAATTAAGCCAAAGGAACTCTATTTTCGATTTTCTGTTGTTTTCCTTTGGGCAACATGAATGACGAATATCTGGCTGAAGTATATCGCGGTGTCATGGTGTCCGCGAGCGATACAGCGATGCAGCAATGCAACGATGTAGAAGGTTGTACTTACTGCGGTGCTTGACTCTGGTCTTGAGCGGGCGGCGCGCGAGCGGCGAGGCGCGGCGCTCTATGACGCGCGCCTTCAGCCTCACCTTCAGCATGTTGGGCTCCGACGCTGCGGGTTAGTGCACGCTCATGCTTGTTAATGCTACACACTGCACACAACACACACACACACACACACTGCACACACACACACAGACGCAGCAACGCGCAATACATTCACATTCGTATTCTTACGTCCACACGCACGTCACGCACGCGTGTAGACGAGGGTACGTATTCAAAGATTAATGAAACGCTCACACGACTGATTATTTATAATTGATATTATGCATTCCACAGCTCTGATTTTCGTTTTGGATTTATTTTAAAAATACCTAGTGTTTTACAAAACATAATTTCTTTCATTAAACGAATCACATCGATAGTTTTCAACGATCACATCCTGTATCCTACCAACATAGTAATTAATGTTCGACCTAGAGTCCTAGAACCAATATGTATTTTTATTTCCCACATAACACCTAAGGGATTAGGTAGTGGCTGAAAAACAGCGCTACGCAAGAAGAGCAAGAGCCTCTGCCTTTGCCCACACAACAAGTAGTAATTTATTTTTTAGTTTTTTGATTGATTTATTTATTTTGCATCGCATTGTATTTTCTTTTGTAATTTTTCATAGGTAACTGTTTTTTTTTTTGTTTTCGTTTGTTTTTTTGTCTTTTGTGTTATTTTTATTTATCAAAGATGATAGGTTTAAAAAACGTCAAGTTATGGAAGCGATATCTAATACAGTAGATTTTTGCAATTGAAAAAATATGGATTTTTGTAAGTTCCTGTAGGGGCTGCGACGGAACTCCTACGTTGGGTTGTTGATAGTGGTTGATAGTAAATGATACTTGAGAAGTTGATACTTGATAATTTATTGATAGAACTATCTGAATCTAAGTAAATGATAGGTGAGAAATGATAGAGCGAGCACGCGTGACCGGTATTGCTTTTCGCAATCAGCGCACTGACTCAAAATGCATTAATGTAGCATAATAGCGTAAACTGATGACCCTACAAAAATGTACGTGCTGTAGCCCGTACAGTTCCTTTAGTGATGTATGCACGTTCTTTGGTATTACGCCTGTTGATGATAACATTATAGATATGATACTAACATTATCCTGATGCCATATATCCTTCACTTCATCCGCGAGAGGTAAGTATTTCTGGATCTTATCAAAGTGTTTTTACTTAAAATTATCTGTATATGGGATTAAGATATCAATAGGAAGAGTTGTTTTAGTAAGTTTAGGGTTAATGTAATATCCGCTCTATTGCAGTGAACTGTTTTGTCTGAGATAATGTTGGGAGTCCCAGTATAATTTTGCTACGTTATTTTCAAATACATTTTTGGGGTATATTTATAATAAGGTAATTTGGTATGCTAAGTATTAATGAATTTGTTTTGTTACATTATTATGTTTTTTTATATTTAATTACCAAGTTATAAACATTACTCGTTTATAAACAACCCGCCAAACCATAAAAAAGTTTGTAGGCAGAGACTATTGTATATTCTGTCTATTTAGTGTCTATTTGTATATTCTTTACTAGCTAATACATTACATCCACTGGTTATGTGCTCTATAGTTTCATTACTTATGTTACATAATCTACATTTTTCACTTATTATACCTATGTCTCTTAATATGACTGTGTTTAGCATAATTTCTTTATTAATATTACTATTATCTACTACCGGATTTTTTTTTGTGGAAGCGACCACCCCTTGTGTTCTAGTGCGGGGTTAAACAATTAGTATTTCAAACATTCACGGGTTATAGATTTACACACACAGCATACATACGCCCGGCACCCGCGGCCGGCGGCTCCAGTGTATCGGTTTTCTAATCTGAGTGTCAACCATGACTTAATTGTCATCGACAAAAAATCGATTTAAAATCGATTAATTCTGCTAGCGAGTATCAAGTTCTTACTGTAAAAAATGGTGGTTAGAGTGATATCGAGTAATTGACTTGTATTTAATGTTTTCCGTACGATAATGGTACAGAAAATTACAACTTCGTCATATAAGAAAAAAAGAAAATTACACCGATGCTCGGAATTTTAAATGACTTGATTGACACTAAAATTGAAAACCGAATACGAGTCGGAAACCGTTGTTGACGTTGCGGTTGGCGGTGTAATTGCGGTGTAGTTGCGGTGTACCTGTCTTCCGCAGCGGGTAGTCGGCGGGCGAGGGCTGCGGCGGCGCGGCGAGCGGCAGCGGCAGCGGCGCCGCGATGCGGTACGGGTGCGCCGTGGCCGTCGCGCCCGTCGATGTTATCGATTCGCCCGACGACGACTTCACTATCCCCCTGCCGAAACAACAGTCGCATTACACTGAATTTTACGACAGCCACTTTATTTACAATCGAGCGTAAAATCGCTTTTTTTGGCCGGCAACGCGTCGGTCGCACTCCGGTGTTGCAGAAGTGCAATAGTGGCAGTGACCAGCAATTCTGATGTGCGTGGTGCGTTTGTTATGTTCTCGGCCCGCAATTACATTCTTATTATTTCACAACAGTAAATATTCTTAGCAAGGCGACTGGCCTACATCGGTACTTCTGTACAATTTGTAAGGCCTGATTGTCTATTCAACGATAGATGGCACCACATGTATCAATTCGTTACGCTTACACAAAAATATTTACCTTATGGTATGTAGGCTAAGTACTTATTGTAACAGCGTACTCCATAAATTTTATTCCTGGTCAACCTCCAATCTGACCGCAATCTTTTCTTCTGGTTAACTATTAACTACACTTACCAATTCCTATAGGGCGAACCAGGTACTGTTCCGTTGGCGTTGGCTGCAGCCGCCTTCTTCTTTAGGAACTCCTGAAAACACAAAATTGCTACGTTACACACTGCACTTAACCAGGGTCTGGGAGTCGAACTTTATTAATGGGTCTTTGGCACTTTTAGATGTTGATCTGTTCTCTGTTTTTCCATTTCAAAAATATTTTTAGCTTTTCTGCCCTTCTCAATAAGATTTTTTGTCCATTTCAACCGAAGCACAATCCGCATGGAAAAGTACTGACTACTGAGCACATTGTGTAGGTATTCTTACGCTCCCCTCAGTGAGACTATCTACAAGAGATCGACAAGCGGATGCTATATACACCATTGCCTAAAGACGACAGTGAGTACAATGATTGCAGTAAATAGAGGTAGAAGGTTCACCTGCAGCTTCTGCTTGACCTGCGTGGAGGCGTTGGCGCTGTGCTCGTGCTTGTCCTTCTTGCGCAGCAGCTCGCCGCGGTCGCGCTCGCGGGCCTCGCGCGCCTCCCGCGCCTCCCGCGCCTCGCGCAGCGCCGCCTCCTCCATCGCCTTCTGCTGCTCCCACAGCTGCACCACACACACACACTGTCACACCGTCCGGATACATAGCAAGGGGGCTCGGGTTCAGGGTTTCTCATGTTTGTTACAGTGAAACGAGCGGTTCGGTCGACGCGTATTACTGGTATCAAATTAGGTTATAAATATCTAAACGACATTAGGCTCATTAGGTAATGCGATTCATTCATGGGGCAAATCTTTCTTACTAAAAATTTGATTGTAGCTCGACAAGCGAAGCGATGCAGCTAACGAGGAGCAAATCCACCGGCGGCATCGTTCCGCGATAAGACAGTTATTTTTAGCCTCAATAAAGGGCGTGAGAGCTAAAAAGCTGATTTCGACGCCCACTGCGCCCATTACCGAGAACCACTATAAATAGATATATGAAAGAAAACATGATGTTCGCATCCGAGATCGCGAATCAGCAGCGGGTTTGGCGTACATCACGGAACTCGCGGATGACATGCTTTGGACGCACTCCACATAATTTGCATATTTCCAATGTTTACCCGAACGGCGCGCGGCGGTCCGTTCCAAACATTGGCCCCTAACGGCAGTGACACAGTGTTTGCGAATGCGATCATTGATATTGGGATGAGCAACACGCGAACAAATAATTTTCCAGCGTTATACGACCCACTCGAAGGTTGCGTGTCGATATCGATGACTAAGCATTTCCGGAGCTCCCCATCCCAGCGAGCCATTCTCAAGCTGGCTAGCTGGCCGGTGAGTCGGCAGGCTGGCTGGTGGGATTTTCCCACCGGGCAATTGGGGTCAGGTGAGGTTAACAGTGGCACGGAGCGCGCTATGCGTAATGTAATTACGCAGCAAGCACCGTTCACTAATGTGCTAGTCGTAGTGCGCCACGGGCAATTGCTTATAATTACTTCACTATCACCTTCGCTTTCAAACGTTATAAAATAAAAACATACTAATCTTAGAATCTCAACTTGACCTGGCCTGAATAGATGATTGTGTTTGTTTGTACCGTGTACTTATACAAACAAACCATAATTGTAATAAACGCGGTTGTGCCTGAGGAAATTTGTATAGTTATTAGATTATGCGGTATTTTCTATGGCAGTAATCCTAAGTAGTTATTCGCGGAGAACTTGGAAGCCTAAGTTGTTTATTGGCACACTCTTATTAGGCAAATCTTATTTAGTATCTTATCTTAGTGTTTGTTACTGCTCGCCGCGTTTATCAAGTTACAGGTAATCTTGTATTTTGGTTATAGATACGACGAGTTGGTAATTTTCCTGTCGCGCTACTTTATTTATTTATTTATTTATCTGAACGATATCGAAATTTCGCTGTAGAATAAAATTATCCTGTCAGAGAAATTCACAATGATCGTATTTTTATGATCATCCTACCACATATTGTTTCTGATCATCCTACCATATATAATGTTATCTTATACATATATTGTGTTTCATAATTCCGGGCAAATAGGGCTGCCTGCTGTGAAAGTAATGCAAAATTCCGAATATTTCGCAAACGGATCCTTGAATCTTAAAATGGTCTTTTGCAGACCCCTAATATTTTTGAAACACCTTTTCTACGATACCCCACACTATTATGGTATTAACATAAAAATAAAATTGTTAAATTGCCCAAGTTCTTTACGTCTATCTCAGTGGATGGAAGTATAATTTACAGCAAACTTGCAGCGGGATCTTATATCATAATAATAAATCAACCAGTTTTGTCTCCTAGTAGGTAAGGTGGGTGAACCATGGAAGGCCATGCTTTTTGTAAGGCCAATTATTTAAAAGTCGTAGTTATTGCCATCCGATGACAAATTCCTTCAACTTACTCTTTGTTGACTTCGGTCATCGATGTAAAAATTGTAATACGTGCTCTTACTAAAAACGTAAGTTTTCAAGCAAATAAACTATTGTTTTTTTTTGTTTTTTTACTCTAAATTGATTATATAAGAATTTGCTATGGTAGTGAAGAAAAACATATTACTTTATTTCCATTTCAATTAAAATATTGGTAGTGTTCCCAGGAAAGCCAATGGTTTCTTGTAAGGTCGATCAAAAAGTTGAGTTGGCCTTGCACAAGAGCCTTCCTAGGAGCATCTAGAAACTACGAAAATATTATAACTTAGTTTTTACATGTAAACACATATCTGGAAAGGTAAAACAATGTGCAAGTTAATATAATAGCTAGCACTTAGATAAAGGCACCCAATTCCGAGGAGTTCTAACATTTTGGCCTTACAAGGAACGGACCACTGAGAAGGCCATTTTAATCAGTTTTATTTTTTTATTATAACGGTTACTGGCAACTTATTTGATATCGATATAATACTCATTAATATTATTTTTAAAACAATTTCACGAATACATTCTTAGTTTTACAATAGAGTTCTAGTAATGTTCGTAGAGTTTTTTATACTTGAATGGTAATAATTTAATATTTCACTTTAATGAAAGACCTTTTTATATAATTTAAGTATAAGCAGATATTTTGATTGTTACAACGCGCCAACGTTAGTTTTAAGTTAAACTACTGATTTATTATATTGGCCTTATATGGAGCCTTGTTCCTTGTAAGGCCGTTTGGAAGATATTTAGTAAAATTTAATTTAATAGATAATTTTTTTTCTACTCAAATAAGTTAACGTTAATTAAATCTGTAATAAAAATATTATATAATATGTTATATGATAAAACAAAGTGTTACTTAATGATTTGTTTGTTCCATTTATCTAATAAATAAATAATAATAACTGTTTATTTGTTGGCCTTCCATGGTCCACCCACCTAACATTTGAAAAGCATATTATATAATAAGGGTTCGTAAACAACTCACATAATGACGTATTGAAAGTGTAGGTACCTTCAAGTGATGCCTAATCTGCTGCTCGTGCTGCTCGGCGAGCTGCTGCCGCTGCTGCTGGAAGTGCTGCAGCAGGATCTCCTGCTGGAGCTGCTGTTGCTTCTTCAGCTGCAACATACAACTGCAGCGTTACTGGGCTGTCGGGCGACGGGTTATCGGGTTAGTTGTAGACTGGAAGGACCGCGCCTCGTCCTCTCGAGGCCAACGTGTTGCTTCCGTCGTGCCAATATTATCTCGCTGCAGAACAGAAGGTGCGAGCGAAACCCTTCATCATTAATAAGTGCCTGCATCGTGCTTACACTCTGTGAGTGTGTTTAACATCAATAACATCCAGTAGCTAATCAATACAAACAGTGTAAAAACGAAAATACACACCAAGCAATCAAACATAGCGTTAGTACAGAACAACCATTCTCGAGACAACAATGAAGGAATTTTCAATTTTTTTACATGGGGAGCGTCGCGAATTGAAAACAAAGTCAGATTTCGATGGATTAAGTAGCGGAACATGTCCACACACAGCATTCAGTGGTTCGTTTTGTTTTTTGTCTGCGACCCCTCATTCTGCGGGAGTAGCTGCTCGGTTCGTCGAAAGCGTTATGTACAATAACTAAAACAACGATTACCTACTAGACGATAACCCTACAAATCACATTGTTAATTACAATTCACACGAATATTTAATTCAAGGCCTAATTAGCATTATTTATTCCTCTACTATAGTTAGGCGTGCACCTTTCGTAATAACAACACACATGGTGAACTCTGACCGCTGGGATCAACGAGCGTACATATCATAAATAAATTAACATCCAAACAATAATAGCAAAAATGTACAAGTGTTAGGTTCAGACGGGTCGCGGTTTGGCGATTTGCATTCGCCGTGGGACATGGGTGCGGAATATTGATTCTAAAGGGCAGCTAGGATATTGTACATTTATATCCTACTCATGAATTATCCATATATCGTTATTACTTATAACGCCGCCGTGCTGTCCGCGTCCCCGCGCCGGGACCACGGTACGGCACGGTCGCAACGATGTCCCACGAAGAGGCTGCCCGCTGAATGCGGCCGGAGAAGAGCTCGCAACTGAGGCCACTGATTGAAAACAGTCTTGTAGGTATCCAACACCACTATTGTTTCATTCCCTGAACGTACTTGAATACATTTACAATTGAATTTTAATTAATTTGTTTACGCATTTCGATTTTACCTACTGAAGAATAATAGGAATTAACTAGGAATTTATTCAACAATTAAAGTATTTGCACAAAGCAATATAAACTGTATGTATACATAATTAATTGGCTACTGCTTGTAATACTTTAGTAGGTATGCCGTAAATATATTGTGATGAAATGCAATGCTTTCCCGGCGGGAGGAAGGCATCGCCAGTGAGCGGCCGCCACCAGCTGCGAGCTCCCTCGGCCGCGCGCCGGCGGGAGCTGTCTGTCTCTACACAATGTATGATGGAACAACTCACTTGCATCAGGAAACTATTTTCTAGAGTTTGTTTCGCTCTCTCAGCAATATGATTCTTTCTCGGGCTCTGATTCTGACAATGAAAGAGACAAATACATGTAGGTTCCATCGGAACATTATCATTTGAAGGGACGTCGGTTCATAATTTTGAAAAATAATTTGGCCTAACTTTAACATGGATAAGATGAAGATGGTTGCGGGTGATCCGGGGTTTCCGATGCGATGGCGCCCGGAGCTAAGCAACGATGCCACGCTCGGAATCAACACGCGCAGGCGGACAGATAGCTTAATAATGCAATATGAAAAATAATAATATGGCAACATAAAAAATATATGATTGAAAAGTGAACGATATCGACAGTGGCTCGGTGTCTCCGCATATTTTCGGCGTCGCGTACATTATTTTGGTTCGATGGTAAAAGAATTGGCGGGGTGCGGAATGTGCGCGCGCCGCGAATAGCAGCGCGGACGGATGTTTCGCGCGCGTGTGGGCGGAGTAAAAATATTGTTGTACGCCTGTGTCCGCGGCCGCTGCATGGCTACCGCACCATGCTGAGGGACGGCGGTTGTATTGTTTTGACGACTCGCACGCAATAACCCCCCCCCCCCCCTCCTCCCACCTAGCGTAACGTACATAGCATACGTTACCACTTGTAACATTTGTAAACACGCTATAAGTATTCTTATAAAATCTAATCATTGTCCTTCGCTATTGCTAGCAATCAACTTAAAAACTATAAAGGCAGAGAGAACCCTGCACCCTCAAATGTTCATATAATAATAACCTACTTATTAATCAATTGTCTCATAAACAACATCCGATATTTTAAGCCCGATATGTAAACAATATATAGGAAACATTTTTAATGGAGTGCAGCCCGCAAACTGTATCTATAATTTTCTGTGAAAATTGTTAAAGCGACGGATGTTCAAGATGGATGCTTGGCGCGACTCCAAATGTTAAATACCGATTTCCTTTGCGACGACCCAATATTAGAAACTATTGTTTAATAATAATTCCATTTATATTTAGTCTTGCTTACAGCTTTTAATTTTGGAGTTCTCAGGGGAGCGGTGTATTTGGACACAGGAGGCAAATATGACGGGGGCCCGAGACGTTGCGGCGAATAAACTAAAGATCAGAAGCAGCAGACGTCCATGTACCTATTGTATCCGTATCAATAAAATATATACAGTCGGCAAACGAATTAGGTATATAGGGCATGATTCTAAAATCTTCTGTAATTATTGATATTACAGATTGTTTGTGTTATTATCAATGTTAAATGATATCTGTACGTAAGGTATGATTTAACATTGATAATAACGTAAACAATATGTAATAACGCCGCGTGTAGTAATAAGACCGCCTATTGTACTAGTTCCTGTATAATAAAATGTATTTGGATATAACTTTGGTGTACAATAAAGAGGATTTTGTTGTTGTTGTTGTTGTTGTAATAATTACAGATGTAATATTATAAACATTACAGAGGGTTTTAGAATCATGCCCTTCATACTTAATTCTTTTGTTGACTAATTGTAGTAATTCTGGCGTACTTTACCATAATTAAAACTCTAAATTTGAGTATACGACACATTCAGATTGAAAAATCTCTGAAGCATAACCTACTTATTATCCTGTTATAATCTAAAGGTGAAAATTAATGTCGCGATCATTTTTGTCGGGGACAATGTGTGGCTGACACACCATCGTATTGATCTCACTGTGATACTCTCTGATACTGATAGATAGATAGAACTGAGCTATTTCTGAGATCGTTGTAACTACGTAAAAGAGATAAATATTAACGTGAATTAAAAAAAAAATATTTTAATATACCATGGGGATTTCTACATGGACATTGGACAATCGAGCCGGTCGGTCGGTGTGCCGATGCCGGACATTTGATATTACGGCGGCGGCGGTAATGGACGATATATATTAGAATCCGCAACCGCGTGTTATATTTACTGCAGGGGCCGCATCAACACTAATGCTAAAATTAGGCGCCGTATTACACTGAGCCATGTAAATATAGTACGCAGACGGACGGACCGTTCCACGTTTTATGTATACGCGTGTATTCGTATCGGTTTATTTATATCGCGTGCGGGAATTTTTAAAAATATCTCCGCGTTTCGAGCGAGGCGGACGGAGGCGCGTGGCGTGTTGCAACTCGCCGCCGCGCCGGGGGAAAGGTCATGGGAAAACCACAATATTTATACTTGTTTATCGATACACAGCTAGCCGGCGCACATGCACTTTGTTAACGTCACTGACTATGTCCAAATGCACCGCCTCGTTTGTTATCGTTCAAACTGAAGTTCAAGCCAATGGCTTCTAATAATAAATGCTCACCGCAATGTTACGGTGGTCACCTCAGAGGAGTAAACCAGTATTCACTTTAATATATTACAATCAACCTACTGATACTACATAATTGTATCTACATCATATTTTTATCGAAACTCAATCTTTCTTGTTTATTAAATTTGAAATTAAAAATAGTGAAATTAAAATCATTGATATTATATTAAAGTCAATGGTATTGCAAGTTACGAAATATTTATCAGATGCGATATCCTAGCGTGTCGACCACTGAAACAACTGTTCCTACATAAGCCGAATTACTAGCCGAAATATAATACAATCAATAGGTAATTGACTGTTGACATTGATTAAATATGTAGTGTAATACATTACGGCCGCAGTCGTATTGCACGTGTTGCCAAAACCGACTTGTTGAGCCGCGCGGCACCAGCTGAATCACTAAACGATAGCACCAATACGATATCATACGCATATCCTAACCGTGAACTATCCGACATCAATACAATGCAAGTTAATGCAGTCCACAATAAATAAAACTGTATAAACTCGACCTAAAAATATGATTTAAGGGACCCTACTAAAGGCATCTCCCGCCGTAGGACACTTGGACAGTAACCAGGAGATTTTCGTGTGGTAATAATACAGACATACTCTTTGTATGCGTGAAACCAACTACAGATAGGTATTCTCGAACGGTAACCGTGCCATATGTCAAGTACTCGCACTAGCGTAATGAAAATATGAATATTTAATACGCATCTTTTTTTTTTTTTTTTTTTTTTTATATGAAATAAGTTAATGCTTGACAACGATCCCACCTGATGGTAAGTGGCGATGAAGTCCAAGATGGTGAACGCACTAACTTAATAAATTAAACTTTAAAAAACTAACGCATCTCGATCGATGTCGCTTTACAATGCTATATTACTTGTTAATTTTTAACCACAATCAACTTGGGGCTCTGAAATGTAGCATGGAAACGGTACTCTCGCACTAATTAGGTACGACGCGTATGGCGCAATGGTTACCGTGTCGGATCGCCGTGCCAAGGGTCCTGAGTTCGTTTCCAGCGAGGCGGAAAATTAGATGAGTTTGAATTTCTGTTCTCGGTCTGGGTTCGTGTGTTGTGGATGGCAGCCACGACACAGGGTAGTGTGGAGCTAGAGCTACGCGTGTGTGTGGTGTAGTCACCTGCATGATCTGGTGGTGGAAGCTGGTGTCGGCGGTGGGCAGGCGCGGCGCGTGCGGCGGGGACGGCGTGTGCTGCGGCGACTGCTCGGGCCCGCCGCCGCGCTCGTGCGCCATCTCTGCTGCAACAAAACAAACACTTACTGTTTCTGTACAAGCGACGTCAACAGTGTCAACATACGAAACCGGTAACGGACACCGGCCTAACGTCACAATCACACGAGAAGCGAGCGACATAAGACAAGTGTTACCGGGTGAATTGTGTTGTGCTTTGGATAGTGAAGAACTAA
The DNA here is from genome assembly GCA_963932265.1 of Thymelicus lineola. Classification (NCBI taxonomy): domain Eukaryota; kingdom Metazoa; phylum Arthropoda; class Insecta; order Lepidoptera; family Hesperiidae; genus Thymelicus; species Thymelicus lineola. The sequence continues at coordinate 17,121,961 of OZ010692.1, read as the reverse complement.
AATGTTGGCTTAACGTCACCTATTTATTTATTATTTATTTATTTAAAATTTATGTCACCTTATAAAAAAGGATGAACAAAGGGCAAACTTAATGCCTAATGGCATTGTCCACCAGTCAACCCTGGGTGGATGTGGAAAGAACTGATGGCAGGTGTTAAAACTACTTAAGGAAAAAAAATGTCAAAAAGGAGAAAACAAATACTACTTACGTACAATATACATATACACTTATAAACAACCTATCAATGTAGGCAGATAATATTTTAAGAAGCTCAGCGACTGTTACTGGTAAAAACTTGCATATTGCGTATTCCGTAAATTACACTACTTTTCTTTTTATTTTTACCACTCCGAATGGGGAGTTTTCTAAATGAAATAAGTGAGATTTGATTGGTTCCTTGTGCTGTGAGTAGATCTCAAATAACTTTTTTGAAAAAGTAAAGTTGGATGGAATAACTTTTCTGATTGGCCAACTTTACTATTTTGAGTGATCCACTCACAGCACAATCAATTAATAAATTAACCAATCAATTCTCACTTTTTTTTCGATAACTATCAATAATTCGTGGTTAGAACTCAGCCGCAACGCTTTATATAGTTAGATCTTATCTTCACATTTTTTGTCGAGTTTTGGGAATATGGTAGAAATGTAGCTGCAGGGGGTCCACAGGAACTAGCTAAATTTTGAAAATGGTCTATGAGAAAAAATCTGGGAACCTCTGTGCTAGATATATAGCAATCTGTTTGAGTATTGTATCTGTATGTAGTATCTGTTGTTCATTTTATGATTATAAATAACACTTTCTTAATTATTTTCTAAAAACGCAAACATTTTGTTACGTACCTGTTAATTTTAAAAAATAATTATACATTTTATGCGGTAGATGGGCGATATTGTCGAGCGGTGGAGCGCCCCCACCCCGGGCGCGCCCGACAACCCCTTCCGATGTGACCTACATAGGGCGCGGCGGGGGAAGCGGGTGGGGGAGAGGGGGGTAATGTCATCTATTTTTAACCGTCTATATTTAGAAAGGCTCGGGCTCCGGACGACAAGATTGTCCTTCACCATTTTGTTTTGATTATATCCAATGTGCGACGTACCTATACCTACTGCACCGAAATGCCAGCAACAAAACTCAGACCATTATATGCACCAGTATCATACTTACGTTATTAGTAAATATGCAGAAGGCTATATTTTTTGCAACCAATAAATATTTTTTGCATGGGATTTGCATGAACCAAGATCACCTCTACTCCTGGAATGCAACAGCGTAGCGGGACGCTACAAGTCTTTACATGAGCTGTGCTTGTACCCATATAATTTATTATTTTAACCGTCAATCATATAAATCTTATATCTTTTTCAGTCCACGTTCATATCACGAATCACGCGCCAACGCGTGTCTACAACGGCATCGCAATGTCAATACATACAGCAAGCGGGTCGTGATGACAATATTTTAGCACTAAGCTCTCGTAGACCCACTCGAGTACTACGCGCGTAACCCGCCTACGCTCCGGGAACGTAACGCTACGCGCGTCTGGTGTCTACGCCGTAGCGACCTACGCATTTACTGACAACGTGGATTTGAAGGCGGAGACCGGTAGTCGGGCGCTAGGGGATAACATGATTAACATTAATTAGGACGGCAGCCTGCCTAGACACATTGTCGCTACGAGCCATAAGTGGGTTACTACAAAGACGGTTAAATGAGTACTTTTTGACAACGAAAAACATGAACTATATAAATAAGGATAGTTTACACTACTACCATTTGGATAATAATCTAAAACTTTAACAAAAAAAAGACTTCAAATGAAGTTCATTCTTTCCAATAACAATAAAAAAAGAATCATCAAAATCGGTTCACCCAGTCGTAAGTTCTGAGGCAACAGACAAAAAAATACAGTCGAATTGAGAACCTCCTCCTTTTTTGAAGTCGGTTAAAAAATACAGTCGAATTGAGAACCTCCTCCTTATTTTTGAAGTCGGTTAAAAATAGAGACAAACACAATTTTGTAACGTATAAATAAACAAGTATTATCCTAGTATGACAAATACTGTGGAACGGGTGATTACTGGCACTAGCGCCATACACCGCGACAACGTCAGTAGATTTAGCTGTGGTTTTAGATAATGGTGTTTGTTTATGGGAAGGAGTGCGGGATGACGCGGCCGCCGCGGCCGGCAGTCCACCGACAGCGACGGCATCGCGGAAGTGGTCGCTCCGAGCCCTGCATTCGGCCTCAGTTTTCCGCAATGCTATCTGCGAGCCGGCTATTTCTGGACACATTATATTTGTCGAACACGGTTTAGCTGTATCATTGCGACCGAGATAAAAATAATTTTCCTTGTATAATTTAATTACATTCTATTTAAAGCCGGTGTTTATACTTGCGATCGCACTGAAAATATTGTGTAAGCGAACGGCAGGTCTCCGGAATGTTTAGTTATCGATCGATATTGCAGAGCCGGGCGCAGTCACCGGTCGCGGTGCGTCTGATTGATGTGCTGCTGGGGTTACATCAGTTACATGACACAAATACACATTAATAAATTAATGTCACTCTGAGATAGAGTTATTCAAAACATTGCCTGCATATCTCACATAGTTATTTGTAACTGTCGTGGCAATGGCTTCAACCCGTTAATAATCTACTGCACGGTTCGTCGTCTCGGATCTAATGAGGCCTGGATCGATCGCCACCAATCAGACGATGTTGATAGTTGCCACACCTCATTAATGATAAAATAAACGACTATACACTTAAATCCTCGCACTAGAATTATCTGTGTTGCGGGTGGCATGAACAAGAAAGATAACACATCACATCACACACGACCCAAAAACACACATTTAGGTATTTATCACTAAAATATTTGTCCCGGCCGTGAATCGAACCCTACATTCTCGAGATTGATTCACTTAGCGTCAATACAGCTAGGCTACGGAGACGTCATTTATATTAATTATCTGGACGACTGTGTCTACCTCTGACATACTGAATACAAAATTAATTATGTACAGAACAGATCACGTGGAATGATAAATACGAGTATAATATATACCTTCGAGTCCGCCATACCCACACGCTCGTGAGTGTCCGCCATAACTGTTGCTGTTCTTTACATCCGCGTCGCAATAAAAACAAGATTGAACAACAATTATTGACTTGTTGTTTATGTCCGTGACACGGGGACCGGTGGAGTGAGCACAGTATAGTTATAGATTATTATACAGTGGTTAGTGGAGACCTTGAGTTATTTGATGTAACGGTCATTTTTGATAGCCTATCGACGTGTCGTAAATTACGCATCAGTGGATGTACTGTGCGATCCCAATTTGGAACGTATATAATTCGTATAATCACTGACGAGTTGACAAAGTACATTCTGGAAGTTCTGTATAGTAATTAAATGCTCACCGACACATCATTCTTCTGAGAAGCTGGCGAACCAAGTTAATAAATAAAGTAAAAGTGGCACTGAGCCCTATCCAGTGTCAACTCGATGAGGACTGATCGATTGCTCAGCAGCGTACACCACGAGCAGGGAAGATTGGCAGACTTACGGATGGAAGTAGATTTTCACCCTTACCGCCCGTAACTACGACCTACACTACAATAATGCAAAATTATTTCATAGCCAGAGACGCGTCGCGGGCGCACGGACGGGGTCTGTAGTCGCGATTAAATGTTTAAACATCAACACAATTATTGTCAGTAGGTACTATGACGGCGATATGAATATAATTGTCCACGTTTAAATTAGATCCAGAGCCTTGACTGGTCTAACATATTTTAATGCGCTAACAAGAGCGGTGTTGGCTCGACGTACGACATTGTTATTTCACACCGGGGCAGCGGGCACTTCGGCGGCAACGTCCGTCCGTCTGTCTAACGTACCGTAAGTACCGTACTGCACTATGCAATGTAATCGGCGAAGACTGCCGGGAGTGCTGGGAAATGATTTGGGTTCGATAAGTGTGTGACGAGTACTGTAAGACCACGCCGCACTCAAAATTGTGGACAGATATTTTCATTATATTCAGGTCATTTTCATACTCCATAATACTCATCAAGATAGAATTCAACAAAACAAAGAAGTTTTCAGTGGTGTTTACAAGTGTCAAGAAGAGAGAGAAAAGTTTGTATAATATGTAATACGTAACCCTACCAAACCATTTTCCTCAGTAGGTACTTATTATTATAGCAAAGGTTTATCCGAAACAAGATGTAGCGAAAAAAATTACGTCATTAGTTGGGTAAGAGCATCAGATTCCTACTTAGGGCTGCAAATACTGAAATTGAAATTGGCATGGAGGAAGAAGAAGAACTTTATAAATAATCTGCACGCTTTATTATGGTGGATAATACTTCAAGCAGCCACAATGATATCGAGAGGATAGGGAAGGCTAAACCTTTAATGGTGTCATGGTGGTGGCGAGCAACGATTAAAGATCGATGCAGTCACTAATTGCATACTTGCATAGTGTGGGACGAAGTAACGGCGATCAAACAATCGACGCATATTAGATACAACGAGAGCTTTGGTGTAAAACAAAGCGAATCCCGCGCCGGCGCACTCTCGCTACTCGCTGGAATAAAAATAGAAAGCAAAACGGCAAGTGAAGGACGCGCCGGCGCCCGTCTCTCTTCCACGTCCTGCGCGTGGGCAGGGGGGAAGAGGGACGCCGAAACACAACAAAATTATGAACATCCAAAAATAGAACACGCACGCGAACAACTAAATGTGCCTCCGAACATTAACTTGCGGAAACACATTTTTATTTTAGCGTAGCGGCGAGTTCGCGCACCTCTGTGGTCAATATTTACCAGGAGGTAGGTAGGTGAGCACGACGCGGCGGCGCAAGGATCCGAGTGATCCGACCGAGGACATCTACGTGATCAGGTTGTATTCGTCAATGTTTAAAAATAGATGTAAACGAGAGATTTATTGACACTGAATTAATTCAAGTATTTAGAGAACGTCCTTTAAAGAACGAACTAATCGAAATGTTAAACGAGCGTAAGTTCGTTGTACTTCTATTAAATTCTGTCATATTTTCTCTGTATAAACAGCGACAGCGAATTATTTCATCGCTCTTTCTCTATTTTCTGTTATTCTTTTCGTGTAAATGCTGAATACCTTTTTGTATTCACACATAAAGAAAAAACGCACTTGTTCCAGTTGTCGATTTGAGATAGACGACTATGATGGTAGATGAATTGGACCGATACAAACTCTGTCGCCAACATCTAGACACGCGGGAGCGTGTCCAGTCAAGTTCAAAGCAAAGGAACTAGTGACACAGCGACATGTGTAACATAACACGAACCATTTCGTTCATTTATATTACTTATTAGTTTTAGTTCACCATTTCATTTTGACCCCATCACACCCCGAGACATATATAACCCACATACATGAAATTTGGCACATTTATTAAAGCTCCTTAGCTTATTTAGAATTTAAAATTTCATAAATGTAGCTCAAACAGTTATTGGTATATTAATGTTTAAAAATCCGCATTTTGGTGACTTACTCACTGACATAGGATCAAAACCTAACCTACTTCCAGATCACCTAGAAACTTGATAACTGTCAGCAAGGTAGACTATTAGGCGTATAAAAGGAAAAAATCTAAAAACTGAAAATTATTGATAAATTAATTAGTAAAAGTAGTAAAACGCCCTAAAATAGAATTTAATGCCTTTTCTGCTTTATTTTTGTATTTTCGTCGAATAAACTTCAGTACAATATCTATAATGTGGCAATAAATATGGAGAAACAACACTGCTATGATATATTGAAGAAAAACATTATATTATTATTTCAATATAACGTTTAAATATTTTATTACGCTTAACATGTTCATTGTAATGAGGAAATGTAATTATGCGCCACAGTACAAATCATCCATGACACTCTTTGATGATAAGCCAACAACGATAAGGAACATCTTTTGCAGTCCAAGCGGCATGCTCGATACCACACGTATAGTTCCACCGTAGCCGCGTAGGTACACGTTGTATTTGTAACTGGGCGCAAGTTTCGCGTTTCGACTTACATTTATTACTAATCCAGTAAGTACACCCAAATTAGAAGCCATAAAAGCCAACTGCTCGCCGCTCTAGATCCAGAAGCAATCGTCTATTTCTGTCAGTAAACTGTTTATTTCACGATGCGCACGCGCCACGTCCGCTGCTATTTCCAACCGGCTAAATGCAGCTGCCACCGGAAAGATCGCTGGAATCGCACCACCAATGTTCGCTTTTTGGAATTAGGTACTTTAATAGACCTCGACTCTGAATACTCCTGGTTCCGAGGGGATTTAAATAGATTCGCTGGAAAAATTCTCTGCGAGTGTAAATAACGAATTTGCTGTTAATCATGATGGGCGGGATGTAAGACAAAGCAATTCTCCTTTATTGAAAATTCATGTTTAATGAACCCCTTGTTCATATGCTTGGTTTGGTACGTATACGTTGGGAAAAGCGTTAGATTTCAGATGGCTTCCATCAATCTATTACATGTAACTTTGGAAACTAAGATCTCAGACACTGATTGATATCGGAATGAAAAACTCTCAATTAACATGAACATAAAGACTGGGCAAGTGCGTGTCAGTCCACGTTCAATACGTTTCAATATGTGTTCAGACCAGGTTCCGAAGTAGTAAGTTTGTCGACTATTACTCATTAACTTATACTAACATAGCCGTGATAGTTTTCCTTGTAAATTCATTATATAAACTATTAGAGTAAATTTTTTCACGTGTCCAACTCCAATCGTTTAGCCGGCAAGGGGTCCCTCCCCTGACTTGACTGACCCCAATTGACTCTAACCAAAATTAGCATTTTAAAGCCAAATATTTCGACGAACAACGAACCCCTAAATCCAAAAATTGTCTAGGAGACTCATAATATTTTTGAAAGTCCTTTTCAACGATACCCCACACAATGGAGTACGCAACGAAGAAAAAAACTTCATCCTCACGTTACCTGTAAGGGAGGTACCCTGAAAAAAAAATTTTCAATATTCTATTCTACGATTTTGGAGTTTTAATCAATATGCTATGCCTCGGATAGACGGACGGACGGACGGACGGACGGACATGACGAAGCTATAAGGGTACCGATTTTACTTCGAAACCCTAAAAATACAACGACTTATTACGGCGACCTAGAATACTTACCCCAATAATATCCCATGCCCGCAGAAGTCATAAAGGGTGAAAAAACCCAGCCGACTTGGAGGTAGAATTACGAGTAATCTTATTATCAATTCATTAATATAATTACTGGTAAAATTCAAAATTCAATATTCAAAATAATTTATTCAAATAGGTATGATACACTTATGCACGTCATTTTTTGCTTTTCGGAAAGGTGCTTTGTCTTGGAGAAGGAAAGCCGTAGAGAAACTCCTCAGCACATCTTTTAAAAATAAAAATACATAGGTATATTTATACAAAAAAAAATATCACTAACTTGAACGGAACTGGTAGCAGAGCTGGTAATATTCATGCGTCTTCGTCATTTAAATACTCATTTACAGTATAGTAACCTTTGCCTAAGAGGCCTCCGGGAAGTTGGCACCGCACTTTTAAGTTACAAACATTTTGAAGGTTGTTCCCGGTTGTGCTAGGTTTGTTCTACATTGTTCCAAAACGGCAAAACACTGAGATTGAAACTTTCGGTGTAAATCCAAAAAAAGTGATTTTTGAGCTAGCACCGCACTTTCAAAATATCGCGATTCTGGCAGTTGTTCTGGGTTGTTCTAGGTTTGTTCTACATTGTTCCAAAATATCACGTTCGAAAAACAATTATTTCCCACAGAATTCGTGAAAACAAGTTTTTGAGCTAGCACCGCACTTTTAAGATATCGCGATTCTGACGGTTGTTCTGGGTTGTTCTAGGTTTGTTCTATATTGTTCCAAAATATTATTTTCAAAAATCAATTATTTCCCACAGAATTCGTGAAAACAAGTTTGGAAGTTGGCACCGCACTTTAAAGATATCGCGATTCTGGCGGTTGTTCTGAGTTGTTCTAGGTTTGTTCTACATTGTTCCAAAATATTGTGTTCGAAAAACCATTATTTTCCTCAGAATTCGTGAAAACAAGTTGTGAAGTTGGCACCGCACTTTAAAGGTATCACGATTCTGGCGGTTGTTCTGGGTTGTTCTGGGTTTGTTCTATATTGTTCCAAAATATCACGTTTGAAAAACAATTATTTTCCACAAAATTCATGAAAACAATTTGGAAATTGTCACTACACTTTTAAGGTATTGCGATTCTGGCGGTTGTTCTTGGTTGTTCTGGATTGTTCTAGGTTTGTTCTATATTGTTCCAAAATATTGCGTTCGAAAAACCATTATTTTCCTCAGAATTCGTGAAAACAAGTTGTGAAGTTGGCACCGCACTTTAAAGATATCGCGATTCTGGCGGTTGTTCTGGGTTGTTCTAGGTTTGTTCTACATTGTTCCAAAATATTGTGTTCGAAAAACCATTATTTTCCTCAGAATTCGTGAAAACAAGTTTGGAAGTTGGCACCGCACTTTAAAGATATCGCGATTTTGGCGGTTGTTCTGGGTTGTTCTAGGTTTGTTCTACATTGTTCCAAAATATTACGTTCGAAAAACCATTATTTTCCTCAGAATTCGTGAAAACAAGTTGTGAAGTTGGCACTGCACTTTAAAGATATCGCGATTCTGACAGTTGTTCTGGGTTGTTCTAGGTTTGTTCTATATTGTTCCAAAATATTATTTTCGAAAATCAATTATTTCCCACAGAATTCGTGAAAACAAGTTTGGAAGTTGGCATCGCACTTTAAAGATATCGCGATTCTGGCGGTTCTGGGTTGTTCTAGGTTTGTTCTACATTTTTTCAAAATATTGTGTTCGAAAAACCATTATTTTCCTCAGAATTCGTGAAAACAAGTTGTGAAGTTGGCACCGCACTTTAAAGATATCGCGATTCTGGCGGTTGTTCTGGGTTGTTCTAGGTTTGTTCTACATTGTTCCAAAATATTGTGTTCGAAAAACCATTATTTTCCTCAGAATTCGTGAAAACAAGTTGTGAAGTTGGCACCGCACTTTAAAGGTATCACGATTCTGGCGGTTGTTCTGGGTTGTTCTAGGTTTGTTCTATATTGTTCCAAAATATTATTTTCGAAAATCAATTATTTCCCACAGAATTCGTGAAAACAAATTTGGAAGTTGGCATCGCACTTTAAAGATATCGCGATTCTGGCGGTTGTTCTGGGTTGTTCTAGGTTTGTTCTACATTGTTCCAAAATATTGTGTTCGAAAAACCATTATTTTCCTCAGAATTCGTGAAAACAAGTTGTGAAGTTGGCACCGCACTTTAAAGATATCGCGATTCTGGCGGTTGTTCTGGGTTGTTCTAGGTTTGTTCTACATTGTTCCAAAATATTGTGTTCGAAAAACCATTATTTTCCTCAGAATTCGTGAAAACAAGTTGTGAAGTTGGCACCGCACTTTAAAGATATCGCGATTCTGGCGGTTGTTCTGGGTTGTTCTAGGTTTGTTCTACATTGTTCCAAAATATTGTGTTCGAAAAACCATTATTTTCCTCAGAATTCGTGAAAACAGGTTGTGAAGTTGGCACCGCACTTTAAAGGTATCACGATTCTGGCGGTTGTTCTGGGTTGTTCTAGGTTTGTTCTATATTGTTCCAAAATATCACGTTTGAAAAACAATTATTTTCCACAAAATTCATGAAAACAATTTGGAAATTGTCACTACACTTTTAAGGTATTGCGATTCTGGTGGTTGTTCCGGGTTGTTCTGGATTGTTCTAGGTTTGTTCTATATTGTTCCAAAATATCACGTTTGAAAAACAATTATTTTCCACAAAATTCATGAAAACAAGTTTGGAAGTTGGCACCGTACTTTAAAAATATCGCGATTCTGGCGGTTGTTCTGGGTTGTTCTAGGTTTGTTCTACATTGTTCCAAAATATTGCGTTCGAAAAACCATTATTTTCCTCAGAATTCGTGAAAACAAGTTGTGAAGTTGGCACCGCACTTTAAAGATATCGCGATTCTGGCGGTTGTTCTGGGTTGTTCTAGGTTTGTTCTACATTGTTCCAAAATATTGTGTTCGAAAAACCATTATTTTCCTCAGAATTCGTGAAAACAAGTTGTGAAGTTGGCACCGCACTTTAAAGATATCGCGATTCTGGCGGTTGTTCTGGGTTGTTCTAGGTTTGTTCTACATTGTTCCAAAATATTGTGTTCGAAAAACCATTATTTTCCTCAGAATTCGTGAAAACAAGTTGTGAAGTTGGCACCGCACTTTAAAGATATCGCGATTCTGGCGGTTGTTCTGGGTTGTTCTAGGTTTGTTCTACATTGTTCCAAAATATTGTGTTCGAAAAACCATTATTTTCCTCAGAATTCGTGAAAACAAGTTGTGAAGTTGGCACCGCACTTTAAAGGTATCACGATTCTGGCGGTTGTTCTGGGTTGTTCTGGGTTTGTTCTATATTGTTCCAAAATATCACGTTTGAAAAACAATTATTTTCCACAAAATTCATGAAAACAATTTGGAAATTGTCACTACACTTTTAAGGTATTGCGATTCTGGCGGTTGTTCTTGGTTGTTCTGGATTGTTCTAGGTTTGTTCTATATTGTTCCAAAATATTGCGTTCGAAAAACCATTATTTTCCTCAGAATTCGTGAAAACAAGTTGTGAAGTTGGCACCGCACTTTAAAGATATCGCGATTCTGACAGTTGTTCTGGGTTGTTCTAGGTTTGTTCTATATTGTTCCAAAATATTATTTTCGAAAATCAATTATTTCCCACAGAATTCGTGAAAACAAGTTTGGAAGTTGGCATCGCACTTTAAAGATATCGCGATTCTGGCGGTTGTTCTGGGTTGTTCTAGGTTTGTTCTACATTTTTTCAAAATATTGTGTTCGAAAAACCATTATTTTCCTCAGAATTCGTGAAAACAAGTTGTGAAGTTGGCACCGCACTTTAAAGATATCGCGATTCTGGCGGTTGTTCTGGGTTGTTCTAGGTTTGTTCTACATTGTTCCAAAATATTGTGTTCGAAAAACCATTATTTTCCTCAGAATTCGTGAAAACAAGTTGTGAAGTTGGCACCGCACTTTAAAGGTATCACGATTCTGGCGGTTGTTCTGGGTTGTTCTAGGTTTGTTCTATATTGTTCCAAAATATTATTTTCGAAAATCAATTATTTCCCACAGAATTCGTGAAAACAAATTTGGAAGTTGGCATCGCACTTTAAAGATATCGCGATTCTGGCGGTTGTTCTGGGTTGTTCTAGGTTTGTTCTACATTGTTCCAAAATATTGTGTTCGAAAAACCATTATTTTCCTCAGAATTCGTGAAAACAAGTTGTGAAGTTGGCACCGCACTTTAAAGATATCGCGATTCTGGCGGTTGTTCTGGGTTGTTCTAGGTTTGTTCTACATTGTTCCAAAATATTGTGTTCGAAAAACCATTATTTTCCTCAGAATTCGTGAAAACAAGTTGTGAAGTTGGCACCGCACTTTAAAGATATCGCGATTCTGGCGGTTGTTCTGGGTTGTTCTAGGTTTGTTCTACATTGTTCCAAAATATTGTGTTCGAAAAACCATTATTTTCCTCAGAATTCGTGAAAACAGGTTGTGAAGTTGGCACCGCACTTTAAAGGTATCACGATTCTGGCGGTTGTTCTGGGTTGTTCTAGGTTTGTTCTATATTGTTCCAAAATATCACGTTTGAAAAACAATTATTTTCCACAAAATTCATGAAAACAATTTGGAAATTGTCACTACACTTTTAAGGTATTGCGATTCTGGTGGTTGTTCCGGGTTGTTCTGGATTGTTCTAGGTTTGTTCTATATTGTTCCAAAATATCACGTTTGAAAAACAATTATTTTCCACAAAATTCATGAAAACAATTTTTTTTTCACGAATTCTGAGGAAAATAATGGTTTTTCGAACACAATATTTTGGAACAATGTAGAACAAACCTAGAACAACCCAGAACAACCGCCAGAATCGCGATATCTTTAAAGTGCGGTGCCAACTTCACAACTTGTTTTCACGAATTCTGAGGAAAATAATGGTTTTTCGAACGCAATATTTTGGAACAATGTAGAACAAACCTAGAACAACCCAGAACAACCGCCAGAATCGCGATATTTTTAAAGTACGGTGCCAACTTCCAAACTTGTTTTCACGAATTTTGTGGAAAATAATGGTTTTTCGAACGCAATATTTTGAAACAATATAGAACAAACCTAGAACAACCCAGAACAACCAAGAACAACCGCCAGAATCGCAATACCTTAAAAGTGTAGTGACAATTTCCAAATTGTTTTCATGAATTTTGTGGAAAATAATTGTTTTTCAAACGTGATATTTTGGAACAATATAGAACAAACCTAGAACAACCCAGAATAACCGCCAGAATCGTGATACCTTTAAAGTGCGGTGCCAACTTCACAACTTGTTTTCACGAATTCTGAGGAAAATAATGGTTTTTCGAACACAATATTTTGGAACAATGTAGAACAAACCTAGAACAACCCAGAACAACTGCCAGAATCGCGATATCTTTAAAGTGCGGTGCCAACTTCCAAACTTGTTTTCACGAATTCTGTGGGAAATAATCGATTTTCGAAAATAATATTTTGGAACAATATAGAACAAACCTAGAACAACCCAGAACAACCGTCAGAATCGCGATATCTTAAAAGTGCGGTGCTAGCTCAAAAACTTGTTTTCACGAATTCTGTGGGAAATAATTGTTTTTCGAACGTGATATTTTGGAACAATGTAGAACAAACCTAGAACAACCCAGAACAACTGCCAGAATCGCGATATTTTGAAAGTGCGGTGCTAGCTCAAAAATCACGCTTTTTGGATTTACACCGAAAGTTTCAATCTCAGTGTTTTGCCGTTTTGGAACAATGTAGAACAAACCTAGCACAACCTGGAACAACCTTCAAAATGTTTGTAACTTAAAAGTGCGGTGCCAACTTCCCGGAGGTGCCTAAGAGTTGAGATTTTACAATTCCACGATTAACTTCGGGATTTTATTATATTATAGAATTGTACACCAAGCCCCATATAAGATCGCTGCACTTTACAAAGACGGTATTATTGCCTTTCCTTGAAGCCTGCCTGGCTAGCTGCTACCCTCTTACCTGGGTCAACCAAGACTACACGCACTCCTGCCGCTCGTACTTGAAGTTAATGTAATACATGAAGCCATGGAGTAGGTAGTAGACCCTGGGAGGAGGGGGGGAGATACTGGGTAGGGACTATGGAAAAATATATTATGTAGTATTTCGTACAAGACAAGTATCAACAAGACAAGGAAGTTGTGGCGATTTGCGCAAACCAACACTCGCTGGTCGCGACCAGTGAAAATAATCACCCTTCGAAGATTTCGTTCTGTCGTCTTTGTACATTGCAAGGATGTTACAAACATAATGGATTTTTAGGGTCTCCTATTCCTACCCCGATTACTCCTTTGACAATAGGCAGCAACAAATTCCCATAATGATATTGAACACACTAACAAACTGACGACCTGACGAGGATTTTCTTTGCTGTGATTCGCACTTTATCGTCAATGTGCAATTTTCGATCCAGTGTAACCTGAAACAGGACTAATTTACTAAATAACACGCTAACGCTGAGGTCGCTGACTGACAGACTGGAGTCTGAACTCTGACTCATATAGCCGCAAGTAACCAACCAACCTCAAACTATGAAACTTTGTACAGGCGTTCCCGTTAAAATTCATCCCCTTAAAAGATAAAATGGGGGGTAATAATTTGTATCAGTAAACTCTTTTTAACTGAATTAGTAAACAACGTATTGCAAATTTTTTTAGTCTCTTAAAGGAATATGGACCAACATTAAATGTTGGTCAACAAAAATATTGTAGACGAGATCACCAACTACTCTCATAATAAACTCCGAAAAGCACAATCCTTTATAGGAGTAGAAATAGGGCAAAGACGAAATATACTCGCACGCTATAACTCATGATGTCTAGTTTGGAGCGCTGCGCAGGAGTGAATCACGGCTATAAATAGTGCAGCTATAATTAGTTTACCATACAAAGACTATACGGAGACCGCTCGCAAGGATCCCGGCAACATTGAGTCACGTGCGAGCGGTCTTTGTCTTCGATAAACATATTTTTGTTATTTTAATTGTAAATGAATCGCTTTCGATGTCGATACACGTCCCACTTTACAACAAAAATACGCGTCGGGAGAAACTCATTTATTATTGTATTGATCGGGATCAGATACCCTGTAAAATTCCCCAATTTCAATCAGTACCAATTTTCACATGTAATCAAGCTAAAACCATAAATAGCATCCGAACCAGTACCACACACTGAAGTATTAATTCAATGGTCCACACCTTTAATATGAACATGAAGTTCATTTTATGTACCTTGATGAACGACGCCAGATCCGCTATGGAGTACATCTGAGATACTTGTTATTGAATTTAATAGTGTCGTTACGCATTAGTTTTTATGCCTCCAACAAACAATTTGTGATATATATGAATGTTATCCTACTGAGTATGCTACACGGTCTATACAGGTTATACAAGTCCGGCCTACAGACATCTAGTCGCTGAATAGATAATCTAAAACACTAGATCGTTAAGTTGCTCTAATACATTCCTCTATTTATAGCATCGTCGAGTTTCCATAATGCGGTTCCCCCACGCCGCCGTTTATATCATCGAAGAGCCTTCAACTGTCATTTATATGGAAGAGGTTGTATTTATGTTATGTGCAGTACAATCTAAATATAGATCGCAATCACCATAGTGCACACAGTGGAATTGATTATAATTCTAAAGGTTTTATTTATCCGGGAAACGCGCTGGCGACTATCCAAAAGTTTACATTTTGTAGTTAGGTAAAGCTTAATGCGATGAACTGCGGTGGAAGTTGGAACCGATGTGAACCCGACACACCCCCACTCAAAACATGTTAACAGGTGCAGGTGTCGGCGTGGGGCGGCGGGTGCAACCTGTCTCAACCTGTTCTCGACGGTGCGAGGACGGTGTAGCGGTGTAGTGGTGCGTGGTGCGCTGGTTTTCGGCAGGTCGCGGCGTCCCCCGCCTCGCGTCTGCTCTATAAACAGATGCGCGCATTCCACACCGCGGTATTTTTAGCCGCGGACCTAATTCTGGAACATCTTCATATTGCTGACACTTGTCTCGTAAACATTTTTTGTAAAGTCCTCATAAACGAATGGAGCTATCGTGAAGTTTTTGTTTGTTCACAGTATGTTTATTTTTCGACGCAACCTCTTGCCCTTAAAAATATTTGTATTGCGATAAATTCTCGCCAAATTAGTCAACACTCCGTAATGCCTAGACTAGACTAGAATAGACGTGAGTGGCATTGATAAGTTTGTTTGGTTCCGCTGACTCAACCGAAATAAACACTTCTAAAAGCTATTTTTAGCATATCTGGTTAGCGTCATTTTCCTGTTAGGCGTTACACAGAGGTACATTAAGTTATTTTTATTGCATGGAAACTGCAAAAGGCTTGGTTCATAGATGACAATTCCTATTCAATGGTAGACCCGGATGAGTAGCAATACTTTTAATATCTTTAGGAATCCATGACTCAATATATCATGGACAGATAAAGTATGGCCAGATGGCCACGTAGTAACTCTACCACAAAATAACTGTCATCTTCATATTTATGAAAAAACACTGTATTTCTTTTAATAATAAAGTTGGACAGAAAAAACCACGAAAGAGAGAATAAGACGTAACCTATATTCTTATTCCCAAAAAGTTATATAGCCACCATGCGACGCTTGTCATCACTAAAGTTACCCGATCGTAATTTCCCAATGGCAGATTATTTTTGAAGTTGGTTATACAAGGAGCTATTTATGCTCGGCGAGGGCTGAATCAAGCCATCCTGCTGCGCTCGCCGATGCTAAACATAGCTCGTTCGATACTTTCCCAATGGCAGGTTATTCTGGAACTTAGTTTATGAAACGAGCTATTTCTGTGCCCGCTTTGTTAAGTCGCGAACGATTGAAATCCAACAAGTAGAAATTCTGTTAGCTACCATAATTTTTAACTGCCCTATTCGTAAGAGCTGGTATCAAAAATCAAAATATTATGATAAACGTACTATATATACATAACAACGATTAAGCATAATATTCGCCAGTCTTTTCTTGGCAGTCTTATTGCCAGTCAGTTCAGTAAATATTCTCGGTTTAAATCAGTTATGTAACAAACTAAATCGTTTAAAACTGACATTCCACTCTTACACTAACAATGTTTACATTTTGGTTCAAGATATACAGTATCAGAAAACCGTGGGTGTTTTCGTAGTAATTGACAAATGCGGTGCGTGGGCAGTGCGCACGGATACTACGTCGGTACATTATCTGATAGTGAGAGAGCCGTGGGCGAATCCCGCATTATTTTGCGCTCTTGCGGGAGCACATTCTGCACGTCTCCTCGACGTGTCCCTACTCTCGACGTTTCAATGACAATCAATTTTCTCGACTTGAATTATTGCTTTTATCACTTAAATGTTGCACTTCCAGGGTAATATGAATTCACGCATCTTAAGAGGAACATTTTTTATAACATTCTCCTATTTTATAACATACTCCTCAAAATTACTAAGTTTAGTATTACATATGAGTATGCTCGAATCAGTGGTAATTAATTAGCAACTTCAAAACAAATTAAAATGTATAAAGTATAATATAACCTACCGTCTAAGTGACGACATACAAATTGGTACATGTGGTACCGCATGAATATTGAACGAACCGTACATAACAGGTATATCGGCACATGTTAGCGCGATGTGGACCAGTGTTGGGCTATGTGTTGGTAGTTTACCGATTACTCCGAGTGCACTCCACTATTGCGAAAATTATGTAGTACCGTACGTTATACTACAAGAAAAAATTACTACATCCAGGTATCAGTTGTCTTCAACCCATTAACGGCCCACTACTGGGCACCGGTCTCTCCTCCTGAGGTGGTATAGAGCATACTTCACGCTGCTCCAGTGCGGATTGGTGGAGTCAACCAAGTTGAAGCAAAGTATCAGTTTGAAGTGCCTGGACTAATATTACTTTTATATTATATTCGAGGATGGTATATCTACATAGCACTGTTAAAAGAGCTGGACCACGGGATAATGTTTAATTTGATCAAGTAAGTAGTCTACGTCATTATCACCTTGGAGGAGCTCGTGTTGCTCGGCAGGCAGCTAATGGTTCTAGAGTCAATTACCTGAAACAAATAACAAACACTTTTAGATACGAATATAATAAAACTTTATAAACCAGTACCTACTTCATCCATTTTCGAGCCCAAGGAGGCGAATCTATACTATAATAAAACTCAAAGTGTCTGTCTGTTTGTCTATCCGGGCATCACATAAAAACCCTTGAACGGATTTCGATGAAAATTAGTAAAGTTGTTATTGATACCCTGGGTCATATTTTAGACAACTTTTAATCCTGGAAAATTAAAAGGTTTCCCGGGAAAACACGATAAAATTTGAATAAGTTAAAAATATAATTTCCGTATGCGAAGCTGCGGGCAACAGCTAGTTCTATATAATTTTGGACACAGTATATTATGTATACTCGCAGAACAATTAAATTCAATAACTTGATAATTTATTACTGGAATATAAATAAATCATTCACTTAGTGATGTTGAAATAAAAGTACATACGCGTACTCGTACATCTGTGTAAAAATAATTGTTACAACAAAAAGAACAATGCCCAACTGCCATACATCGTTTTATTTCATTTTCAACTTTAGCGTCTTAAAATAAAAATAAAATCTAAAAATCGCCGCTTTAATTTCTGAGCTTGGTTATATAAGAATTTTCAGCAGAGACACCCCAGAACCAAAGTATTTTGAGATTAATTCTTATAAGCATTGAGTCATAGAGTAGGGGAGACTTACGGCTGCCTGTAATTTTTACCATTATTTTATTCTGACTTTTTTTTTATTGACAACCGGAAATGGAAATTTGACATCATTACATTTGTCATACCAACATTTATAACGAAATTCAGTCTGTAATATTGGCCAGAAGTCTCCCTATATCTTGCTTGATACAAGCTATGTATCGAAGTGAGTGCCCGAATGAAAATGGACATTGTTGACATCATTGTTATTATAGTCAATTCATCACTTATTAATAAAATTATTTTACACTGGGTAATACGGGTACAGGTATTAATTTTAAAATATGTAAAAAAAATAATTGAATTGCTTCGGTACAACTGACGTTTTAAGACGCTAACAAAAATAAAAAATAATTTTTGGGCATTGTTCTTTAAATGTAAATTATTCCAGTATTCCACATGTACTCCACATGTATGCAGCGCAACCGGTGTCGCGGGTTCAGAACCGTGTGGAAATCTATAAGCAGAGCCATACTACGAGTACAGTCCTACTCCTATCATGGAAGGCAGTCGCAGGATCGAGCGAGAGGGAACGCTATCGTAATCTAAACCCGTGTATTACGTGAGGCAAAACTGCACTAAATGAAGTTACAAATATTACTTAATCCAAACTAAATCAAGTTAAAACAAGATTTTATCTTTTAATAAATCGGTTACACGTCGCTAGTTATTTTTGTAACGATCGGAATAGGGCTTCGACATTTTGCGCGGCTATTTCCACGAACGACACCATTCACAAACAAAACACTGCATCGTGGAGTATATAATGTAATTTTAGTATATTAGTTGAAGTGAGAAAAAACTGTTGCGGCGTGTAAAGGTTTTACAAAATGATTCGTCGATCTCTCGTAGCGTGGCCGTCGGCACGTGCTGGTTACCCAATTGCGAGCTCGGCGGCTCCCAAATGTCAGCAGCAGTAACCCGGTTACCGGAGACCGGATCACCCGACGCGCGGCGGTCGACACTCTGCAATACTGCAATGTGTTCTGCTTAGAAGACCAACTTAAAATTCCGAGAAAGCTTGCAAGTAAACAGTAGCTTTTACAGAATGTATACAAATTTTACTATTGCCGGGTATCACTGATTATGAAACTCCTGACCGTTTGTAAGTCAATAATTGACCCTATCATGTGCACAAATCTGCACAATTGCTAGTTCTTCTGGGTTTGATTTTGCACAATTCTTTAATATGTACCGCATCTACTAGAGCTATCAGCTCACCGGCTACATAACTAACATACACTATTCACTATTCAGAAACCAAACCTCGAGTATAAATGACGTTTGATGGATATAGGTTACCTCCTTCTGCCTATTTCCTACTAATGTGGTTAAGATTGATAGTTATTGATTTTATCACTGCTTTGATTGATTAATTTGTTTTTTGCATAGTTTTAATATTTTTATTTTTTATTTATTTGTTTTCTTTTATCATAATTATTATATTTCTTGCTATTCTTTATTCTCTGGTGACTTTACGCACGCCGATGCCCCCTGTGTTTTTCTTACTTCTTATGTATCCTTCTTAAAGGTTGCCTGGAAGAAATCCTGTTGTTTTTACCATTTTAACTGTTATTCTTGTAGGATTGTATAATATGTAGTGTGCAAACAATAAAGAGTTATCTATCTATCTATCTATCTATATCAATAAACATGTAGCAGAGGGAGGCACATAGCTGATGAATGTTGAATAGACAATTTGGTTTGGCTAAGCTATGCCCAATTAAGGGTAGAAGACATGTCAATAAAATCCAATTGAGTCACAACAGTATATTAGTTCATTGAGTTAACACTATTACTTTCAGCTTTCGAGTAGATAATAAAGTAGACGTACATATCACACTCAAGTCACTTTATTTATAACTTTCAAGCGCTAAGGAGGCCACAACCAGTTTTGCGGAAACTTTCCAGTTTATCGAATCGTGAGCAAGGTCGCCTGTTCAAAGTTTAACATCCACAGTCGACCTTCTCCTGCGTTAATGTAAAGAATAATAACATCAATTAACATTTTATTGTAATACTCATTGTTTTTGTTTTTATGCAATCGAGCATCGAGCAGAACGAACATCCAGGAATATGTTGGTCTGTTCGTAACAGTAAGGGCACTACCGCTTCTGAACGACTGTTGAACAATAAATTAAAAGAAACATCACAAATTCTCAGTACGCTGATAGTAAAAATTAAAATAGAACCCCCGATTAATATGACCATTCGAATCAGTTCCATGCGGATACAATATTTGAATCCATTGGACTCTTCAATTTAGAAAACGGCAGATGATTTTTAACAGACTTCAAAAAAAGGAGGAGGTTCTCAATTCGACTGTATTTTTTTATGTTTGTTGCCTCAGAACTTTCGACTGGGTGAACCGATTTTGATGATTATTTTTTTAATAGAAAGCTGGTGCTTGTCATGTGGTTCCACTTAA
Source organism: Thymelicus lineola (assembly GCA_963932265.1). Taxonomy (NCBI): domain Eukaryota; kingdom Metazoa; phylum Arthropoda; class Insecta; order Lepidoptera; family Hesperiidae; genus Thymelicus; species Thymelicus lineola. The sequence goes on along the minus strand of OZ010692.1, from coordinate 17,101,525 downwards.
ATTTGAGCGTAATCTGACAATGGCATCCATGAGCAAACTATATACCTAACGCTCCAACTCAGAGTCACTAACGGTTACTTAAATCGCTCCTTAGGACAGAATTTGTATGGTGATTCTTTACTAAGGAGCGATTAAAGTAACCGTTAGTGACTCTGAGTTGGGGTGTAAGTCTTAAATTTGCATTAAGTATATGCGCGACAAATGTACGAATTACTCAATATTGCGCCAACCGATTTCAATTATTCTTTTTTTTTGTTATTGGAAAGGATGTGCTTCATTTGAAGTCGGTTTTTTAAAGTGAAACTTTTATTACATCGTCTCAAAATTTTTGGTCTGTGTGTCGCATGTCGCGTGACGGTCGGCCGCGGAGTGGGGGTAAAGTGAAAGGCGCTCGACAGAGCAGCCGAGGCCAATATGACGGCGCCACGCCGATGGTTCGCAGCTGACCGTGTAGTGTGTATATAGTCTATACAAATAGTCTATACTATAGACTATTACTCATTTGTGTCAGTGCTCCACGCTATTTGTTTGTTTTAATCAGTGTTTAATGTAAATGTTGCTATTTCTTGCTTTTGATAAACAACGACACAGCTAGTCAGTCCGAAAAACTGATCAACGAGGATGATGCCATTTTAATACCCTAAATCGAATATTTATCCAAAAATTTTTAGTTAAATGTCTACAATACGAAAAAAAGTTTCACTTATACCTACCGTGGTTTCATAAAACCACACAATCATTTTTTTGTTATTATAAAATTTTAGATTATCGAACATTTTAATTGATTAATTAAATTAGAATGGCTTTGCCAATTACATCATTTTTATTTGAAAAAAAAACTTAAGTTGTAAATTTCTCAGCCGGCTGCAGCCATGCAAAACAAGTGCATGGTGAAATTCTTTCAGACACTAGGACGTACGCAGAGGGCGTGCGCGGGCGCAGTGCGTTGGCGGCGCGTGCGGCGCTGACACGCCACGATAAGGTTTCCGGCGAGGTCGACGCCCTTCCGCTGCACTATCGGTCAGCTGCCGCGCGACATTGCGCCTGGGAACCGTCACACCGCCGCATCGCCGCATCGCCACCGCCACGGGGGCCCAGCGATCCGATAACGGCGACGTCTCACTATCTTATCTAATGCTTCAACACCTTCCTGGTTCCGATCTTATTTAATCACGGTCGTCCTGTACGTTTCGTGCTACTTCCGTCGCAATGTCCGATGTCCGAAGACAAGTGCGCTACTTCTCGATTTCACCCAACATCGTCCAGTTTGATGAAAATGAAAGAAATGCGTCACCAAAATAAACGTAAACATTAAAAGTATGTTGTTTACTCACAATAATCCAAGAGGAATGGAGGTGCATCATCGATTAATAGCATTCCTCGTCCAGGCGTGACTTCAGCGCAGCGCCGTGCCGGTCGTAGTGATTCGCAAAACTTATCGGTCTAAATATACCGTGGGAGCGTCGAGCTTCCCGATTCTCGTCCTAGTTGCGGGGCCAGTTGGCGCCCGCGCAGCGCCGTCAATTAGTCCGGTGATTGGCACCCGATAGCCGATCGTTAACTGCACTATTCTCTTCTACATTCGTCGGCAATACCGCTACTATCCAGCCATTTATAGATAATTGCCCCCTATATATAGCGAAGACGGTTTCAGCTTCCCGATTCTCCGCCCAATTGTGGATTTGGCACCGACCGCGAGCTGTCGCGCGACCAACGATTGACAATAAGTCGCGTGTAGCGCTCGTGGCTCTGCTTGAAGGCGGCATCGGGAGAAAGTGCTAATAAGAATCTCCTCTCCGCTCCAGCGCGTCCCACCGGTACCATTTTTGTGGCCATGGGTTGCCTTTACCTCCAGCTTCTCGAATAACACTAACTACTAAATGTTTATAGCCTGAGAACAATTTTTTGGTACACTGCATAAGAAGTAATTCTTCAGTATTGAGCTAATATGGCAGAATGAAGAATTCATAAGTCCATTAGCTTTTACACCTCGGTACATTTTATGTAACTATTACAATTGTTTGCACAAATCCTAATTCCTTGATATGAGTTTACTCATTGAAATTTTTGAAGTTTGACAATGTTCGGATGGCCCATATTTTAGCTAGGTCGCAAGACCGACAGTGTAATGATGGAGCTAAAGGAACTGAGGTGGTCCAGGGCCACTCGCGTCATGAGTGTACCCGATGGCGAACGGTTATAACCGCTGCAGCGCGCTGGTGCCCTTGGCCGGCGTCGTCGGGGTGCGGCGGGTGCACCGTGCACCGTTGTGCAACGCGCACTATTCTGGTGCATCACCTTGCTGCGCCTGCGCGCTGCCGGCCACCGCTCGCCTTGCGACACCGCTCGCATTGAATTACCACCACATCGTACTACTCTATTCATAATTATAATAAACTCACGCCCAACTTACATACCTACATCATAAACTCGCAACGAAATTGAACTATGTCCGATGCGACCCATGAAGACAATTATTTGCTCGGCTATAATAATAATTAATGTTATGAGACAAGATAAATGACAACTATGATATTGTTAGTTGACAACATGGAATTGAATTGAATATCTGGCAGCATCGAAGAAGGTTATGTGACCTGACATAACAATACAATTTAGTCGCACAGAGTTCTCGCACAATACTAAAAGCTAACCAAACTGAAGTTGGAACAAACCCAAACTTAAACAGGCTTATTTTAATACTATGACAAAAAGTTGTGTCACTGATGAGGTTATTTTTATTCCTGACTTCACTAATGCTCAAACACTGAAAATGCGCTGTAGCATCTGTGATAATTTTGCGGGTTCCAAACACCGACGCGGCGTATGATTGTCAATTGGTTGAGCCGAGGTGTGACGGAAGCGATCCGTCATCCGACCGACGTGGCTACCAAACGGTCACCCCTCCACCCACGTCACCCTTGACCGCGATGTGTCGTGTTAATCAGACTGGGGGTCGCCGGCGCGCGGCCGCCCGGTCACTGCCGATTGCCGGATGGTAAAGTGCTCAACACTGGTTTGTTGTTGTTTGCGACATCTGTTTCTTCCGTCAATCAGCAAGCAGCATAGGAATCGGAAACGGAAACGGAAAAAGGTAGTGCATACGAAACTGAAACTTCTCGATATCATGGAAGAAAGAGTCTACTTTCAACCAGAGTACTATAGCTTCGTAGAGAGTACGAGATGATTATTAAATGAGCATCTGTAGTTACGAGTATAGTTTAAGTGAAGTGGGCACGTTACCGGGTGCACCGCGCGGTGAGTCAAGGAGTGCAATCAGTGCGGGGAATGCGGGGATACAGTTACCTTGACCGCAATAACGCGACAGACCGCGGGTCGCCAGTCGCCAGCGGCTGGCGGCAGCGCGCGCGCTTCCACGCCCCGGCTGTACTGGTGGAACCCACTAGTAGGTCAAACCATAGCATTGTATTACAGCTCTCGTTTGTTTTTTAACCAACTTCAAAAAAGGAGGAGGTTCCCAATTCGACTGTATTTTTTATGTTTGTTACCTCAGAACTTTCGAATGGGTGAACCGATTTTGATGATTCTTTTTTAATCGAAAGCTGGTGCTTGTCATATGGTCCCACTTAAATTTGAGCGAGATTTGACAACGGCATCCAAGAGAAAATCTATTAGCGCGACAAAACGGACGAATAACTCAATATCACGCCGATTTCGATGATTCTTTTTTTATTGGAAAGGATGTGGTCGGTTTTGAAGTAATTTTTTTTGTTATATTTTAATAAATAAGTCCTCATTTCTGCATGATAAATTATACAATACACACTCGTGTATCTACATGGAATTTGTCAGCAGTCACACATATATTACATATGCATCCATGTATGCGCACACGCACACAGCTGTACACAGCTCAGGGCGAGCAGTAACGAGCAATTCCACTGCACCCAAAATTGCTCCTTATCAAAACTTTGTTTCCGGCACATTAAATATTTAGTTAAACAACGGCCCCATTCCGACTTATTTACTATAAATGTGATAAATTAATACTTCCCAAGTATAATTAAAATACGCTGTTAGGGACAATGGTGATGTAGTTTCACAATTATTAAATCTGTCGGCCTCGCTGCCTACGGCTGTTTTGTAATTTTAGGCAATAATTTACAATTAATTAATATAACATTCTACTGTTGTTAAGAACACTTAAAATTTTCTCTAGTCTAAAATTAATGTATTGAATGACTGAAGTGTTCAGGAACATCGCACGCGGTCGAATGTTACTTACTTGAAGCGCTTGAAGGGTTAGCGGTTATGAAGAAAAATGTGTAATATTATTATGGTTCTATAAATCTAAATTAATTAAAAATTTCGTTTCCAAACCACTTTACCGCAAGCAAAAGCTAGTGAATAATAGTTGAAACTAGTGTTAATGTGTCTGGCATCGGTTAAGAAGAGCTGCTACGCCAATGTTGTGCAGACGGTTTTCATAAAGATCTAGCGGCTCTCCTCCCGCCGCGGCCGCCAGTACCGCCACGAGCCGCGCTGGCGGCCGGCCAGTCGGCGACGGTAAATGATCATTTAATTGGACTGCATCACAGTAACACACTCACAGTAACGGTTCTTCTTCACAACATTAACTTAATTCACCAATATGTAAAAAGCACTACGGTTTTTCGCGGTGAAATTCCCAGGTTTACCATTGTTGACTCATTTAATACAAATTACAATAACAGACGACCAAGCACTGATCACTGAAGGCACTGAAGGCACTAAAGATTTTTTCACTAGTCATAATTCTACCAGAATATAGGATAACAACTATTCTGATTCGACTCCTAGTAGATACTTGCATAATAGATAACTATACAAATATTTTCAACAGGGTAACATCAACTGTCAGTTACGTTGCTGAAATTGTTTTATGAAAAGAGACTTGAGACCTACGTTGGTTGGAGGCAGGTTCCCTAGGAGGACGGGGTTCGCGGCTAGCGGCGTCGCGGTGCTGGCCGATGTCCAATTAGGTGCGAAGACTATATCGCGTCGTTTGGCCAAACGATCTCTAATAATACGCGGGCACCTCGGGCCGGTGCGCCTTGCGCGATGCACGATACCGTTTATAGTCTAACAATAATAGCCGAGGAACTGGACTTGCCCGTATATATAGACAATGCGACTCCGACTCCGACGCGACGATATTTGTGTCCAATTAGATTCCGTTCGGATATTTATAGCGCGATTTATGCGACGCTAAAGTGAACGTCCAAATAGATAAACCTATTTGCATATCATCGCGAGTGATTGACGTATCCAAATGAATTGAATTAATTATTATTTTTGAAGTAAAACTTCTTTAGGCGCGACTAGAGAGTAATTCAGATTATTTTTCAGACGGACGGAATTATTCGTACGGAAATTAAGGCTGTATAGTCCAGAAAGAAAACAAAACCATAAACAAAAACGAAGTACAGATACATAATTCTATTACGATTACATTGTATCTGTGACAAGTCTACGAGTATAGTTTAAATAAGTATCACGCGGTAAAGAAAACCGATATAATAAATAATTATATATTATAAGGAATAAAAATTGCCTTGACCAAATCTTATTAAATACATAAAATGTAAAATAGTAAATTACCTATGCATTATTTTGTTTTGCAACTAAACTGAAGAACTTAAGAAATATAATTTTTATGAATACTTTATATAAGGGCTGGCTGGCTAATGAAATAAAAACGACAAATACATCTTTCATTAGTGAGTTTCATTTGTTCCCTAGCAAGTAGCAACCCATACATTACAAATGACTTGGTTCTGTAAACTCTCAGTGCTCCACAAAATAAGAGCCTTCGTTATAAAGTTTCAGATTATTTGGCATTTATTTTAGCAATTTTAAATTTTTCCTTTTAAAAAAGATCAAGTTCATCATTTAATGTTTTAATAGCATTATTTTTTTGCATATTCAAAATTCAAGGTAATACCATAAAATACCATTTAAATATTGTTTGGCGCTAAAAAGATTATCTTTCTATCGCCTTTTACAGCGTTCCTCTAAATTTTTCCGAACTATCCAATAGACTATCATCGACGTAGCCATGTTTAGTATTGCACAATGTTACGAGCCAAATCTGTTTTAGCTAAAGTGCTGTATGCCTGTGCGCCCGCCGGCCGCGTCAGTTCCGGCCGCGCCGCGACTGGACGGTCTGGACGTCCGCTGATCCGCTCGCCCTCGCCCTCGCCCTCCTCCAGCTTCCGTCCGTCTGCGTGGCTGACAGCGCCCTGCCGCATGCCGCCCTCCACTCACACCACGTAAACAAACCACCTTTTTTAAATTAGGTTCTTAGCGCGTTAATTGACGACCCTGAAGCCTAGTTGGTAGGTCCCGGGTGTGATTCCCGGCTGGGGCAGATATTTATGTGACAGATGAATATTTGTACTCGGGACATGGGGGTTATTATGATGACACACTATTTTGACACACTATTATGACACGGGTGAAAACCTGTGGGGGTATGAGTGTGTATTTATTTATTTATTTAATGCTGCTGCGGACAGATGGGCGAACGGACGGACATGACGAAACTATAAAGGTTCCGTTTTGACTACGGAACCCTAAAAACAACAAATTATACCTATCATAAATGCTGGCGATAAATTTTAACAAAAACTCATTTCGAAGAACTTTCTTATGAATATTCAGATAAAAAAATTATTATGCTCACAGCAATGAAAACTCACATTGACTTTTATTTATCTGTAATTACCGTTGCAATCCCAGACGTCCAAACACGTTGATCTGGTGGGATCAACAATATTGATGGCTGTCACAATTATTATCACAGATCATCCGTCAATCAATCAGTTATCAACATAATTACCGGAGATTCGAGATTGATAAAATTGATAAACAATAAACGATATTTTTAATATGTATTCTTTCACTTCAAGGACATTTCCACTAATTACCATGGCAATTATTGTATTCTAACGGTATCAGGAAAAATATGCAGGTAAAGAAACGGTGGAAAAGACCGTTCGTTTACCTATAGGAGATACCAACACACCTGTACACCTACACAGTCAAAGGGAGTAGATACGGCAAATAAGGGAGTAACATCAAATCATCAAATTCTCTATGAACTTTGCATGAAAAACCACTTCATTCCTTCCTTATGGCACTGAGTAGTGTTTACAGGCTGACACGCAACACCGGGCCACCTTCGGCCGCGACATGAGGTAGGTCGCGGCTTCCTTTCATCCTTTACCAACACTATTGCACAACATTGCATTATAATATTTATATATACTAGGTATAATCAAACTCAACGGATACTTCAATAACGTGTTCGAGTATAACATATTTTTTCCGTCTGTCTGTTTTTCTGTCCGAGCGTCACAAAATATTTTTTTTAGAATTATTGTCTGTCTGTATGTCTGTTTTTCTGTTCGGACATCACATGAAAACTCTTGAACAGATGTCGATGAAGATTGGTAAAGTTGTTACTAATACTCCGGGTCATATTTTAAGAAACTTTTTATCCGAAAAAAATTAAAAGGTTTTCCTAGGAAACGGGGTGAAAATTTGTATGAAATATTTTTAAAACATCAACCGATTTTCTTCAAATTTGCAACAAATGTTCCTTGCTTAAATTGATGAAACATATTTTTCAGTTTTTCAAAGTTTTGTTTCAAAGTCAATCTCAATCAACTCCACGCTGTAGAGGGAGGGAAACAGAGCTGGAAATGGAATAGTTTACAATTTGGCCACCTCGCACACTTGAAAAATTCACCTTGCATATTATTTATTTATATAGTAGATGTATAATATTATTTATTCATTGCCCTAGTATTGTTTTCTTTACATTACATAATATTTACTAGGTGCACACTGAGTTTACCCGACTAATGCTATTCTCCTCTATGTGGATCTGCTGGAGGAGATTCCTGAATGGAATAAGCAGTGACTCAGTACTAAATTCACTTTTGTAATCGTTCTTGTAATTATTTGTGTGTACTAAATAAATAAATAAATGCATATCTTTACTCGGCCCAAATCATCATAATCTCCCTGCTCATGGCAGCTGCGGTTAATGCCGCCCTTGCACCGCCACTACATTCGCTGCTTCTTTTCAACCGACCGACCATCTATTTCCTCGTACCTCACACCGCTCACACCCTAAGCTCCTACGTCAACCAATACTATCTCGTGTCATGTAGTGTAAGGTAGTGTAGTGTAAACTGTAGAGTATGTCGCAGAGGACTCGCAGACTCGTGTGTCGCACGTCGGCTGAGCCGTGCACACTTAGTTTAAATTCCACAGATACGCACACAAACACGAGATCGTTTGTTATAGACGTCGATGCCCTGCACAGACACCACACCGGCATAGTGGAATGTGGCAGGTCTTGCTCGTCAAGTCGCCTGAATCAAGACTCAGGCCTCTATATCCACGTCAGAACGCCATCGACCCACACATCCTATCTATAATACATAGATTCGCGACAATCGCGGCAGACCAGTTGAACTACTATCTCAACTATTAACTTCAAGTACTTAATAGAATCATCTAGATAACCTCGTACTATAAACTGCTGTGTAGTAACGCATTACTACTCGACGAACACACTTGTGTCATGGGACGGCACATTAGGTACGACTATTTATTTATAGGAGTAAACAAACTTACCATAATACGTACATTAATATATTTTAACACGCAATAAAGTTGAACATTGTCAGTTGTATCATAATATGTATTACGTAGAGACTTGGAAGGTTAGATTATGAGCAGGAGAAAAATATTTGTAACGTGTAGGACAGAGCTAGGATTAGCAAATGGTCTGGATTCGTCTGGATTGTCCGACATTTCACATGATGTCCAGAGTCCCAACAAAATACAAAATGTCCCGACAATTCACTCGATTCAATAGAACACGTTTGCCGCCGCGGCACCCGCGCTCTAGTCGTTTTTTTTCGTCGTCAGCTCGTTTGCAAAGTATTTCCAAAAAAAAAATTGTCTCGACAAATCCCTACTTTTTGAAATTTTGTCCAGATTTTTCAGTCTTGCCATTTGACAACCCTAGACAGAGCGGGACGGATGGACGAAACTTATGGGCATGTTTTAAGTCCGATTAAGGTGAACACAAAGTGCCTGGACTAGACAAATAGGATTTATGTATTTAATGTTATGATTTAGAAAGAGTTAGTGAGTTAATTATTTATTACAGTTCATTCTTCAGTTTATAAATAACTGCGAGAGCTTTTAGTTTTCTTGGCCGATACTATGTTTTACAACTAAGCAATTATACTAAGAAGCTGTTTAGGATAATATTTAAAATATTAAATAAATATATAAATATTCATTGATAATATCACGCATCCTTAGAACTAGGTAGGCTTAAACCCATTAATGGCCCACTACTTTGCTGCCATAAGGAAAAGGGGTACGTCTTACATTTTGTAAATTGCGAGAAAATAGAGTTTAAAATATTTTTTTACTTTCTAGAGAAAATAATATGGCAATACTTTAACTTACACAATTTCTACAGGATTATTAAATTAGAAGTTTTTATTTTTTGGTTATTTATTAAATAATTAGCATATTTATTTTCAACGTAGCATAAAAATCCAAATAAAATCAGTAATATCAAGTCTAAAAGGCACATATGACTTTGGGGGCGTCCATAAATTACGTGAGATGTTTAAGGGAGGGAGGGGGTCGAGTGAAATCTCATCTAATCTTACGTTGGAGAGAGGGGGTCTCGGCAAATATCACGCAATTTTTTTTCTGATTGAAACAAAACCTGATTAAATCAACGTAAACCACTACCTGGTTGTAGATGAGATGATTTCGAGGAAATCTTACAAAATGTTACTAGCTGGCGAGCAGGAGAATAGACAAAAGATTAATAAAAAAATAAAAGAGAGATTTGATATTGTAAAATTATGTCATTGAATTAAATTGTTGCAAAGATAGTGATCGTATTTAATTTCAGAATTTACATTTGTAATGTACACTTTTGAATAGGCATGGCACATTTCGCGTATCGCTGGTTTTATCGCTCGCGATAAAATTTTCGCGTGTCGCGCGAGTGACATGGAACGGAACGCCCTGCTACATATCGTGAGCGCGATATAAGTTCACGGCTCCATATCATGTGACTCGCGAGTAGTCGCGAGCCACCGGCCAAGCTACATTATGTACCTATCACAGAATTCCATCGTGCGAAAGAGAGAAAGCAATATTTGTGATTTGAGCGACACAGTGCCATCAGCTTGAAGAAAGAATTTGTTTAAGTGAAATTGCATCTTATTTTCAACGGCATTAGACTTTAGTTTGTCTGATTTTTTTAACTTGCTACGTTACAAAAACTTCAAATGAAAATAAGTCTTATTTTAAACACGGTAAGGTTTTTATAGAACTATGTAGATACTTGAAATTGTTTTTAATGCTAAAATCAAGTCGTAATTCGTGATAGTCGTGATACGGTGAGATTTTACTTCACTCGTAAATCGTAATGTAATTTTTACTTAAGTCCGATTTACACGTATTAGTAGTAAAGTAGATAACTAAATTTTAAGTAAATTAATACGTGTAAACAGACAATTTAGTTACTTTTTAATTTAAACCTCCAATTATTAATCTACAGTTTTTTCTTAATCTTTATATTACTAGCGCCATCTATTTTATTCGCTGCGTAATAGATACCAAACTTAGGAATAAACCGTCTACCACCAAAAGATGTCTCTGACCAAAATACACTTTACAAACAAAGTCAGAAATTAAAAATTATTATGATTTCAAATATGCTACCGATGACCATTTAAAGAGATTTAAAAAAATATGTACGATTTTAAAAATAAACATGAAACTGAAAATCAAGAGTATGTGCAAATTGAAAACGAGGCAGTTTTGGTAGAAATTGTGTAAAGGAGATGTTCAAAAGTGGTCCTTTATTCCGAATAAATTTGTACAGCCATAATTTATATTTCATTTGAAAGCATAATATTTTCTAATCTACTTGAAATTTTAAGACGTATATTTTATTGATCCTCCATATTTTGGAAAATTGATGAAATATATTCATCATAATTTGAAGGTGGAAAGGAACGCAAAGGATTTTTTCTAACAGGTACATACATACGTCCTTTTCACGAATTATGAACATATCTGAGGTCCACCTATTATATTATTATGTTTTCAATACATAACTATTATATTTAACGTTGTAAATCGGTGTTGTAAATGTATTAAATAATAACATTAATTGTAAACCAAAATCATGAAAGTCATGAAACGAAACGACATAGTTTGATATTAGTAACTGTCAGTGTTGAGTGTCAAATGTCAATCAATCAAATTCAATTGTCAAATGTCAATATTGGACTGAACCATGGATATATTACTCTACCTGAAGATTGATGACATCATATCAGAAGTACCAATTTTGTATTGTGTCCATGTTATCTATAGTCCCAGGATAAATCATTCGATTGTGATTTTTTATAATGATATAAAAACATCTAAGATTAATAACAAATATTATTATAATATAGATGTACCGTAATTGTGTACCTTTATTTTCAATTTACTCTTAATGCAATATATTAAATTCGGTAATTTTGAAGAACTTCAAATAAATTGATCTCCAGGTACCTCTACAAAGTTACTCATCCAGTTAGAGTAATACATCCATAATCAAAACAAAATGTCAACGTTAAATCTTCACTCAATGTCACTGTCAGTGTCAGGTTAGAGTTGCCAGAACTTAAAAGTGCCCAGTGTGGCTAGCTTTTTATCTATCTACGGAAATTCAAACACAAATAAAAAAGGAGGGAGGATGCTTTTTTTTATTTTCACAAGCTTGTCACAATCGGAATAATTTTCACTTTCTCCACATCCAAGTTTTGTTTTTGTACAAATTTAGGACAAGCCCCAATACATTTTTTTACATCTCCTTTGATTTACGAATACAAGTATAATTTTCTTACTATTTTATGTAGTTTTTAAGAAAAGCTGTAGATTTACAGTAATTTAAGTAGAATTTTACAGTTTTCTACAGCTTTTTGAAAGCTTCTTTACAGTTTTAATGTCTATTTCCGACGATATCATGGATATATTACTCTAACATTGATATGTTACTCTAGAGTAATATATCCATGGAATCGTCCATAGATATTACGTGCCGCTAATAAATAATCGCGATTGCGCGATTTATCACAGGTGATATAGCAGTGACAAAAAAAAAGAACTTCGCGACGCGATCGCGATTTAAAAATAGCGATATTTCCCATCGCTACTTTTGAATCAAGTTAAACAGTTGAATATTATGCACTAATCACTGTATCCAAACCGCATGTGGGCTTGGGTGTCGACACTGGGAAAAACTGCTTTCTATTCAATTCAAAATCCAATGAATAAGTGGCTACAGCGTCAAGATGTCAAAACCAATAATTATGTGCGTATGATTTGCGTTTCATAAAACATACATTCCAAGAGTTGTTTGGGTGTCGCGTCGTGGTGTTTGTTGCAACTAGGGAGAAGCGGTGGCGGGTGGTGCGCTCCGGTCTGCTCCTGCGCCCGCCGGAGCCGCCGCCCGACGCCGCGACGCGCGACGTCCAGGATTTCAGCGCAGCGCTAATATCGTAATTGCGACATTTGAGTCGCGAGAGAGACGCCCGCGACCTACGCCACGAGCCAGGCATCCACAACTACTTCGTATTTCCTATGATACTAATAATGGACTTTTTTGCACAAATAACTAACACAATGACGCGCTACTACGAACTGTGAAAAACATGGCATCTGCATAATATGCAGATTGCTTCGACTGTAATTTACAAGACCCCGAAGTTCCTTGTAAACAGGCTAACGCGTCAGTTACATATCTTGTTAACATAATAATGGAACTATAATATAATAATAGAAAATACAAATGGCGAAGCACCCCACCATGAAAAAAACTTCTGTATCTACTGAAATGGAATCGGTTAGGTTAGGTTGAATTATTTTTTACGAGAAAAATAGGCACTCCGCGAAGCGGAGCTGACTACTGTGACGTAGTCAAATTAAATATACGAAAAATTTTCAATTTCAACCTAATCTGTACGAAACTTTGCGTACCAAATGATTCTAATAGGCGTGTGGTAAATGTGGTAAAAGACGCGTCGTCACGACATGTCAGGTATTTACAAGCGCCCAAACGGCAGCCGAAACGTCCCGAGAGGCTGAAACGTCGGGTATTTACACGGCGCGGTCTGACTGCCTGCTGTCTGTGCGGCGCTGAAGTTGGAAACGTTACAAAGAACGCGGAACGCAGAACGAAGAATTACTCAGAACGGCTGAACTCCTGTCTGCGCAGGCTCTAATATCTATTGCAACATGCACGCACTTCCGAAAAATTACTTCTTCACTGAATTGTATACCGGTAAGGCCGACACACAGCACGAGAATACTGCCTTTACAATTTACAAGTAAATTTTGTATTATTTAACCAATAAAATTGATTGCTTCACGATAAAATTTACAGCTGGTCACGGCCAGAGCCAGGCGAAATGAGAAAATGTGCGCGAGTATGTTACAATAAGCATACATTATCGTACTTATATGATTCCTTATATTGACCTATAATTATATAATATATTGATATATAATTATATATTATAAGCACTATTTATTACGCTAACGTACATCCTACTGAATATAATTATGTATAATATTATTAATGCGAAAGTTTTGAGGATGGATCTTTGTACTAGCTCTTTCACGCAAAAAATACTTCACTGATTTGGATCAAATGCACACGGACAATAATCGCTTAAAATTATCGCTTCCATCTCAAGAAATTTATACATTCCCGTGGGATAAGAGAAGTGAAAGAGTATGGAGATACTGTTAAGAGATTAGTTTTTCAGTAGGTAATTAATGTAGTGGTTAGTCAACATACATCACACTATCAACGTGTATATGATGGCGAGTCCGGAAGCAGATGGCTAATCGTTAATTTGTCGTCTCCGGGTGCTCTCGCGGTCTCCCGCCGCACCGGCCGCCGCGCCGGCTGCAGCCGCTGGTGTGATAAACGGGGCAACGAGAACGACGCAATCGTTACGTTGATTTACGGCGTCTCGGCGCACACTCCATCGTCTCCATCGCCGCTAAATATAGTGGCCATTATGAAAAATCTAAATTGCGAAACGAACACATCCCGGCCGCTGCGCCGCGCCGGGCGGGTCACATCCCTCTAGCCTTATCTAAGCCTAAGTATGCTACTGGTCTAAGCAACATCTGGCCATCGAAGTTGTTGCGTCGTGTTGAAAAGTTGGTGGTTTCATAAATGTTACGAGCACTTGTGGGTACGGTGCATTGTTAACACGTTACACAGATGACGTTTTCTTATTTCACTAAATGGCCGTTGCTATAGCCATTCATGCAAATACTTACTCTAGTGTCGCGGACAGTGTTCATGGAAAATATATCGGGGTCAGAATTTAACGACAAATAGCTAATGTAAGTATAGGTACGATACAAAGCAACGCAATTAAAATTTAGGTAATTGGAATATCTAACTAAATTTAATTAGGTGTCTAATTTGTATGCAACAACCTTGTATTTAATTAATATGAAACAATCATCCACACAATTAACTAGTAATGGTCAAACATTGATTTATTCCTACTAATTGAATCCAGTAACAGTAGGTACCTAATAATAATATATCAAAGCAAAATTGACGTCATAATTCCTACACCACCAAAACAAGGACAACAAGCATAACTGACGTCAATGAATCAGTCACTAGAAGAACTAAAACAATAAATCTAAGCAACTTTTCCTATTACATAGGTAGTGATAGTGGCATAGTGGGCAAGTTTATGAAGTATGCCGAAAAGTCAACGGAACTCCTCAATCCCTTAGCGCTTTAAACATTTCTTCCGCATAATACAAAATCGATGTTAATAAACAGTCTTGTGTTGCCCATCATCGACTACGCAGATGTGTTACTCAGATCTTTCAGATGAACTTCTCAATAAACTAGAGCACCTATTAAACAACTGCATTAATTTTATTTTCAACCTTCGAAAGTATGACCATGTCTCCAATTATCGAAGTCGGTTAAAATGGCTTACTATTCGTGTAAGTCTAGAATTGTCTTGGTACTCTATTTTACATGATCCAACTTCTCCTTCTTTTCTAAAGGAAAACTTTCAGTATCTCTGCTCAACTACCATCAGGGAGCTACGTTCATCTAGAAATCTAAAAATTTCCTTACCACCACATAATAGTGTTTTTTTCGGTAATTCCTTTACAATTCAGGCTACACTACTCTGGAAATTCTGGAATGCAATTGCAATTATAAAGAACAGGGAGGACCCATAAAGCGCGGCGGCGCGCCCGGTTGTCCGATGTAAGGACGTGTAAACTGTGAACGACTGTCCACGTTTCCCATTCCGCGCTGTGTGCACACTGCACAGTGTACAAACGTCATTACAGTTAATTGCTCGGGGAGCAGATAGCGTCTATTTATAGAGATTAATAATAAGTGGTGCGACACGATTTGAAACAAATACATCGTGCTTCGAGCTACACATCGGAGCACGGAGCAAACTTCGCAACTACTCCAGCTTTAATTTTATATCTACGCTTCTTATAATTTGACCGAGCGGCTTCAAGTGGTGTAAACACAAACATAGTTTGCTTGTAATTTATTTATAGACCCAGTATGTATGACAACTTTGATAAATAATATGTGGTCATATTTATTGCGGTGTAGGATAAAAACAAGAATTTATGAAACGAAAGCACCGAAACGAGTATGTCAATGAAACGCCACCTAAGAATTTGAACAAACGGTTGTAAGTATCGAAGTAATTTGGTGATTTAGTTACCAAAAAATACACGTATATAGTATTTGTTATTTTCTTTGCAAATATTTAATAATGATTACGTGGTAATAACCCAGCCAACTCCCAACTCCCTCTATCTGTCATCACACTGCAGTGACTCGGTAACCAGCGAGAGGCAATTAATTCAATGAGCGGCTTATTTTCGGTTCCCACTAATTAAATCAACGTCCAGCCAGATGACCGCTCCTCAGGTTTAGGGGTGCGCGTCATCAATTAAGTCGAATTATTTAATAGTGGCTAGTGAATCTCATGTAGAAGTGCTCTACTTGGCTGTCACGTCTAATAATTTCTATTTATCTAAAATAATATAAGTTCTTCTGAAGAAGCATGGTGCCGACTACATAAAATGGTGACTTATACTTAGACAATATAGTTACAGCAATGGTGGTTCTAAAGTTGGCGAGGGAAATTACCTTTAAAGGTTTCCTCATAACATCCTTTAATTTGTGGTTAATGATATAGCAATGTGTCACCGCAGCACTGCAGCACCGCAGCGGACGGCAGCGATGACTTGCAAATCCTAAGAAAACAAGAATCGTGTCACGCGTATGTCTAATAAACTTTAGCGTATGCTTTGTGGTCAATACGATAACCTACCTACAATTGAGTTTACGTTTCGCCAATGCCCGCCTTCCACTGCGAAAGGGTAATGAGCGGGAAATAGCTGGGCGGAACGGAATAAAAGAGTGAAATAGTGTTTATTTTATATATGCTAACGTATAATTTTTGGAACGAAGTTCCTTATCGCGCGTTATGAAAGGGGGCTAGACGGAACATTTTCTTACAAAATGTTGGTACGATACTTTTTGAAGTGATTCAGAGAGTTTTACAGAGATGGCGCTGTACAACTTTCTGAATCACGCTAACTTTCTGAATCACTTCAAAAAACAATACTTAAATCGAAAAGAACTTCGTTCCATCCGGGTGTCCCTTGACACCTCTCAGTATTGGATATTAGTTTATAAATGCAAACTTAGAATTTTTGTACATTTTTTTATTAATCACACTCTTTATTTCTCTAAGGACCCAATTCTGAAGTCCACGCAGACGAAGTCACGGGTAGAAGCTAGTTAATATTATACATGTGAAAGTTTGTGATGATGCACTTCATTTTTATAGGTGCACTGAGGGTAGTTTTAGGGTTTTATAGGTGCACATGATAGGTGCACTTTATTTTTATGTGATTTCTATAAATCGAAATTAATTAATTAAAAATTTCGCTTCGAAACCACTCTACCGCGGGCGAAGCCATAGGCAAAAGTTATTTCACTTACAAGTTACAAACGTCCACTTCAAAAGTATTTACTATTAGACCAACTTTCTACGTATCAAATATATCAATCGAAAGGTAAAGCCGAGTATCATAATTGGCGAGTGGGGGCATGTGTGGGTGGGTATTGGTGAAATGATTCTTTAGGCATTAACGTAATACGTCATTAGGGAAAAGTTACACGATATGTCAAAAGAAAGCTGATATATTTAGTTACCTAGAAAAGGAAACTGAAAGGTCACCCCCGGAGGCCAGAGCAGAGGCGGCATCCTTTAACTCCCACTAACATTTCAATGAGCTACTGATCTTTAACATTTATACCATTGTTATATTTATGAACTAATTTATTATTGTGATTAAATGTATTGTGTAGTTAATTGTTAAAATGTTACTAGATTTCCATGCGAAATAATAATTCGCACTAGGTACAAAATACGCGACAATAGAACTTCGCAGCCAAAACAATTAAGGTAATTTCAGCGGTAATTTTACGAGCAATACCTACTTTATGAAGAAACAAATTGCTTAGAGCGGTGCAACAACAACGTAGGACGTAGCTTACAAGTATTTAGATAAGATTTAATCGATAGGTACAGAAGAAGGCATTCGTAAATCCAATATTTTTTTAAATTTACAAGTTTCTGGTCGGGCGCGCAGCCAAGAGATTTGAAATTGTAACATGAAAAAAGCTGCGACTGAAACGCTTCCCTTTCCGAGTGGCGGCCATACGGAAGCGCGAGGCAATTTCACAGCTCGGTGCACATCGAATGTAAACACTGTAATGAATCGTACGCCGACTGTTACGGTACTATTATATCGATCCTGCCGAGTGCCGATCTCCGGAGAAGACACTGGTTGAGCTTGACACAGGTGATCGATGCTCCGAGTACCGAGCCGTGTTACTGTGGACTACGCTTTGATATTATGTAGAGCGGCTCCAAAAATATACACGATAAAATCATACGAATATTCGCAAAACGAATGAGTAATAGCTGGCGACATGTATTCGTTTGTTTGTCCCCCAAGATTGTTGCAGTTTGTTATAAGGGTTACCTTACTGTAGTTATTTCGGCCGAAGCGCCTTATAATTACGGATCATATCTCAAGTAAAACTGATAGAAGTATCGCAAGAAAAAGCGGCTAGCTTGCAACTAATAACAATGGCTTAGTTAAAAACCTACGCAAAAAGTCAACTTGAGATCAATCAACAATCAATCGACTCTTCTTCGTTGCTGGAATGTTCGAGAATGCCAAGGGTCCGACATTGAACTTTTTCCCATCCGCCGCCGCGCCGCGCCGCATCGGAAGAGGGAGCCACGTGATCGGCTGTGGTGACTGGTTTGTGCAAAAAACTTTTTTCAACACTACTAGCTACTAAAATTAGATTCATTCTGCGGCCACGTTCAACTACTGGCAGCTAGCATGTTTGGAATTAAATCATCTTTATCACTAAACAATGTTACGTTTACAAATTTAACAACTAACATAACTAGCAATTTATTAACTGCATAATTAAGTGACGAATAATTTATGTGAAAAAAGACCCAGGTATTCTATTTCATCTAAATTTTCACCAATTTAAATGGTTTGTTTTGGTTTGAAAATGAATGTTAATATACAACAATGGACAGCTATATTAAATAAGCGTTTTTCTCCAATACAATTGGGTCGAAGTCACTTTTTACCATAAGGCTGTTGCAGCTCGAGGATATTATAATTCAACAATGGGAGAGCACAACAAAACAACGAGCAACGGGACGCAATTTCTTCTGTACGACGGAACTGCGTCTTTAGGAATAAGAAATAAATAAGTTCTATAGAATCGCTTTAATTGAATGAAAGATTAATTGAATATCTTGTGACAGCAAAAAAGAAGGCAACGGAAGCTCGTCCAACATAGCTACCAGTGCTCGACGACGGGCAAAACCATGAAGAAACACTCCGAGAGACATTAAAAAAGCAGACGCTTCTCGCCGCAACGCGAGCTCGGATTTACCTCAACCAATTATAGTTTATTTCATTGGGATACCAAGAAAAACTACCGTGAGGCCTCACGTGACACACACTACCTACTGACATCGCTTTTGCTGTAACCTGACATTGCAATGAAGGAATAGTTTTAATTTGATTATTGCTTATTCATGTACAATAACGGATGACCTAAATGCTTCATACCCGTCAGTTAATAACTGACGTCAACGCTAACTGCGGGCTCGGTGCCGCGGTCACGTCCCCCGGCGCGGCGGCGCTCCTCCCGCTCGCCGCAACATGAATGACTTCCAAATATTGCAATAACTGAATCATACTGCACAATATTTAATTTAAGTTATTGTAATTTAATTTAATCCCATAATTTTATAATTAATTTCTAATGTTTTTGTTTATGTTAATTTTTAAATATTCTAATTCATATTGTTACAAGAATTGAAACAATTTTAGTCAAATAACTTTCATGTATGACGACGCAAGAAATAAAAGACTTTTTTTTATTTTTATTGAAACGAAGTTCCTTATTTTTATTAAATTTATTTATCTACTGCACAATAATATTCCCTTATAAATATGAACGTGAACACCAAAATAGGCGAGGTAACTAGACTGCTGTGCACGCAGAAGCATATTAATCCTCGATTTCTGTGGTTTTACTATTATATTGGTCCCTGTACTTAGTGATCTACTTCACACAAAATTCATACTGTTTGTTAATGTTACATGACATGAATCGATGGCAATTGGCATAGGATTTTCAGTGTGTGTGTCGATATGTCGAAAGACGGCAGATGAGGAGACGTTTAGAAATGAAACTAGGAGAATATCGTCATATTTCCGAAACAAAAGAAGGTCGCCGAAGAGTCGCTGCTCGACATGAAAGCGTGTCCTTCGTTATCCAATACATCATGCTACGATTTGTCGCTGTCTAGACGACGACGACGTTATTTCGGTCGCAAATCTGCGCGTGCGTCATTCACCCTGACGTAACGCGGAAAAAATAACGCCTCAATTGTAACACCGCGGCTGCGCGCACCGGGTTGAATGCATCGCGCACAACGCAACACACACCGCTCATGGTGGTATCTCGAGGGAATGCGATTACGTAAGTTGCTTCGTGCCAACAACAACAAAGGAAATTTACTAACGAAAGCGGCGCCACGGCCGCGCTGCTGAGCCGGGCCCGACTCTATCTCGAGAAAAAGAATTGTATTCCCACCCAATAAAATACACAAATCACGTTCCCATCGTATACGTACGTTGCGTACGTTCTTAAATTTGAAAAAAATTATTATACCTATTTAACTTAACCGTAAATAATGTACCTATCATCATCATAAAAATAAATGCAAAGCTACATGGAATATAATACAAAACAACATTAATAATACGGATACTCGAAAAAATTACCCGGATATTATTATTCATGAGCAAAAAGCATATCATGAACCTAATGACATCAGTGAAATTTTTAATAATTTTTTTATTAACTTGACATATAAAACGGACAATACCCAAATATTTAATAATAATAATTCATTGACGAAATATAATTATAAAAAACCTCAAATTGAAGTTAATTGTAAGTCTATGTTTTTATCACCAACAGATGAAAAAGAAATATGCAATATTATCAAATCTCTGAATAACTCCAACGCAGTAGGTCATGATAGTATAACAACAAAAATTATTAAGGCGAGTTCTCAGTACATTTCTAAGCCATTATGTCATATTATAAATACATCTTTTATAAATGGTGATTTTCCAAATATACTAAAATTATCGATCATTAAACCTTTGTACAAAAAGAACGATCCTAGCGATGTTTGTAACTATAGACCTGTTGCTCTCTTACCGATTTTGTCGAAAGTTTTTGAAAAAGCTATGCTAAACCGCTTAAATAACTTTGTAACAAAGCATAAAATATTAAAAGAAGAGCAATTTGGATTTATTAAAAACAGATCAACAACGCTTGCTTGTTTCAATTTAATAAAAGACATATCTATAGCTTTAAATGACAAAGCACACATAGCCGCTTTATTTTTAGACATGACGCGAGCTTTTGATTTCGTGAGCCATAATATATTGTTAGAGAAACTAGATAAATATGGCATCCGTGGACAGGCATTACATTGGCTACGAAGTTATCTCACAGATAGAAAGCAATGTACTGAGATTTCTAAAATTGTATGTGGACGAAAGGTAACCAGTTACTCAAATTACAAGGACAACAGAAACGGAGTTCCGCAAGGTAGCATACTTGGGCCCTTTCTGTTTCTTATTTACATTAACGAACTTCCAAATATTACAAGACATAAATCGATATTATTTGCAGATGATACCACGGTAATCATACAAAGCAACAACCCCGTGTCGTTAAAAAATGAAATACAAAAAACTTTAATGAATGTGATAAATTGGCTTGATGACAATAACCTTAAAATAAACATAAGTAAAACAAAAATAATTCAATTTAAAACCAACAGGGCAAAGAAAATCCCGCTTTCTATAAAATTCTGCCAAGAAGAAGTAGAGATAGTAAACGAAATAAAGTATTTAGGTATAGTTATTGACGAAAACTGTAGTTGGAAAAGCCATATACTATCGATATGTAACAAATTAGATCGTTTTACTTATGCAATTAGACGCTTAAGAATGACAGTATCACAAGAAGCAGCACTTAGTGCGTACCATGGATATGTTGCATCAGTTTTATCTTATGGTCTTCTACTGTGGGGAAATTCAGTGGATAGCATAAAAGCATTTAAAATCCAGAAAAAAGCAATAAGAGCAATCTATGGGGTAGGGCCATTAGATAGTTGTCGGCCATTATTTAAAAAACTAGGTATCCTGCCGCTACCATGTATGTACATTTTACAAGCATGTCTAATGGCTAAACAACATCCAGAATATTTCCAACTATACCACGATGTTGTTAATTCTAGGGCCAGGAAATTTAATAGTTACCATCTTTATGTACCGCCATGCCGATTATGGATTGTAAGGAAAAATGCATTCTATTCTGTAATTGATATATATAATAAATTACCAATAGATTTTAAAAAACTGTCACTTCCTTTGTTCAAATCAAAGCTGTCAAAGTGGCTATTATGTCACTGTTTTTATAGTGTCAGGGAGTATGTTTTAGGCAGCTAAACAATAAATGTATTTATAATTTTTTGGTTATTTAGTGTACATATTATTTAGTGTATATACTAGACATTATTATTAGACAATGTATGTGTATTATTAGATATAGGTTATTTAGTGTATATTAGACATGATATTTATTGACATTTTTATCATCTCCTGAACTCAGATTAAAGAAATAAAAGGCAGATATAACTTTCGCAAAGAAATGCAACGATTGACGTGAAGCCGCTTTTTCACTATGTGTGCATGACAACCATATTGACAGTTAGCAGTGGCATCGTAGAGACACATACTTCTTTGTGTGTGTAAGTTGCCACATTGAAAACAAAAAGTCGCAATCTCCCGCAATTTAGTAAATATTTTTTGCCATATTTTCGACTTGAAATATTATGCAAAATTAAATTGGCAAATTTATTTATCAAATTATAAATTATCAAAAAATATAGATATTAAATATGTCAAATGTTCTTTTAATATACAGTACTTAATATGTTTAATTGTTTTAATTTATGGTTTTTTCTCTTTTGGGTAGTTATTTTTCATTGAAAAATATTAAAATTTTAATACATTTATTATAATTAAAATACATGAAATATATATAATAAACGTCATCTTCATTAAAATGCAATGAATAAACAAAGCAAAATTTGGATTGCCAATCATTATCTTGCCTATTTTGAGGAATAATAAAATCCCATTTATCTCGTTTAATAGCATTTGTCGGCAATCTGCAAAATAAAATAATTTATTGAGTAGGCTAAAAAGGAACTAAAATAGAATAAAATATTTTCTTTCAATCGTGCATTTTATCGTAGGCAAACGTGATATTTTCAATCAACCAGGTTTACCTATGTTTAAATCCTTATTTTATCCCTCTAATCCTTTTTACAATCTATCTTATGTTTGTAATAACCCAGCGACTGGTATTTATGCATTGGCTGCATTTCCTCATTTTTAGATTTAAATAAATACAACTATTTACTTTTAAAATATTTTTTTTGATATAAATTTATAATCGATCAGTGTTCAAATAACCCATGCATATTTCCCTAATTTAGGGTAATCGATTTTCATACAAAGCTGGTATAAAATTGAATAATTGTCGAGGTTTTGTGTTCCGAGCGCACCTCAAAAATATTATTATAAATAAATAATAAAATAATGAACAGTTACCTGTGAAAAGATATCTAATCTTCTTTTGCTTGATTTTGGGAACAACTTTAGCAGGTTTTAAAATTGCAAGACAGCATTTTATCTGAGAAAATTATTTTATAAATTTTGACAATTGTGACATGAAAGCTATTTGACGCTTTCTTTAGTACTGAATCGGGTTTGTATTTGCTTTTTTAGTTTGTATTTGCTTTGGTAGCTCCACATTTTAGTTGAATGAATATATCTGCCTTTTATTTCTTTAATCTGAGCTCCTGAAATATTAATGGATTTAATTAGTAAAATATTATAATAAATGTTAATGTAAAATGTAATATTAATGCAATGTAATAATAATGTAAATGAAATAATATTTGCACGCCTCCCTAGGCAGAACATACGGATAACGAATTTTGTAACAACTATATCAACTATGTTCTAGCAAATAAACAATTTGACTTTGACTTTGACTATGTGATTCACATTATACTTATGTATTCTTACATAAGTATAACAACATGTGAACAATCGTGCAAAAATGTTTCGGTTTTTGTTAACGTTTTCCTCCTTTCTCCGTTCTCTCTATAGGCTGTGCCATAGGTACGTGTGTGTGTCTGACAAACGTGACTGCCGGTTACTTCGGTGGCATCCATTAAATCTGCGTCGTATTATCGTGCCAAATGGGGTCCAGTTGTGGGTCAGGTGAGCGAGGAGCGATGAGTGAGGAGGTCGGAATGCGTGTCAATGTCTGGGCGAGCGGAGGTCAGCGGCCGCGGGTGTCGCCGCTGCGTCTGCCGCACCGAGTTCGACTCCGACACTCTGATGTGATGGGACCATTCACCATGCTCCCCACTGCGACCGGTTCCGCCAGCACGCCCCGTCCAGCTGTTCTCCACACGACTTGACTTTACAGTCCGATCGGTACCCCAAATAGCAAGTGATCCGTTTTCAAATGTTCCACTTCTCTTCCAAAATAATGATGCTCGCACATCGTAAGGTACCGTGGAGTTATCAGGTTATCGCTGACTTTCATATAAACCTTAATCGTTACTAATAACCTAGATTTCGTTATTGATAAGCGAACGAAGTATTATTAATAACGTATCGAGTTATAACATAGCAATCTATTGAGATTATAATGATAAGGTATAATTTTACTACTAAAAATAGTGCTTTTAATCAGCAATAAAACAGCATTCCCTTTAAAACTTTAATGTTTTATTTTAGTTTCTGAATTTAGGAAAATGTTAAAGGGCTTGGCTGTAAGCTACGATTAATAAATTGGCCGGATTTAGACAAGTTATTTAAGATAAATGTAATAGTTAACGCTGTTAACGCACTACATTCACATTGTACCGAAATGACTACTGACAACGATGCGCATGGCTTGTGACATAAACTGCATATAATGAAACCAAGGTAAGGATCTATAGTACCTACATTTTTAAATATTATATACTTGTTTGTTTAAGTAGCATAAGTTTAAGTAACAAGGACACCGCGTATCATTATGATATTCCTATTTTTTTACTAAAATAACGTATCTTACGAACATAAGCATAATGAATAAGTTGTAACACTTCGTATTCCATCCGTTATCATTGAGAAGATAACATAGTTTACATAATCGTTTAATTTTAGATGCCAACTTTTTAGACAGAGTGCAAAGGTCTTTCTTGGAATAAACAAGTGCCTATTTCAAGGAAATGAGTGAACTAACACGAACATATTACAGCCTGCGTGAATGACGCACAGTGGTTCGAATTTTTAGCTAGAGAAAGTATTATTTGCATATACTAAAACTACGAAACACCAAAATAATCAGTGTTTACGGAACAAACTTGCAACGTGTCAAAGGGTCAGTTCACGTTGACATTTGTGTGTATAATTATTATGCGTGTGTGTATGTGTGTGTCGTATGCACGGTAGTGTGTAATGTTTTTTTATTACTTTTATGTATTTCGAGTGCATGTTACATAAAAATATTATAATAGTTTGCTGCACTAATTTTTCATGTAAATTTTTACATTCGTCCGCGTAAATGTCATAAAAAGAATTATCTACAAAGTTTTTCTTCACCTATTTATATAATATAAAAAAAAACTTCTTCCATACTCACTAGATTATGAAGACAACATAGAAAAACGCAAAGATATTTTTCATGCCTTGAGCTGACGAGTCACCTGATAGTAAGTGATCTCTGTCACCCATGGACATTAGCAACACTGGGTGCATCATCAACGCGTTGGCAAACTAGAAAAGCTCTCCTGTAAAGTTAGCTCAATGTCGCTTAGTAAATTTTTCCTTTTAAATGTTTTTGTGTTCATACAATATATGTACATACATACACTCGAAAAACATAACCCTCCTTCTGGCACAGTGGAGTAAAAATGTTTAGGCGTTGGCATAGTAAAGCCATTATACAATTTAACTTGCTTTAAACGACAACTTTAACAAATCCAAATAGAATTGTGGATGTAGTGCTGACTGCTGTGCTACACTGCACATTTTATTTAACATTTTAGCTATAAAAACGTACAGTCTGATAGTTTTTGTTCTAAAAGTAAATCATATTATAAGACAAAAGTAATTTGCGCCATTAACAAGCAAGAAAATGATAAGGAGCTGAACGCGGATACGGTACGCACACAGCGAACGCCTGTTTATTCAAACAAGAGAACTTTAACACAACCAAACGATACAAAAATAGCAACACCGATAGCGCAAACACACTAACACACGCCCACACGTTGTACGTGAACCGTAATAAAAACATACATTCATAGACATATCGAGTGCGCTATGTACAAGACCCGATTTCAAATGCTATCACTACTATCACTAGTGTTGTTTATAAGCGCCGCCGAAAGCTGGTCCGATTTAGAGAATTCGCGCTAGGATGTAGGGACTCGGAGACAATTCGAAAAACATGAAGGAGAAAGCTTTGCAAAAAAAACTAGGTCTAAAACGCGATAGCGATCCGCTATCCGTTCGAGTTCGTAACTAGAGGTGGACCCGTTCGGTCGGCGAGTACCGGTTCGGGCTGGTTCCATCGGCGAGCTGGTGAGGAGCGAAGAATGTGGAAGGATTGCGGACTCACCTATATTTATGACATACATGGCCTGGGAGCGCTCGAGCCGCTGCGCGTGCTCCACGGCCGAGTACAGTCCGGAATCCACTTTAGACACTTTGCAAAACTGTAACACAAACGGTATCCACTGCGTCGAACGCAAGCATCTTATGTAGGCACTGGCACTGCCGACGAGCGACGGATCGCGCTGGCACACTACACGGTCTACACTCTACTCGATAAAGACGATGCGCGAGACGCGGCTTGCGAGTGCGGCTCGCAGGCGGACACTGACAGCACTGCGCTCGCGCTCCGCTAGTCGCGCTCGCCTCGACCGGAGCGCCTCACTTCATTCACTCCACAGCCATTCAGCGCTAGCTGCAACTTCGGCCAGTTTGCGATGACGCAAGTCAATTTTCGCTAAAACGACGAAAATCTTGGCAGAAGTCGAACACGCCAGTGGAAATGGGAGTTTCCGAGAACCGAAATTGACAGCACAGCGTACTTGATAGAACATCAGCTGCTAATCTAATTGAGCGTTGGTTAACTAGAAGTTTGACTTCAGATACCGGAGAGAGTTGCTAGGGCAAAGATCACGTAGAACAATCGGAGTGGTGTTATGCATAAAGAATACGATGACCTATCATTCGAAGACCTCAAGACAACATAATATAATGTTATAGTGATCAGAGATAACTCACGAAACACAGAGAAAATGATCTGTTTTCCGTGGTAGAGCTGAATATATTCAAGATAGATTTTGATTTTGA